>CM069234.1:12384239-12746949 GCA_035582765.1 Acer negundo
CGTTATCATAATTCTCATACATTGAAAAGGCGATAAAAAAGTATGTAGTTTACAGCTGAGTTATTGATCTTATAGCACTATTTGCCATTTTGTAGGTCCTGCCTACGTTTTCTGCTCTGTTTTCGCTTAAATTGATGCCAACAGGTGCTCTGGAACTGCCAGGGTTGGAGTAAGCCTATTTAATTTTTCATTGCTCTTTCTAGTCCTCTTGTGTTCTTTAATGTCATTATTGACGTCGTATGATTGAATTCAAACGGCTTTGTAGTTCCTAAACTCACCATGTTTTTGAATGATTTTCTTCTTCATTCTATCACAAACAAAACTAACTGGCATTTATGGGTTTTGTGGTTGCCACGTTATAGATATGATCCACGTCTTCTGCTGCATGGACAACAATATATAGAAATATACAAGCCATTGCCTTCTAATGGTTATGTAAGGATTCCCACTAGCTACACACTTCATAAATTGTTTCTCATTGTTATAAGTTTCCATCATCATTCTGTTGAGATACATTTAAACGCTGTAATTATCGGTGCAGATACGTAATGAAGTAAGTCTTGCGGGATTTCATGATAAAGGTTTGTTTTCATTATCAGAAATAGTGAAATACTACAGATAAACTACTTATATTACCGTATTTATATACTTAGCTGAGAGGAGCTTAATATGAGGCCATATGCTGCTATTCTTTTGGTGGATGTTATACTGGTTTTTCAGTCAACTAACGTGCAGTGATCAAACTGATATTTGGTCGTTTCAGCAGTGCTATCTAATTATATATATATATATATATATAATTAGATAGCAAAAATCCATAAATGTGAAAAATATGTGACAATAATCCCCATATCATTGATGAATATTGATACAAATGTTTTCTTATGAAATATATATAAAAATACAAGTGAAAAGATGGCTAATAACTTTTGGTTAATTCATTTTCGTGGAAAAGACAATGTTCTATTGCTTGCAATGATTTTAATGTGTTTTTCCCTTATCTTCTGTGTTTATTTATTTTCAGGTAAAGCTGCCATTGCTGAGATTGAAACCAGAAGTTATGAAAAGGAGTCTGGTGAATTGTTGTGCATGAACCGGTGAGTTCTTTTTTCAATATCCGATGGAATCCTGGCGTGCTGTTGTCTAACCTATGATGTTAATCTGCAGGATGACTGCATTTCTGCGGGGTGCTGGTGGATTCTCAAAATCATCTCAACCATTTTCTTACTCTAATTATCCAAAAAACCAGGTTCCAGCTGTGAAAATCCCCAAAACTCAACCTTTCAAAGTGTTTGAAGATTCTACCCAACCATCTCAGGCACGTAACTTTTGTTTCAGTATTTCTGGAATTGAAAATTGTTAGAGTTGGTCTATTGCATGATTGCTACCATAAATCTTATGAGGTATGATTGTGAAATATTAAAATTCTCAGAGGACGGAAAGCAGCCATATCCCTTGCTGGACTATTTTTCAAATCCTAATTATACATATTCAATATATTTGTTAATTGTTCATGTCTCCTTTAGTTTAAGTAGGTCTAAATTATGTAACTACACTATTACTTAGATCCCCTGAGATGTAGGAAATATGCAGGTTCATTCTTGGTCTTTTGATAGAATTACACGTTCCTTGGCTCTTTATGTTTGAGTTACTTCTTCTCAAAAAAAAAAAAAAAATGTTTGAGTTACTTGACTGCCTGATTGTGACTAAGTTCTTTTTGACAATGTCTCTCATGCATTCTTCATTAATTAATTGTTAAATGTACTTCCAAAATGACAATATTTCCATATCAGGCTGATGGCATGCTTCATCCATGTCTTGTATGGGTGGAACATGTAAGGGAGAAAGAACAATTTGTGTGAAACATAATGAGTCAAATGGCCTCTGAGCCTCTCTCACAGGAACTCGTTGAATCTGTTAAATCTGTTAAATCTCTGACATTTCAAAAACCAAAACTTATGTAGGAAGGTGCTCATATCAGGACTCTTAGCAGTGCATACAAGCATTTAGGATAACAGACAGCCAAAAAAAAAATTATTCATCTATGTAGTTAGAAGCCCAGGCAAGCATGTTGATCACTATGCACCTGTCTAATATCTTTTTATATTCACGTGCTTAAATAACACATAGTACTTTGCAAAATTGCAATATAGGATAAATGTGTGCTTCATTTTTGTATATGTCTAGAATAACTATCTCTCATGTGGGGAATGTGTAATAAACAAAGATGAGCTGTACCAAAAAATCTTTTGTCTTTAAAAGGCATGTTAGATTCTTTTTGCATACAATACTCTTTATGAAATTTGAACTTTCGATACATTTCTTCTGCAGGCATTGTTGTATAGATTATCCGGTGACTATAATCCACTGCATTCAGATCCTATGGTAGCAAAAGTTGCAGGGTTAGTATTTGATGTAACTGCAAAATTGAATTATTGTTAACTTCAGCTTTCATTTTTGTCTTTTAAACTGTCCAACAACTCTGTGGTCTAGAATCAATGATAGACACATCACACAGAGATTTAATTGTTTGAAGTAATAGCATTTACTTCTTCAAAATAAAATCTGCAAGAAAAGAGAGAGAATAGTAAGAGTCATCTACATTGGTTAGCAAATTTAGTTGTACTTGGATGTCCAGTTATCCAATTAAGTTAAGGGAATTTCCATATCCATTATGTTGTCAATCATAGTTACGAATCTGTTTGTTACATGAGAACGCAATAGGTCCAACCAAATAAGCACCATGTAATTTGTATATTTTTGTTGAGGAAAACAAAAAAAAGGAGAGATGAAGATTGTCTTCATTGTTCAATTCCTATTTTTTTGTTCATTGGTGGCATGAGTATTACATTCCATAGAACTCAAATTTAAGAAAAATAGAGCATATTTTCATTTCCCTGCATTTCTTGCCTTCTTGGCCATGTTTTGTTTCAGTTGTCTTGTGTCGCTTTCTTGTGCTTCCTATGCTCTTTACGTTGATCTGATCTTGTTTCATCTCATGAACCAAAGATTCTCGAGGCCAATACTGCATGGGCTATGCACACTCGGATTTGCTGTTAGGGCAATCATCAAATGCATTTGTAGAGGAGATCCAGACATGGTGAAAAGTATATCAGGCCGATTCCTTTTACATGTGTACCCTGGTGAAACTTTGATCACCGAGATGTGGCTGGACAGCACGAGGTAGAGTTTCTTTCCACATGATCAATTGGAACATTAATTCAACATTTAGCATTTGATGAATGTGCTATGAATGAACATCTGACATTGTTTCTGTAATCTGCAGAGTAATTTACCAGGTAAAGGTGAAAGAACGAAATCGAACGGTGCTATCTGGCTTTGTAGACCTCAATCGTCTAGCTTCGTCACTCTAAACCAATGAAATACATGTTAAATTAGGTCTTCAGTTTATCGTTTTATTTTCTAAATAAAATGGAGAGTATATATATATATATATATATATACACATCAGACTTTTCATTAACTTTTCCTTGTAAGTGCGGTCATTTGAATAAAGCCAAGCTCGTGTTGGAAAACATACAAAACAAAGACGTTGTATACTTATATCATGGAATTGCCTCATAAATGGCTACTCTCAACAGGATTTGACTGCGTTCTCCATCCTCATGGAACTTTTCAACGGATGAGAGCGGAGAATATCCCTCCCAAACACGCACACTAACTCTGGCGTTTCAAGGCTGCATCAAATCTGCAAATTGCATTGGCTGGACTGCAAGTTCACATGATCGCAGTCAAAACGTCTAGTTTTTATGTGTTTTTATCGATAGTTCTCTGGCCAATATGGGTTATGAACTGTAAATCATATATACTGGAGGAGGCTCGCAAGGTGTTCGATATAATGCCGGAGAGAAATTCTATTACATGTGGCACGATGATTTCTGTTTGTTGTGATGGTTACATTAACGGTGTTTCCTCTCTGAAGATGTGATCGTGTCCATTTCTATTAACGTGCACCCTCACGAAACCTCCGCCTGTATGACTCTTACGTCATCAAATTATTAATGAGCATGACTGGTACGTCAGCAGTTATCGGTGACGTGAGTGCGCACGTCAGATGAAATGGGTAGTGTGTTTCAAACTTTAACGGCCTGTTAATGGGCTTATATAATTTTGTATGGATCTGAGTCTGTCCGTTAAAAGAGTATGTAATGGACTGGCACGTCAACACAGTTATCGATGACGTGAGTGGGCACGTCAGATGAAATGGGAAGTGTGTTTCAAACTTTAACGGCCTGTTAACGGGCTTTTTAATTTTGTTTGGATCGAGTCTGTCAGCTTAAGTATTTAATGGGCCTACGCTTTTATTACGTGCACTCACATCAAACTACCATGTCCGGTCTACTCTCTATACAGCCATGTCATCAATTCAGTACTGACGTGCCTGGGCACGTCAGCAGGTCATCTGTGACATGTCTGTCACGTCATTAATATGGTGCTGACGTGTCAGTCACGTACTCTCAAGTCTCAACAGGGTTTGACTGCGTCCTGCATGAGAGTGAAGAATATCCTCCCAAATGTGCACACTTACTCTGGCATTTTCATGAACACGTCGATTCTGTGAAATGCATTTGATGGGCCGGGCTGCAAGTCCACGCGATTGCAGTAAAAATGTCGAGTTTTTATAACGTTTTTGTTGGGAATTCTCTTGTTAGTGTGTAATGCAAAGCGGGTCCACTGGAGGAGGCTCGCAAGATGTTCAATATGATGCCGCAGAGAAATTCCGTTTCGTGAGCCACGATGATTTCTGGGTTTGCAAGGGAGCGTATGGGGATCTTCGAATTGATGCGTAGAGAAGCTGAGAGTGTGAATGAGTTTGTGCTCACTAGCGTTCTTAGTGGTTTGGTTGCTCATGAGAGAGAATAGTAAGAGTCATCTATATTGGTTAGCAAATTTGTTGTACAGTACTTGGCTGTTCAATTATGCAATTTATCATGTGTACGTGGAGACCACATGATAACCTCCCGTGCTAAGATCCGATAACCTCACCCACCATGTTGTCACATGACAATTATGAATGACACATGCACCAATATAGCAATATGGAAAGAGAAAACTTTGCATGAGACAGCATTACTACCACTTGTTGAGACAGTCCAATAAGATTACATCATATATATTGAGAATATAAGAATGTAATATAAAACTTTAATTTAGTACAATCTCATTAAACGATCTCACCGAGTGACATTATATATTCCTATACTAAATTTTCTCATATAGGAGAACCGCTCTCGTAGCCTCACCTAGGTAAAGTAGCCACTGTCCACCTAGCTAGGACATTGTATGCCACGATAGGACAACATGGAATGAGAGATGCTAGCTAGAGAATTCCTCCATCATCTGACCATATAATTTTGGTGTCCTAATTTGTGTCTAACAAATAAAATGCGGATATGTCTCTACATTTATGGAAGAGTTGAAAAAAAATAATTAAATTATTATTGATGCAGCGTTTGAGGAGGATTAAGCTTATGATAAGGTTTTTGTTGTCTGCATACATTTTTTTTTTTTTATCAGATTTTAAATGTTTTGGTATCAGCACCAATATTCGGCCAATTTTTCTCTATAGCATACTAATTCACATCATCACACTTTTAACATGTAAGCAACATAACTCCAATCATAGTAATACACATAGTAAAAATGTGGTAATATATATTAGTATGCTATAAATATGTCTCTATCATGTGCTTACTAGACAAAAAAAAAAATTGGATAAATGATATGAAAATAAAATTACAAATACTTTTAAATTTAGACAAATAATAATTATATTTTTATATTAATTATTTATACCCATAATTAATTTGATTTTAAAAACACGCTAACATAATATACAAAAATAAATAAAGCTAGCAAACCTATTTTTAATTGTAATTTTAATATTTTATAGAGGAAAGGAAGATTAAAGAGTGACAAAGTCTTATTCAATTAGAATTTCCCAATTCAATCATCATTAGTTCTTCAGTTCTATCTCTCACTCGTTGGCAGTCGCAATCTAAAAGTCTAAAAGTTACCTTCATATTCGGCCAACGCGATCCACGCCACAACAAGTCTTTAAATATTCTCTCTTATTTTCAATCTTGTAATCTCTCAACCTTTGCATGAAGTGAAAAAAAAAAAAGAAAAAAAAAAATTTGTTTGATCGTAATTGCAACCTAGTTTTCCAGGAGCATTAATTATGTCGAGTTGTACTTCAGATTTCAACCCAGAGCTCCTTATTTCTCACAAATATCCTGAGGTATATATATATATAAATTTTCTCCATTTTGCTTTTCAATACGTTAATTTTAAAGATCATGAACTGATGATATATCACTCAATCTTTCAAATGATAAACTTCCTGTGCTCTCATTTTTCTTGCATATATATGTATGTGGATGCGATGGAATTTTGCAGACAACAACCACTTACACTGAAAGGTAAGAATCGACAAGCTGAATTTTGCATGACACATGTTCTTGTACTTTTTTTTTTTTTTTAATGAAGTGTATATATATAGTTTACAATCTAGGCATTTTAGAAATAAATCTTGTTTGTGATAGCAGAGATGCAGTGATTTATGCGTTGGGTGTTGGAGTATGTGGACGAAATGCTGTGGAAAATGATGAGCTCAAATACATTTACAACGAAAAGGGTCAGCAATTTGTGAAGGTATTATATAATATATGGCTTGTAAATTATTTGATAGAGAGTTATAAATCAAGAAATCAAGTTATCATAATTGTCACAAGTTGATGACAAAGGAGATAAAGTGCGTAAGTTTAGGAGAAAATCTTAGCCTACACTTCCTGAATGGTGCATCCGATTACCGAAAGTTTATGAATCCAAATGTCAACCTTTTGTTTTGGTTTTTTCTTGGTTTAGAGCTGAGTTATTGATATTAAAGTACTAGCTACTTGCCATTTTGTAGGTTTTGCCAACGTTTTCTGCACTGTTCTCACTTGAATCCATGCAAGATGGTGTTTTGACACTGCCAGGATTTGAGTAAGTCTCTTAAATTTTTCATTGCTCTTTCATGTCTTCTCTTTGTCTTCTTTTCAGCACTATCGATGTCATATGATTGAAACCATATATATATATATATATATATATATATATATATATAATGATTTTCTTCAGTTAATTCTATCACAAGCAACAATTATTTAAACTAATTGGCATTTTATGGGTTTTTTGATGTGGTTGTCACGTTATAGATATGATCCACATCTCCTGCTGCATGGACAACAATATATAGAAATATACAAGCCATTACCTTCTAATGCTTCTGTAAGAATTCCCTCCATAGATAATTATTTTTTATTGTTATAATAATTAATTAATTAGTTACTTTCCATCATCTACAGACCATTCTGTTGATATATATATATAACATTTAAACTTTGTAATTATTTGTGCAGTTACGTCATCAATTAAGGGTTGCAGGATTCCATGATAAAGGTTTATTTTCGAATTCACAACATCAAAATATAGATATGAGAGACATACCACTGTATTAATCTCGTCTTATCAGAAATATTATCTGCTAATCAAAAGACTTGTATTAGCTCCTTCTATATTAACGTATTTGCATATATACTTGGCTCCTCGTTTTGGTGAATGTCGGTGGTTTTTCGGTCATCATGCACAAGTACGTTTAGAGACCATACAGGCATACATCATACTAATGACTAATGAGTTGGTCGTTTCAATGTTGCTCCTGCGCTTTTGGTAACATATTAGTATATTACATATCGTTAAAAAAAGGTGATAGATCCAGAAAACATTGGGACCGAAATAATGAACGCCTTTTATATTTTAAACTAATATTATTTTTATATCTAACATTTTTATATATGATTTATTATTTTCTAAAACTTTTATGAAAAGATGGCCGATAACTTTTGACCCGTCCTTAAAAAAATAAAAAATAATAATAATAATAAATAAATAAATAAATTGTGTAGGACCATGTGCAGCTGCATGCAATGATTTTTTTTTTCTATCTTCGGTGTTTAATTATGTAAAACATAAATGATAAAACAATTTTATTACAATTAGAATTAATGTCTTTACAAGCCTAAGATATATTACATCAAATTGAAAAATATAAAAAAATGGAAACAATTCAAATACAAACGGCAATCATACATTTTATTTATTTAGATATAGTAAATTATAATTGAGAGAATTAAATGTTTTAACAATTTATTTTCAGGTAAAGCTGCTATTGCTGAGGTTGAAATCAGAAGTTATGAAAAGGACTCTGGTGAATTGTTGTGCATGAACCGGTGAGTTCTTTTGAAAAAAATCTGATTGAATACTGCCATATGTGCCCTCGCCACATGTGTTAAGAATTGAAAAATTAAATTAAAAATTTAAATTTAATTAATCATTTAAAACATAAAAAATATTACACATATATTGATATATTGAAAAAAAAAAAAGGGAAAATGGCACAAACATACCCTGACTTTAACACATATATGAGGTATAATCCAGTTTTGCCAAAATTACAAGAAAATACCCTTGATTAACCGTTGACTAACTGTTGACCATACTAAATGATAAAATGACCAAAATGCCCTTGTTCAATGTTTTATTAATTTTTATTTTAAAAAAATACTGTAAATATTAAAATAATTAAAAAAATAATTAATTAACAATATAAAATTTAGAAGTCAATTATTACAAAATATCCAAATCAACCCTTAATATTATAATATTTTTAATTTTTAATTTTTTAATTGCTTGATAACTGGTAATTATATATTAAAAGTCAACCAAAACAATTTAAATATATATATATATATATATTTTAAAGAAAAGCAAATCTAATTAAATGTTAAAAACAAAAAATAAATAGCAATTGATCTCCATGGAGACCTACGCTAATGGATATTTCGTAGGTTTCCATGGAGATCAATTGTTATTTGTTTTTTGTTTTTAACATTTAATTTGATTTGCTTTTCTTTAAAAATATATATATTTAAATTTTTTTGATTGACTTTTAATATATTATTAACAGTTATCAAACAATTAAAAAATTAAAAATATTATATTATTGAAGGGTAATTTGGACATTTTGTAATATTTGACTTCTAAATTTTATATTATTAATTAATTAGTTTTTAATTATTTTAATATTTACAGTATTTTTTTAAAATAAAAATTAATAAGACATTGAAGAAGGGTATTTTGGTCATTTTATCATTTAGTATGGTCAACGGTTAGTCAACTGTCAGTCAACGGTTAGTCAATGGTATTTTCTTATAATTTTGACAAAACTGGATCATATCTCATATATATATATATGTTAAAGTCAGTGCATGTTTGTGGAATTTTCCCAAAAAAAAAATATAAATTATTTATTTAAATTTTGGCACGGCCAGGGTGAGTGCATTTCTGCGAGGTGCCGGTGGATTCTCAAAATCATCTCCACCTTTTTCTTACTCTAACTATCCAAAAAACCAGACCACGGTTGTCAAAATCCCAGAAACTCAACCTTTGACAGTATTTGAAGATTCTACACAACCATCTCAGGCATGTAGCTTTTGATTTTATTGTTGCTGGAATTGAAATTGTTTGACTTTGTCTATTACAAGACTTTTCAAGAAATTTTAACTTTAGATATAATTATCTTCTACAGGCATTGCTGTATAGACTATCCGGTGACTATAATCCTCTGCATTCAGATCCTATGGTAGCAAAAGTTGCAGGGTCAGTAGTACTTGATCATCATGTAAAATTGCAAAATTAACATACTGATAATGAATTAATTATCTTCAGCTTTCATTAATTGCTTCTCATGAGTCATGATCATGTTACATTTCATGTATCAAAGATTCTCGCAGCCAATATTGCATGGGCTATGCACACTTGGATTTGCTGTTCGAGCAATCATCAAATGTATTTGTAGAGGAGATCCGGATTTGGTGAAAAGTATATCAGGCCGATTCCTCTTACACGTCTACCCTGGTGAAACTTTGATCACCGAGATGTGGCTTGACGGCATCAGGTACCTACATTTTTTTTTCTTCGATTTTTTTTTTTCGTGCGATCGATATGAGAATAAATGTTCATATTAATTTGATTATATGATATTGGTGTTAATTAATTGTGACATGCAGGGTCATCTATCAGACAAAGGTGAAAGAACGAAATCATCAAACCGTGTTGTCTGGCTTTGTGGACCTCCATCGTTTACCTTTGTCACCATAAATATTCAATGAATATGATTATGCATGTTGTGTTAGGTCTTCGGTCTCTCTGTTTATTTTCTAAATAATTGGATTGTATTCCAAGCTGTTTGAGAGAGAATAATATGCATACATTAGACTTTTCATTACCAGATGAAGTTAATTTAATGATATGTTTCTCAAGTTTCCATACCATATTAAAGCCCTCTATCTTTGTAATTTTGATTGTTTGTTAAGTAAGAAATATAAATTAATACAGTTTAAGAATTCCATATCCCATATATGAATACAAGACAATGATCGTAGATGATTGCTATGTACGTTGATATTTTTGCACATAGAAAATTAAAAATTTTCAAAAAATAAATAAATTAAAAGTTATATAAATTTAAGTATCACCTTTCGTATCATGAGCTTTCTAAAGAGATTTCTCTACTTAGAAGTAGTTACTCCGAATTGCGTTGGTATTTTATCTCGATTTGATCTAGTCTCAATTAAAAAAAAAAAAATCAAACAATAGTAATAATAAGAGACTCCTCTTGTGTGTTGTAATAGTTACCTTAAATCATGATATTGATTGATCTGGGTAGTTCTTATAAAACTTGACCAGTTTCAATCAATTTAAAAATAAAAAATTCTAGATAAATTGTAATAAAATATCCCAACATGTGATGAAAGTGCAACAAGACCGTGTTATTTTTAAAATTATAGGGAAGTACCTTTAACTAATGCTTTAACCATTAACAACAACAATATCAGAATATTAAATGGGTAATAACTTATTTTACCTTTAAAAATTAAATAAAAACAATTTAATAGTGGGGGGATCTGGGAACGCAAAACAGAATTTTATTTATAAAAAAAAAATCATTAAAAAAAAGAACAAAAATTTAAGCAGTAAATTTTTTTCACCATCAACAACATACTCAACATCGATTAAAAAAAAAAAAAAAAAAAAAAAAACTAAAGAATTTTATCGTGGGAGATCTGGGAACGCAAAATTTTTTGCAAGTATTTAGACGGTGGAAATATGCGTTAAGATAAAGCTACCGTGTTCTATACATACACCTAATAGTTTCCCTCCTCCACTCACTGACTCATTCGCTCAACTAAATTGTTCGAGCAGTGAAGTAAACTGCCGCCACTATCAGAGTATCAGACAAAGCGTGGACCTTTTTTTTTTCCAAATGTCGAACGAAACAGAGGACGCCGCGCAGGTTAGTAGCGTCCAGGCGGCGGAGGCGGAGGCGGCGCACTTTATCTCCACTGACGTGGACCTCCAAATAGCCGGTGAGGACGACAAGGAGATGACGCCTCTCAACGACGCGGTTCGGTCCTTTCCTTTTGACGTTGTCAAGGACTTGTCATCCAAGGAGGTTCGCGCATATTTATTATTACTATATTTTTCATTGTTAGGGTTTCGGGTTTTTTTAGTTCTTAAAAAATTTAATTCAATGAATTTGTCAAATTCAATTGAATTTCAGTCTTTTCACAGCTCTGTTATCGGATTTCTATTTTTATTTGATGAAGAAACTGACTCTGTATCTGTGAACTTATTGATTAGATAATTCGTTTATTCAAATTATTTAACTATTCATGGAGTGTTTGTAATGTTTTGTTATGTTGAAGGTGTGCATGAGATGCATATTTCGTCTATTCGGAGTCCAAGTACCTGATTTCTCACTCTCACAGCCATCAATATTGAATAATTTTCTTGGAGAACAAACAGACTCTGTCAAACAGTTGGAGGATACTGAACCGAAGTCGTGCAGCATTTGTTTAGGTGTCTTGCAGTTCGCTTATTGCGATGACAAGGAACGGTCGGTGAAGAAGGAGAGTGCTAATGATTTGGCTGTGACGATTGCTGATCTAGTAAAGAAAGAAGGCTATCAGATTGATAGTTTTTCGCTTGAAGTTTCGTTGCCACCGATAATTTCGGAGAATGAAAATATGGCTTGGTAAGGGTTCCTTTTTTTATGCACAGGCGCTTCAAACGTTGATTATCATGATTTTTGCATATGGTGATATAAACTAGTTTATCTTTTATTTTTATCATGTTCGGTTTTGCTTTATATATTTTTCCTTTTAGATTTCCTGAGTTCTGGATCTCTATTGTGTCCATTTTAGGTTTCTTCTTGCACATAGTATTCCAATATTTATCAGCTATATACTTGCGAATGCTTTAATATCGATTCCAAATTCTATAGGTCATATGTGAAAAACAAATATGGATCTGAACTCCGGTTCCAAGAGAGATCACTTTCAAACCGCATTTATGCAAAGGAAGCCTTAAAATCCGCTCTAGCAAATCCTCTCGAGACACTGTTGGTAATAAAATATTCACTTTCTATTTGGTTCTTCTTTTAAAGTCATTTGTTGAAGTTTTATTTTCTAAAATTAACGATTTTTTGTGTTGGTTATGCCTACAATCTCTTGACACGTAATGTGTTGAATAAATAGTTAGAAAATAGGAAGATTTTCTTTATTCATACTGTAATTCTCTATTCTACAAAATTGTGAAATTTTAAGTATATTTCACTGTTTGATTCTTCATTAAATTGAAGTTTTGCAGGATGTCAAGTGTAAGCTCATTTCGAATCCGCTTGACATACACCCATGCCAAGGCAACAAAAACAGTTCAGAATTTTATAGAGAGAAATGAGGGTTGTAAGAGAAGGAAAGTAGGCAAGTCAAATTTCTTTAGCAGAAATCAACTGTTATTCCTTTTTTTGAATGCCATGATTACTACTTGGTGGCTTAATGCATTTGATTTTATTTTGTCAGCTATAGATTTCCATTGCTTAAATTAGAAGTCATATAGTATCTGATGCTGTGACTACTTGGTCACATTTGTTGTGTAGGTTTACTAGACTATTGGTTGGGATCAAATTTATTTTGAAAGGATATGATTGAATTGGGTTATTCAGACAAAATTAAATAAAGAATTCATTAATTTATATGAAGTTAATATATGTCTGAACTATAAAGATATTACATAATGTAAGAAATATAATAAATACATATAATTCATTTTTGACAGGGTATATGTATGATTGGAATTAATATTGACCGTGTTTTCATTTATTTATGCAGGCACTGAGAATGGCTTGGACAGTGTCAAAGATGGGTCAGTTTCCACAAGTGAAGCAAATACAATCACTCAAAGGTCTTCTGATGGCTTGCTTGATAATAATTCTTCTGAGGTCTATGACTTACCCCTAGAAAAGGCAATGTTTTTCCTTCATTCATCCTACAGACTCTCTACATGAATTAGATTTTGTCTTGTTATTGAATATCTACTAATTTGATTCATCTTGAAACTAGAAAATTCTGAATGTTCCTTTCATGTTTGCTGAACATAACTATTACTATTACATATTATGATTTTTAGAAGATAGCAAAAATGCTCTTACCAGAAGACATGTAAGAAAAATCATATTTATTAATCCGGTGATGGCTACTTTTAATTTACTGGATGAATGATGGTAATCTTGTTTTGATATATATGATGGGTATTGAATATATATATATATATATATCAAATGATTAACTTTAATAGTTTTATTGTGCCATTATGATATTGTGGATTGTTGGGTTTTTCATTTGCTTCATTGCCTAGTGTTGCTTATTTGGTTTTATCTTCTATCTTTCTAGGTTAATGAACCTTGCCGCTTGGAGTGTCTTTTCAACAGGACTCCTATCTACTTTGGTGGAAGATACTTGAAGGTGAGTTAACTCTTTTTCAGAAAGAATTATGCATAAGAAGACATTGATATTTCTTTCAAAAACAAAGACATTGATCTTTTTTTTTTAACAAACTGTAGATATTGAAATGGATGATAATCTAAAGAAGTAATCCATAACAAAACAAAATAGAAGAGAGAGAATACATTTGATTAGAATCCCATTTGAATTTGGAGTGCTATGGATCCCTCAATTTTGTACCTAGCTCATTCCCATGTCTATTTGGAAGTGAAGAACATCAGACATACCCTAGGAATTGTATTTAACACAGCATAGAAAATTTCTACATCAAGTTTGAACTTGGAAATATGCAGGCACATAATTGTCCTCATTCAATTGCAGTTTAAACTTTTCTTCTTTTAATTATCATTGATATTCTATTTCAGTACTCAAGGAATGTGAGTCAAACACGCTGGATCATTGATGACGAAAGAATGGGAGAAGCATCTATTGAGGTGTGTGCCGATCTTTAATAACCATCTTAAATGAGGAGGTTGATAAGCTAACCTTTTGTGTGCTTATTTCACAGGAGATTATAGCTGGTAACATTCTTCCTATATGTCGGGGTGACAATTACAAATTTCATGCTGCTGGTAGAGAAGATATAGATGTACTGAAGATCTACTTTACTAATACCATTTTGAACTTAGTAAATATCGTTTTGATACATTACATTCATTTTCCAGGTTCGCATGCTAGGTTCAGGTAGGCCTTTCCTGGTTGAGATACAAAATGCACACCAAGTACCATCTGAGTTGTTTGTCAAAGAAATAGAAACAAAGATAAATAACTTGGAAAATAGATTGGTGAGTTTAATGCTATTTTTATGGTGGCGTTTTTCTTTCCTTCTGATCCCCAACAACTATGATTAACTGTATAAGATCTGTTCTGCATGCAGATTAGGGTAAAAAATCTGAAAGTAGTAGGCAGTGAGGGTTGGACCTTAATGCGTGAAGGAGAGTCTGAGAAGCAGGTCATTATTAATTTGTAATTGTTCATTCTGTTATCATCGCAAGGAAGCTGATTATATTGAGAAAACTTGACCTGAATTAGGCCTTTTGTTATGCAGAAGCAATATACTGCATTAGTATGGATATCTCGCTCGCTGCAGGATGAAGACTTACAGTCCATATCTTCAATCAAGGAAATGGTAAAAGCTGTTATACAAGTTTCATTTTCTATTTTCCTTTTCTAATATCTTGGTATCTGATGCGTGTCACTAAAGTTCACCATGATAGAGTACTGATGTTTCCAAGATACCACTATATTAACTATTAAGCAAATGGGGACATATTTTCTATTCATCACATCTACATCCCTTAAATTTGGTACCTCAGGGTATTGATGAAGAAAAAGGAACCTGTCAAGAAAAGTCTGCATGTAATGTATAACCAATGTCTGCAAATTTCTTAACTATGAGAATTCCCTTTCTGAATTTTTTTTTTTTTTAAAAGCATATATTATAACTGAACTGGTAGGCCATCAAAGAAATATATAAAGAAAAATTATCAAATACCCAAGAGGCCAAGATTTCTCTAGACCGGAATCCAATCAATTTTCCTGGGTTTTAAGAATATTGGTTTGGTACAATTTTTTTCACTGATGAAAAGTTCTTAATAAACTTTGTTCTCATGCAGCAAATTTTGCAGAGGACCCCAATAAGGGTGCTTCACCGCCGCAGTCCATTGGACCGTGAAAAAATTATTCATTGGTTAGACCCTCTCCAATCTTGTAACACAACTTTTTTAAAAATAATCATATGTTCAGAATACCTGATCTTGACAATTGCAATATCTTTTCCTCCTTAATTTTAGGATAAATATTGAGAAGATAGCCGGAAGCTCTCAGTATTTCCTCTTGCATCTGTGTACCCAGGTAATATATTTTATGTTCTCTTCAAACCATATATCAAGATACTTTGTTTATTTATTTTCAGAAGCCACGTTAACCTTAATTACTTGGTAACATGTATAATACCCACAAGATCTATTTGGATTATGTAGAAATAGTGTTAGTGACTTTGCGACCGAAAAAGAATTATTAATTTTGTAGTAGCCCGATTTTGGATTTGGGTTTGAGATCACATAAGTTGAAAGCTATGCATTATGATGCAGACTGAAGTAACGAACCGAATGATTTTTTGTTAAAGCGTAATATTTTGATATGTGAACTTTAGTAGGTGGAAAACCTTGGACTGATTATATACTCTCATGCTCTACAATTGCTATGAGTAAAGGAGTCTAGCTTACCCTGATAACATGTCTTTGTTTCTGATATAATGCAATATAGTAATGATTGATCTTTGAAATGCAGGCTGGAACCTATATTAAGGAATTTGTTCATGGGGATCTTGGGCGCACGAATCCAAGGTACATGTATAATATTTTTATTAATATATAAAAATGACAGGTTGTTTAATCATTTTTTTTTTCTTCTCATTGCACGTCAAAGGTCAAAAAAAAAAAAAAAGAATTATCCAAGTGTGATTCACAAATGCTTTGTAATTGTTAATGTTCACATTTTTACAGAAATTGTAATTAGTTGGGTCTTTGTGCTTTTACTGTCTGTTTGCAGTATTGGATCAATTTTGGGATGCAGAGCAGAGATACTTCAACTTGATGTCACCGAAGTAAAAATGGATTGTTTCCTTGATGAATGAGGTTGTTCTTTACTCCAAAATTTGCTTTGGATTGCGTTTGACTTGAAATTTTGTTTCTAGAACTTTAAACCAGTTGGAACTAATGCGTTAAATGATGGAAAAAAGAAATAATCACGTAGTTGAGCAATTAGCAGGGAATGATCTAATACCTAAAAAAGGATGGTTCGGTGAATCTTTTTCCATGATGTGATCTTTTTCCTGACCTCATCTAATATCATGACACATAAATATTGCAATAAATGTGTGGTTAAGATATGATTGGTTTCAATAACAACTTTATCAACAACCAATCACATGCTTTAAAAAAGTTAGGGAAAAAGTGACGATATTTGTAACCCTTAAAAACCGTATGTCCACCCCAAATTGGTATATTTTAAAAAATTCAATAATACCATCGAGTAAAATTATTAAGAGGATTAATTGTTTGTTAGTACACCCCACCAATAATTATTAATTAGTTTCCTATTTAATTTATTGTAATTTTTTCCTATTAATGGTTTGATATTAATATATATCATAAAAACTCTTTCCATTTTAATGAACCCTAGATTCTCTTTTAAATATATTTTCAATCTCTTGTAAGGAAATGCAAATTGATTGCTAAATATGGAAAAAAAAAAATCAAAATCATGAGAAAAATCTGGTTGTGAAAAAGTAAAGTTTTAAATTAATTTTTATTAGAAGAACGAAATTATTATATATATAAACAGGCTTTTAAATTAACTATATTATCTATATATATATATATATATATATTTTATTTCTTTCCAACACACTTTAGGTTTTTTTCTATTTATCAATATTATATGTTATTGTCAAAAAAAAAATATTAGGTGTTCTTCAATATCATCGAACATCTATCTTTTTTTTTTTTTTTTTTGAAATATCATTTAACACCTATCTACTTCTACATTAATTGAGACATGACACAAATCTTGCATTCCTACAACTTTCTCAAACAGAAAGAGGTTATCCAATAAATAAATAAAATTCTTTAAATAGATTTTTAAAGAAAAATAAATAATGAAAATGGAGTTTGATTTTGAAAAAAGAAAAAAAAACAAAAAAACAAAAAGAGAAAAGAAGTAGAGAAGAGAAAGAATAATAAGAGAATTAAAGGTAACAACAAAATTTGAAATATTAATAAAGTTGATTAAATAAAATAATAATAGTCATAGGTGATATGTACTTACAAAAATATAATATAGTATAATTAAAGAAAGGGTATTTTTGACATTAAGTGGGATTTATCTACAAATTAGATATTTTTAAAAAATTTTGATGGGTGTGATTACGAAAGGGGTGTAGATACAGTTTTTGAAGGGTGTCATTATCGTCACTCTTAGGGAAATGAGTAGGTCAATAGATGATCCAAATCCATTGTAGTGATACTTTTTCACATCAATTAAGGCCAATGATATATTCCGATACTTATAACAATGGATCGAATGCAAATTCAAAGGATCAACTCTAACCATGTTAGTAAATTATGCTTATGAAGTGTGATTTCACCATTAGCAATTTAGAGGTGGTAGCTATATTTAGAGACGTCAAATGGGCTGGTCTAGAGCCTGGGCTGTCCGGCACATCTTAAAAATGTCCATGAGGGTGTGAACTGAACGAAGCCCAACTTAGCATTGATGGTTGAACTAGAGGCCTAGCCCACATTGTGTTGAAGGTTGGGCTTGAGTCCTAGCCCACTAACACAATTATGATCTGTCGGCTCAAACCCTTTGTCCGGCCCATCTACATATGTCCATTGAGGATTTCTGACTAGAAAAACCCAACTATTAACATCGACTGTTGGGCGTGAAGACCGGTCTACAAAACTTTAAAAATTGTCGGGCCGAAGCCCTTTATCTGGCCCATCATAATATGTCCACTAGGTTTTTTTAGCTAATCAAGCCCAATTCTCAACATTAATTTTACAGCTTGAGACCCATCCCATCCAAATAAATATTTCTATCGGGCCAATCTGGCCCATTATTTAAAAATCCATGATGAGATGGGCCACATGCCAGCTCAGACCAACCCAACCTATAGATATTTATAATTTGGGCTCAAAGCACAACCTATAAATATATATTTCTAGCGGGCCCATCTGGTCAATTTTTAAAAACTACATGAGATTGGCCAGCCAATTTTTATGGGCCGAACAAAGCCCAACTCTTATGACTTACAGGGTTAGCCAGCCCAGCCTACAACCAAAATTTTTATCTTTTTCCAGATCAAACAAATTAAAAAAGTAAGGATTTTTGGGATGAATAAATCTATCTCTCAACCTTTAGGGTTGCTCAGCCCAACCAATAAAAAATTTGATCATTGACTAGCCCAAGACCATAAGGTTGTGGGCCAGATATAGCCCAACATTAAAAATGAGGTTTGGACTTAGCCTCAGCTCACAAACTAAATTATTATCTCTACCCGACCCAAGGCCCATGCATGGTTGATATATTAGCTGTGACATTAATTTAATTCGGCTTATATTTCGGTGATCATTAATTATTTGAGAAAAGCATGTAATGAAAAAATGACGGAAAAAAGCTTACAATCCAATAAGCACCTAAAATGTTACAATTTCAGAGATTCACAATTCTGCGAGAAAGTGTAGAGATGAGATTATTCACCGGTAGGAATCAGACGTATATCCTACCATCAATAACATCTTCATCTTCATTTTCAAGCATCGATCACAATTACTCAATCCAAGAAGCGCCTAACATCTTAGCCATGAAGCTATAGCGATCAGCAGCTTCATCAATCTGTCGAATTGAAATTCGCGATAAGTAAGACAGAATACAACACTACTACAAAATAAAATAAAATAAAATAAAATAAACATGAGGTTAAGCAGCTAACATTTTCTGTGTGGGACGTCCGGCTCCATGTCCAGCCTTACACTCGATGCGACCAATAATTGGGTTGGTCTAAGGGCTATTCTCCAAGCTCGTGCACAAAACATGTTGAATAGTCTGGGTGGGGGAATAACATTAGACCCAACTAAGAGTTGCAAATAAACAATAAACATGTTCATACAGAAAGGACTTGTATGGGCTAATGTAAATGGTAGAGCTCCAGAGATTTTTGTGATTTTGACACAAATAATTAAATTGCTAAAATCAACTCGGCCAAAAACGACATTAGGCCAGGTGGAGATCATTAGTTCAATTAAACCAAAATTTCTATCGATATGCTATGCGGAAGAGTTCTAAAACATTTATCGAATAGTTTATTTTTACAGCAATGGAACGTCATTAATAAACAACTATGAATAAACCAACATAAGAAGCCAACCAATTATCAAAGCGTGTTTTTCGGTCAATAAAATTCAAGCAAACAACATATGACAGCCAAGATTTAATAAATTGTCAAAATTATGGACTCACCACCAATAACTTCAATGAATGCAAGGGCACAACCCGATCATCATGATCAGCAGTCAACAGCATGGTAGATGGGTATTGGGTCGGTTGATCAGGGTGCTTTTACCATAGTCTTCTGACGTTATGAGAGTTGCGAATAAACAATAAACATGCTCATACATAAAGGACTTTTTGGCTAATGTAAATGGCGGAGCTCTAGAGATTTTTGTGATTTTGACACAAATAATTAATTACTCAAACCAACTCGGCCAAAAACGACATTAGGCCAGGTGGAGATCATTGGTTCAATTAAATCAGAATTTTTATTGATATGCTATGCGGTAGAGTTCTAAAACATTTATCGAATAGTTTATTTTTACAGCAATGGAACATCATTAATAAACAACTATGAATAAATCAATATAAGAAGCCAACCATTTATCAAAGCATGTTTTTCGGTGAATAAAATTCAAGCAGACAACATATGACAGCCAAGATTTAATTAACTTTCAAAATTATGGATTCACCGCCAATAACTTGAATGAATGCAAGGGAACAATCCGATCATCATGATCAGCAGTCAATAGCATGGTAGATGGGTACTGGGTCGGTTGACTAGGGTGCTTTTACCATAGTCTTTTGACGTTATGTAGCAGCAAGTACCTAAATAAAAGGGAAATAAGCCTATGGTAAAATTAACATTAAATTCAATATCCAATAGTCATCCAGTATGGATGGTGCACATGCCTCATAGAAAACAATAAAATATATTGATCGATAGTCTGATGGAAGTATGAATTTTTATCATACTTCCAGAAAGCCTCCAAGTGCAGGCAGTTTAAAAGAGTTAATAATCATCTAGAGAGATGTAAGGGCATTACTTTCATCTCTTTCCTAGTTATAATCCTTGGAAGTGATTCTATATTATTGTAATCATTGACCAACGTGTTAATAAAATCCTTGGAAGTAATTCAATGTTAGTATCAATAAAAAAAAAAAAAAAATGCTTTTAAATTGTTATAAGTTGAACTTAGCATATCAAATCACATTTCCAAGTAAAAAGCACAAAAAGAGCCACATAGAATTAGGGTTAGGGCAATTTACAAATTCTGCATGATTTATAATATATGTCGAATATTAGATATTTGTCAAGATATTTATGACTTCTCCACGATCAACACCATATTTTAGATATATGACAAATTTTACTCACCTGATTAGCCACTGGAACTCTTCCTCCTTCTCTGAAGGACCATAATCATAAGTCCTTGCATGAGATAAGGCACGGGCCAGCTCAGACCAACCCAACCAATAGATATTTATAATTTGGGCTCAAAGCCCAGCCTATAAAATATACATTTCTAGCGGGCCCATCTGGTCAATTTTTAAAACTACATGAGATTGGCCAGCCAAGATTTATGGGCCGAACAAAGCCCAACTCTTATGACTTACAAGGTTAGCCAGCCCAACCTACAACCAAAATTTTTATCTTTTTCTAGAACAAACAAATTAAAAAAGTAAGGATTTTTGGGATGAATAAACCCATCTCTCAACTTTGAGGGTTGGTGAGCACCAGCCAACAAAAAAATTGATCATTTACTGGCCCAAGACCATAGGTTGTGGGCTAGATATAGCCCAACATTAAAAATGAGGCATAGACTTAGCCCCAACCCACAAACTAAATTATTATCTCTACCCGGCCCAAGGCCCACGCACGTTTGATATATTAGCTGTGACATTAATTTAATTTGGCTTATATTTCGATGATCATTAATTATTTGAGAAAAGCATGTAACGAAAAAATAACAGGAAAAAGCTTGCAATCCTATAAGCACTTAAAATGTTACAATTTCATAGATCTATAATTCTGCGAGAAAGTGTAGAGATGGGATTATTCACCGGTAGGAACCAGATGTATATCCTACCATCAATAACATCTTCATCTTCATTTTCCAGCATCGATCATGATTAATCAATCCAAGAAGCGCCTAACATCTTAGCCATGAAGCTATAGCGATCAGCAGCTTCATCAATCTGTCGAATTGAAATTCGCGATAAGTACGACAGAATACAACACTTCCACAAAATAAAATAAAATAAAATAAACATGATATTAAGCAGCTACCATTTTCTGTGTGGGACGTCCGGCTCCATGTCCAGCCTTACACTCGATACGACCAATAATTGGGTTGGTCTGAGGGCTATTCTCCAAGCTCATACACAAAACATGTTGCATAGTCTGGGGGGGAGGAATAACATGAAACCCAATTGAGAGTTGTGAATAAACAATAAACATGCTCATACGTAAAGGACTTGTATGGGCTAATGTAAATGGTGGAGCTCTAAAGATTTTTGTGATTTTGACAAATAATTAATTACTCAAACCAACTCAACCAAAAACGACATTAGGCCAAGTCGAGATCATTGGTTCAATTAAACCAGAATTTCTATCGATATGCTATGCGGAAGAGTTCTAAAACATTTACCGAATAGTTTATTTTTACAGCAATGGAACATCATTAATAAAAAACTGTAAATAAACCAACAGAAGAAGCCAACCATTTATCAAAGCATGTTTTCCGGTCAATAAAATTCAAGCAAACAACATATGACAACCAAGATTTAATTAACTTTCAAAATTATGGACTCACCGCCAATAACTTCAATGAATGCAAGGGCACAACCCGATCATCATGATCAGCAGTCAACAGCATGGTAGATGGGTACTGGTACGGTTGATCAGGGTGCTTTTCCCATGGTCTTTTAACGTTATGTAGCGGCGAGTACCTAAATAAAAGGAAAATAAGCATATGGTAAAATTAACATTAAATTCAATATCCAATAGTCATCCAGTATGGATGGTGCACATGCCTCATAGAAAACAATAAAATATATTGACCGATAATCCAATAGAAGTATGAATTTTTATCCTACTTCTAGAAAGCCTCCAAGTGCAGGCAGTTTAAAAGAGTTAATAATCATCTAGAGAGATGTAAGGGCATTACTTTCATCTCTCATCTCTTCCCTAGTTATAATCCATGGAAGTGATTCTATATTATTGTAATCATTGACCAACGTGTTAATAAAATCCTTGGAAGTAATTCAATGTTAGTATCAAGAAAAAAAATGTTTTAAATTGTTATAAGTTGAACTTAGCAAATCAAATCGCATTTCCAAGTAAAAAGCACAAAAAGAGCCACATAGAATTGGGGTTAGGGCAATTTACAAATTCTGCATGATTTATAATATATGCCGAATATTAGATATTTGCCAAGTGATTTATAACTTCTCCACGATCAACACCATATTTTAGATATATGACAGATTTTACTCACCTGATTAGCCACTGGAACTCTTCCTCCTTCTCTGAACAACCATAATCAGAAGTCCATGCATGACCTATAAAGCAAGTCTTAATCAGTGTATGATACTAAAATGGTCAAATGCACATGCCAAAGAATATAGACTGACCTATGGTAAACTTATGGAATCGTAGCATGTCCATTACACCAACATGGGCCAAAGCACAGCCAAAAAGATCAGGTCTCTGCCATAAAGCAAAGTTAGCAATGCAATTGATAAATCCAATGCAATACGACTAAAGACAAACCAAAAAATTGAATTAAACAACTAAAAAGCCAACCTGATTTATGCAAGCTCCAACAAGAAGCCCACCATTGCTTCCCCCTTCAATACACAACTTTCCAGGCTGGGTATACCCAGCAGATACGAGGTACTCAGCAGCAGAAATGAAGTCATCAAAGCAATTTTGCTTTTTTGCAAGTGAACCAGCTTTGTGCCATTCCTCTCCGTACTCCCCACCACCACGGATATTAGCAATGCAATAAACAGCACCTAGATGCCTTGTGAGTACAATACGACTGATACTAAATGATGGTGTGATACTAATGTTAAATCCACCATATCCATATAACAAACATGGGTGTGATCCATCCATACTAATATTTTTTTTGGCCACAATGAACATTGGAATCTTGGTACCATCCTTGCTTGGAACGAAAACCTGAAATTTGAAAAACTCATTAAGACAAAAAATGCAAAGCAGGAAAGATTATATCAAATTATATTAACTTTAGACAAAAAGGATATATTTTTTAAGGAGTCACAAAAAAAAAAAAAAAAAAAAGAGCTGATAAAAATTGCATAGGACAACAAACTAAAAGCACAGGAACCCAATCGGATAGTGTGAGTGAGGAAGAATGATCAACTACCTGATCGACATGGAACTCGGAGCGATCAAATCCAGGTACACTAATTTCACGAAATACCTTCATTTCCGGAACCCCAGTTTCTAAATTACATTGATATATAATGCCAGGGGTAAGAAAGCTAGTAAAACCAATAAAAAACGTGCTATCTTCACGACGTGCAGTTATCCCATTAACAGAACCGATGTCAATTGGTAATTGATGCAACACAGAACCGGTTTTCAAGTCCCTTATCTGTACAACATACTTCACATCACTCAAGTAACTGACAATCATTTGATTAACATTAACAGCACATGCTGATTCAAGCACATCTTTTTCAGCTTCTGGGACAACATCAGACCAACTACTTGGTTCTTTGAGATCTACCCGCACTAATTTATATTTTGGAGCATCTTTATTAGTAAGGAAAGTAAAAACAGTGTCATCATTCGCAATGGCTTCATACTGTGCATCAAGTCCGTCGATAAGCTTAACAAATGGGAGCAGGCCATTTTTTCCTCTATAACCTTCAAGACCTTCTGGCAATACAGACATGTCACAGTAGTATAATTTATTGACCGGGTCACAAGTCTCTGAAATAGACAGGAGAAGATACTGCACAATAACATGAAAGTATATTTAATTTTAAGAAGATCCAAACAAAATTTGCAAATTTCCTGCAAACCAACTTAGCTAGACTCTTTTGTGACACCATGAATATACATTTATATAGCCATTCATGGAATGATTACCTTGTATTCATTATGTGAATACAATGCAAGCATATACTACTTCATCAAGCCATTATTTATCCAAAATTGACACAAACGCTTAAAATACATAAAAAGCAAATTACCTTCCCATCATATGTAACACTGCCTGAAAAAATGTACTTTGGGTTTTCAGGATCTGTATAGCATAAAATATCTTCCGATTGTGAAGTACCAAGCAAATGATAGTAAAGCTCATGATTAAGGTTAGAGTCCGTCTCAGTCCCAGCATCTACATTTTCACCCTCTCTACAGAACAAAAATACATCATCGTCACAATCATCGTGTTTTCTAATAATTCTAAATCAATGTATAAACAAATTCATCGCACTAAAACAATATGACAATCATTAAGCAGGGTTCAACTTCAAAAAATGCATTAATCTCCAAGACTTCCTTGTTCAATTTACAGATAGAATTACAAATACCAGAAGCCTCTAAGAACAATTTAAAATCGCCCAAATTATCTTTCTCTAGTTTTACATTATATCTCAAATCAATTTTATGATGTTTACATTAGTCAATTTCGGATTGTTACTCTCAATATGATTGAATCACCTTTCAAAGTTGATATTTAGTAAATTACATCAAGAAATAAGTGGCTAAAAGATAACTTACTTCGGAGCCGGGTACCGGCCATAGAAAAACCCTTTGTTATCGTGTGTCCAACTAATACTGGTAAATTTAGCCTGCAACAACAAAAATTTATCAACAAACACTGTTTTTTCTCTTCATTGTCCGGATAAAGAAACAAGAGCACAAAATATAACAAACTCACCCAAGACAAAGTCTCGGATTCAACTTTCCGATCGTCAATTCGCATTACTTTGATGGTCACCCAATCACTTCCACTCGTACTGAGCCCGTACGCCAAGTACTTGGCATCCTCACTAACTGAAAGCGTGCTCAGCGACACCGTTCCGTCCTCGCTGAGCGTATTTGGATCAAGTAAAACCTCAGGTTCTCCATCCAAACTATCCTGAACTCAACAACAACAACAAACACTCACATCAATAATTCTCAATCAATCAACGAATCTATTTTCTTCTTTAATTTCTAGAAAATTCCTCCACGACACAACAAACCTGAACATAAAGCACGCTTTGCGCTTGTAGACCTGTATTGTGGAAATAGAAATACTTGTTCCCTCGCTTAAACGGCGCGTCGTATCGCGGATGATCAAACAGCTTCGTGATCGTCTCGCGAAGCTTTTGTCTCGTATCACATTTCAAGAGCACCGAATCAGTCAATGCCACTTGCTTTTGAACAAAATCTTTCACTTCTTCGGCTTCCGGATCTTCCAGCCTATTAAATCAAAACGAAATATCAAAAATCAAAATATAAACCTAAAACAAAACATTTTCAAATCAGAGCTTCGATTACCATCGATAAGGATCGGCAATCTCGACTCCGTGATAGTTATCGACGACGGACTCGTCTCTCCGAGCGACTGTGTACTTCAACGGCTCATCTAGGGCAGAGAGTGAACCCATTGGTTTAACGTTTGATGAGAGACGTTGTTGACGAAGACGAAGATCGAATTGTTTTAGACGACGTTCGTTTTTTTGCTTCTTGTTGTTGAAGTCTAGAGGCGACAATGAGAAGAGACTTAAAAAACGAGGTATTTGAAGGCACCGCGAAAATTGAGGAGCAACGTTAGTGAAACTCGCGTGGCGTGCACATGAGAACATAGTGACGCCGTTTATTCGACTGGGTTGGGGATTTGGTGCGCTTAGCTGATGTTGTGTCGTTAAAGTGTTGTCATTTTGGGTTATATTATGTCGCCATTTATTTGGTATTATGTCGCCATTTATTACAAGGTTCGTTATTGTGGGTCCTCTGTCCTCGGACTTGCAAGATTAATAGATTTTGCTTTCATATGTAAATTGTCAATATATTATTCTCATTTTGTTCTTTCCAAAGATTTTGGAAAGGAAATTTTTTTTTCATTTTTTCATTTTTTCTTTTATTTTTCTATTTTTTTTTTTATTTTGATAGAAATAACCAAACCTTACAAAGAAAACTAGAGACATCTGTAAGTAAGAACTTACGAATACAAGGAGGAAAATCTTCTAGCCAAACACAATCCACAGAAGAACTAATAGCATTCTTAGTAGCTCTAGGAGCAAACCTAATCACACAGCTAGGCAAGTACAACATAAAGCCCGCTAATCGCCTCAATCACAAGACCAATCTCAGAAGCATGATTCTTCATATCATTCACCAACCTTACCACCACAACAACATCCGAAACCAAGTCAAAAGGCACCAAACCAGTATCGAAAGCAAGTTGCAACCCTTGAAGGATAGCCACTGCCTCAGCCACCACTGGACTATAAAAAAGCGAAAATCCGTTTCGAGCTGGACGCCATAACACATCCATTAGAATTCTTGATCACCATACCAACCCCCTACTGCTATCAATCGCAGCATCAGAGTTGAGCAAGAATTTTTCCGGGTTCGAAGGAGACCATTGAGGAGGACTCAGCAAGTTACCCCTAATGCACGAAATGACAGAGGAAGCAACAGAGTATGATTCTATGATTATCTAGATAGAACTTTTGTTTTGTTACGTTACCCGTTATTAAATAAAAATAGACAGTTCAGTTATTGTTATATATAAAATATTTGCCTCTGGTTTGGATGGCCTACCTTCGCTGTTTTATCAAAAGTTTTGGCCTACTGTGGGTGAAAGAGTTACTAGGGTGTGTCATGGGGTTCTGAATAATGGGCATAGCTTAGAAGATATTAATGGTACCCTTGTTACCTTGATTCCTAAGATTAAAAGGGCGGAGAGGATTTCTGATTTCTGTCCCATTAGTCTATGTAACGTTTTGTATAAAATCATTGTCAAGTTACTTACCAATCGTTTTCGGTTGGTTATAGGTGATGTGATCTTTAAGCCGCAGAGCGCTTTTATTCCGGGGAGACTTATCTCGAACAATGCTATTGTCGGCTTTGAGTGTATCCATGCAATGAGAACAAGGAAAAAAGGTAAGAAAGGTGTGATGACCCTCAAATTAGATATGTCCAAGGCCTATGATAGGGTGGAATGGGGCTTCCTGAGTGGTATGATGAGCAAATTTGGTTTTTCGTATGAGTGGATCCAGCGTATTATAAACTGTGTTACCTCAGTTTCTTTCTCTTTCCTAGTTAATGAGACTATTTGTGGGAATCTAAAACCGACTAGAGTTCTCCAACAAAGAGACCATTTATCTCCGTATTTGTTTCTCATCTGTGTAGAGGGTTTATCTCGCCTCATCTTTGAGGCTAAGAGGGCCGGTTCTATATCGGGTTTTAGATGTTGCAGGGGAGGGCTGAAAATTTCTCACATTTTCTTTACAGATGATAGCATGATGTTCTCTTAAACCTCAGTTAAGGATTGTCGCTTTTTTCGTCAAGTGTTAGAGTGGTATGCTTTTGCTTCGGGTTAGGTTGTTAATTTCCAGAAGTCCGCTTTATGTGTGAGCAAGAAGGTGTCTCGATCGAGGGGGCTAAGGCTTGCTCGGATTATTGGTGTGCAACTAGTGGGATGTCATGAGTGGTATTTAGGTTTACCAAGCTTCACATGGAGGAATAAACAGGTTATCTTTGCCAATATTAGGGAATAGGTGTGGGATAGAATCAAAAGGTGGCATGAGAAGCTCTTTTCAGCTGGAGGTAAAGAAGTGCTTTTGAAAGCTGTTGTCCAAGCCATCCCTACTTACTCGATGTTGTTGTTTAGACTACCGAAAGGGTTGGTAATGGATATCCATCGTCTTTGTGCTCGTTTTTGGTGGGGTTCCTCTTCGGATAAGGAAAGGATTCATTGGAGCTCCTAGGAAAATCTTTGTAATAGTAAGGATGCAGGGGGTTTAGGGTTCAGAGATCTCTCAATTTTTAATAAAGCTATATTAGCTAAACGGTGCTGAAGGTTAGTGTGCTCTCTATATACGCTTACTGCTAGGGTTTTGAAGGCTTTCTACTATCCCGATTCTAGCATCATGAGTGCTGAGTTCAAGGCTTCTAGCTCCTTTCTTTGGAAAAGTTTTGTTTGGGGTAAAGACTTACTGGAGGCGGGATCTAGATGGTGCATTGGTGACGGGACTACGGTCTCCATTTACCTTGATCGCTAGCTTCTTAGACCGTTGACGATAAAAGTCATGTCCCCTCTTAGGCTTGGTTTAATGGCCAATGTTTGCTCTTTAAAAACCCTTGCTGTTGGCTGGAATGAGCCTCTCATCCGTAAATCCTTTTTGTCGGAGGAGGCAGAGTTGATTCTGAAAATCCCTTGCTTTATCTTTAGTGCTCTTGACACACTTCTGTGGCATTACGACAAGCTGGGTATATACACAGTGAAATGGATACCATTTTGCCTGTGATATGTTGTTGAATCTTGGGTCTTCTGGGCTTAGTCTCACTAAGTCCTGGTGGAAATTCTTTTGGCTCCTCTCAATCCCTCCAAAGGTCAAAGTTTTTCTTTAGAAGACCTATCAAAATTGGATCCCCACTAAGCTAAAATTGTGTGCCAGACATGTGTTATCTGATGCTTGGTGCCTTGTTTGCTTGAGACACTCGGAATCGACTTATCATGTTGTATGGGACTGCTCATCGTTGAAGCTGATTCATGATAGCTATCCGTTCTTGAAAAATTCCAAGCTTTATGGTGGTTCCCAACTGTTGGATTTTCTATTGTTATGTAAAAGTCAGATTAAGCGTGAAGAGTTGGAGCTACTCTACTTGATCCTTTGGCGGGTGTGGTTCCAGCGTAACAGAATTGTCTTCAAGTCTTTGAATTTGCATGATGAGGATTTAGTGGACTGGGCAATCTCCTACCTTGTGAATTCCGTCAGGCTAATTCTATTGTGGCAAGCAGTGGTGTTAAAATTAGTGGCTCTCGTCCTTTCTGGCATCCACCTAGGGAGGGCTTCTATAAGGTGAATATGGATGCGGCCATTGATGCGATAAATGGTTATGTGGGGATTCGTATTATTGTCAGAAACTCCGTTAGCCTAGTCTTAGCGTCTAGTGCTCAAAAAATTCCAGTCGGTTATCCTCCCCCAGTTGCCAAAGCTTTGGCCATTCTAAAGGGTTTACAGTTTGTTCGTGAGATCGGTATTTGGTTGTGTATTTTCGAAATTGATGCCCAGTCTATGGTGAAACTTATTAATGATAATTTGATCCCCTACTCTGATATTGGTTTGATTCTACGGGACATTTTTCTTTTGATGTATTCTACTCCTTCTTTCTCTTTTGTTTTTGTTTTTAGGAAAGGCAATATGGTTGCTCATAGCCTTGCTAAATTTGGTTTATCTATTGATGCCAACTGTTTTTGGCTTGAGGATTTCCCACCTTGTGTGGCTTCGGTGGTGGCCAATGATATTCCGCCTTTTGTGTAATCCGCTTCGTGTTTGATTAAAGTGGTTTCTTTCAATATATATATATAATATTTTATATAATTACATTTTTTATTTAAATTTTAGGAAAAATTGCACAAACATACCCTGACTTTAACACATATATGAGGTAGAATTCAGGTTTGCTTTAATTACTAAAAGGTATCCTTGACTGCTTTGACCACTGTTAGACTTAGCGGTGTACTTAACGGTGCAAGGGCAAAATGGTCGTTTTACAGTAAATACATAACATATATTTAATTATATAAATTAAAAACAAAAACAAAATATTGATGAAGATATTATTATTATTATTATTATTATATTAATACTAATATAATACTAATATCTTCATCAATATTTCTTCTCTCTCCAGACCACATAATCTTCAAACATCATCATCAATTCTTCTTCTCTTTCCACGACAATTCTTCTTCTTCTCCACCTTACCACCATTCATTTTTCTTTAAAAAAAATTTTAAAAAATTCCTCAAACAATCATCATCTTCTTCAAAAACAAAAATCTTCATCTTCTCCTAAACCTAAACCTAAACAAAAATCTTCTTCTCTTTCTCTCTCTCTTCTACTTTTTCTATTTCATCGTCGATTGGGTTTGGGTGTGGGTGTTGGTGTTCTCTGGGTTCGATTGGGTGGGGGTGGACTGGGTGTGGTGTTGGGTTGGTGTGGGTTGTTTGAGTTGGTGTTGGTGGTTGATTTTAGGGTTTGTGTTTGTATTTGATTTTAAGGTTTGTATTTTTCTGGGTTTGATTTGTATTTTTGATTTTATGGGTTTGATTTTTTTTTTTTCTGGGTTTTATTAAAAGGTTGATGGATTCAAGAAAATCAATTTTCGAATTTATGTGTTGATCTAGGTTTGATTTGTATTTTCGATTTTATGGTTGTGTTTTTTGTTTAGTGTTGTGGGATGAAGATGGAGGGTGAAGAACAGACAAAACAGTGAATTTGATTGATGAGATTTTTTTAATTTTTAAAATTTTTGGAATAATATGTTGTTGAAGATCTAGATTACTTTTTTTTTTTTTTTTTTTTTCTGTTTCCAAATCCAAAAATTAAATGTGGATTTTGATTGATGAAGATCTGGATTGCTTTTTTTTTTTTTTTTCTTTTTCTATTTCCAAATTCAAAAATTAAATGTGGATTTTGATTGATAAAGATTTGGACTACTTTTTTTTATTTCTAGATCCAATTAATTGTGGATTGATAAAAGAACTCTTTTTCATATCCAAGAAAAAAATACAGATTTTTAATTAAGTTTATTATTATATAAATAAAATAATAAAATATACAATGAGGGCAATTCAGACATTTCCACCTCAAAGTTGAAACCACAATTAAGTCTAACAGTAGTCAAAGAAGTCAAGGGTATGTTTCTGTAATTAAGGCAAAACTGAATTCTACCTCATATATATGTTAAAGTCAAGGTATGTTTATACAATTTTCCCTAAATTTTATAAGAGAGAAGAATTATTTTATTATTAGTTATACTAATTATTACAATAGAATCCTATTTATTATAGGCATAGTATATCACATGAAATGAAAATATAAGACAATGTAGAAACCATTCGAATTGAAATATAAAAGGTAACAATATAATTTTTTATATATGACGGATAATAATTATGATAATCAAATATTCGACGGTTATGTGACGTACCTATCTATAGGTATAAGATATTACATAAAATGGAAATATAAAATAACATAGAAACAATTTAAATTGAAATACAAAATGTAATAATAATATAAACTTTTTTATGAGTGATGTTATTGGCACACCCCCTACTGATCTATTTATGCCTCACTTGTTTAAATTTTGATTTATTTAAATAAAGTTAAATGTTTTTATTTATTTCCAAAACTATTATTTTACTTATTTTTCAAACTTAATAAACTCCACCTCTAATATCTTTATGTATCTCAAATCTCTTTCTGGTCTCGTCTTTCTCTCACTTCTCATGAACGAATATTTTTTTCTTCCTATTTCTTTTTTAATGTTTTTTTTTTTTTTCATAACATCAAGCTTTATAGAAAATGCCAGAAAGTCACAAGACAAAGAACAAGCAAACAGCCCCAAGAAAAGAGTAAAGAACAGAGCAACCCAAGACAAAACACAGAGAAAGAATAAAACGAAACAAGAAACAAAGAGCAAGTATTTGTTTTGGCTATCATCATTTCACTTTCAGATCTAAAAGAGTATTGAGATTAAATAATAATCAACATCTCATTTGTCTAATGCACCCAAAGTGTTTGATTTATTGGTTAAATAAGATCCAGTACAAGTATTTTTAGGGTTTAAGAGTTATGAATTTTTTTTTTTTTTAAAGAAAATATGTTGGTTATTATTTTTTTTGAAAAGAAATATAGAGTTTTATTAGATTTACATTATATAATATATATATATATATTTTAAATTATATGTCTTTTTTAGTAATTTTGATAAAGAAAAAAAAATACTAAATAACTTAAAAAGTAGGACATAAATAGATTAGCAGGGGGTGCGCCAAAAACACCACTTTTTTGTTTTTTTGTTTTTTTGTTTTTTTTTTTTGTTTTTTATATATAATAGATAATAATTGAGACAATCAAATATTTAACGGTTATGTTATATATTCTCTAATATAGAAACCCTCGTATCTAGATTAAATTTGACAACAATCACAATAACTTTTGCTAAATATGTTGAGATCAAATATTACATGCTTGGTCGGATTGGATTAAAGGTTTGCCAACACATATTACACAATACATGTATGGAAAAGTATTTACGCTCTTAAACAACGAAGTGAAAACTACTCACATATATTGATAGGATCATGATCCTTCCCTTGGTCCTTGTTTTTCCTTGATATTTTTCAAGTGTAATTAAAACACCAAGTTGCATGAGAGAGAGAAAAATGATCAAATCTTGACCATGCATTTTTTATTTTGTTTTGGTGTCATTAGTTTATGAAAAGTCAAAGAAAAACAAGATAACGAGAGAATCTTGATCCATATTGATATCAGTGCGACTTGAACCCCACCCCAATTATGGATTATAATAAAATGAGCTACCATCACAACACGTGTGGGATTTGTTAAGTTCGGGCTACGCTGAATGCACGAGAGACACATTAAACCAATATTAGGATGAATGGTTAGCATAACAATATACTCTCTAATTACATAAGTGTCCTCTTTCAAAAAATAAAATAAAAAAAATTTACGCAAGTGTTAAAAACCTTTTGGTTGGTCAAAATTTAAAGCATTCACATACTCCCACTAACACTATACGTAAAAAGAGGGCAATCCCGATAACAAAAGAATTTGGACCCACAAAGAAATTTAGTGATATTTTATTTATTTTTTATTTTTTTAAAAGGAAGAATTTTAATGATATTAATGACGAGATAATCAAAACATGAATTTTTTTCTATAAATACGAAGTATAAAGTATAAATCATGATAAATCAAAATTATCGATAATTGGGACCTCCAAAAATAATTTAGAAAAATTATTCTGATCCCATTTATATTCACAGTAATGAAATCTTCCAAAAATACCTACACGATATAAAGACCATTAAAAGTTTAACCTAAGCTGACCTGCAGCTTTAATTATCTTTCGCAGCGATAAGCAAACTCAAGCGCGTACAATCACCGACACAAAATCTATTTACCAGTAACAAGAAAGTTTACTCCACGCGAGACCAAACCACGTGGGAATATAAATTAACCCGCGAAATTAAAATGAAAATTGGTGGGGACTGCAGACTGCTGTTTGTTATATGAAAGAGCGTGCGACACAGTCGAAGGAAGCTTTTGCTTTTTTACTCTTGACTCTGTACTCGAAGTAAACAGTATTGTGAGATAGCAATCATTTTTTTCGAGAGAAATTGGTTTTTGAAACCATCTAGTGTTTTCGATCTTCGATAAAATGGAGAATGTTTCGTCGGAGGAAGAGTTTGACGAAATGAGCGAGCGCTTCGACAGCTACAGTTTGAGTGCTGACGTGAGTGAATCGGAGAGTTCTACTGGTGGCAGCTTTTCGTGTCGGCGTTATGACGAACGGGAACGCATTTCCATTTCATTGACTTCTTCGCCGCTCGTCGGACCGTATTTCGACGATAATTCCGGCTGTTCGGAGCCGGTTCCGATCATGCTGCCGGTTGTCGGCGGTAGACACGTCGTCGTTCCGCTGAAGACGGCGGAAGTACCGGATACGGACTTGCCCGGTTAGTGCTGCAATTCGATTTTCGTTTATTTGCTAGACATTTGAAAGAATTAATTTTGTTTATTTTAGCATTTGTTCTGTTAATTTGTGGAATATAATTATATAAATATATATATATATATATATATATATATAATGTACTGTTAATGGTTATATTTTGCCGCTGGTTTGGGCAATTTTCAACAGTAGCTACAAATAACTTATGTGTTTCGCTACGTTTTAGTTTCACTAACAAAGCATTATTTTGCGGATCTACTGTTATGATCTCTTAGACCTTGTTTGTTAGTTTAGAATTCTGGTGAATATTTTCGATATTTCCATAGATATAGAGAAAAACAAACTGGTGCATATATGTGAAGTCTCACATTGATCTGTTATTTATAGTTCCTAAAAAAGCGAAAAACTGAATTTGACCAGTGCGTATTATTGTACAAACTAAGTTAATAACCAAGTTGATTTCTTTTATTTCCCTTGATTTACGTAGTACTTCTGCCAAGCAGAGAATTGAGTTATAAGTTTTTGGTTTCATCAAGTGATAGCAACTAAGTGAAAAAAAAATTCCTTCTTGTTTACCTTTTTTGCTAATATTTGGATGTATTTCGATTCGTTTTCGTACTGCTGCAGAGATTGAATTAATGAAGGAGCGTTTCGCGAAACTTCTTCTCGGAGAAGATATGTCGGGAGGAGGGAAGGGAGTTTCTACAGCCCTTGCCATCTCCAATGCCATTACAAATCTTTCCGGTTAGTTATTGTATCTTCATTTTGTTTAATTTTGTTTCTCTACACTACATTGTTTCCACTTCATTGTGTTTCTGGTTTCATTTTGTTGCTAAAAGGTGTATGAACTATGAAACAGGGTAATTCCAAAGATTTTGATCTCTTTTTTAAAAAATCAAGAAAACTTAGATATTAAAAACCACTCAAATGTGCCCAATTAAACTGTTTTTTTTTTTTTTTTTTTTACCAAGTAGGGGTCCAATGGTTATCATAATTGAGTCTGTTTATATTTGTGGCAAATTTTCAGCTTCTGTTTTTGGAGAGCTATGGAAGTTAGAGCCACTAGCACCACAGAAGAAGTTGATGTGGCGCCGAGAGATGGAATGGCTTTTATGTGTTAGTGATTCCATAGTAGAGCTTATTCCATCACTGCAAGAGTTTCCTGGTGGTGGGACATTTGAAGTCATGGCAACACGGCAACGCTCAGATCTTTACGTAAACCTTCCAGCACTCAAGAAGCTTGATGCCATGCTGATCAGCATTCTTGACGGGTTTTGCGATTTCGAGTTTTATTACATCGATCGTGGCATAGTTGTTGCTGATACTGAGGACACTGAAACATTTCCTTTGTCAGGGAGGCCTTCAATTAGGCAGGAAGAGAAATGGTGGCTCCCATTCCCTAAGGTTCCCTCAAATGGGTTGTCTGAGAATACAAGGAAGAGATTGCAACAGTGTAGGGAGTGCACAAATCAAATCCTTAAGGCTGCCATGGCCATCAATAGTAGCGTGTTAGCTGAGATGGAAATCCCGAATGCTTACTTGGAGAGCTTGCCCAAGGTACGAGAATCGTGTTCTGTTAAGTCCGGTCTCTTTGTTCTGTAAATTTACTATCCTAATACATGTTTGTTTGGATTCCAATAATCTTTCAGAATGGAAAAGATTGTTTAGGTGACATAATGTACCGTTACTTAACTGCTGATCGGTTCTCCCCTGAGTATCTTCTTGATTACTTAGACCTGTCATCAGAATACACAACCTTGGAAATAGCAAATAGGATTGAGGCTGCTGTGCACATTTGGAGACAAAAGTGCCGAAAAAGGCGTTTAATGCTTGCAAAAGCTGGGAGGTCATCATGGGGTGGTAAGGTCAAAGGTTTTGTTGGTGACGCGGAAAAAAGTAAGTTTCTAGCACACCGGGCAGAGACCATCCTGCAGAACTTGAAGCTAAGATTCCCAAGTCTCCCACAGACTGCTCTGGACATGAACAAGATTCAATACAACAAGGTATATCCCCTGAACAACTTTTCCTAAATACAACTCCTGCATCTCAGCTCTACACTCTGTATCAATTAGAATAATCTCATTCTGCATTACTAAAACCTGATTTGATTTGACATAGATTCAGAAGTGACAAATTTGAATGGATTCAAATATATTTATGTAGGAGCATATATAGCACACCCTGTTTGATCAATCAATAAAATATGAACAATTTCTTATATATTGATGTAGGATTTTTAGGTATCACTATCAGCAGTAGATGGCCATCCCACCCAAAAAAAGTAAAAGGAAATAACTAATCTCACATTCTCACGCTAGAGATTGCAGGAAACTATGTGAATGTGTGATGTGTATTTGTGTACAGGGAGAGAGAGAGAGAGAGAATGCTATCATTTGCTATAAGCCAAAAATTATGTTCATTCTTTGTTGCAGGATGTAGGGCAGTCAATCCTTGAGAGCTATTCGAGGGTGATGGAAAGCTTGGCCTTCAACATAATGGCTAGGATAGATGATCTCCTATACGTGGATGATGCCACAAAACAGCGTGCAGCAGCGGAATCTACATCTCTATATGACCAGGGAAGGTTCAGTTGTGCTGTTCCCAAACAAAAGCGAATATCCCCTAGCCCCTTCTCTATCGATCAGCAGAGTTCTTCTGCCTCTTCGTTCAGATTACCAGCATTCTACTCTCCTGATCGAATGGTTAGAAGCCCTGGTGGAGGGACACGTCGCTCTTTAAACAAGATCAAACTAAGAGGCCCTCTGGATGATGCACTAGAAAAGCTAACTTTCTAATTACATGGAAAGAGCATGGTCCGGTAATGCTTCTGATCTAGATTGACATTTATCTGTTCCTCCCACAAAATGCAGCTGAAAGCTGGTTTTTTTGAGCTCTATAGAATAAAAGGTGCTCGAAAAAATTTGACGAGAAATCTGTGTGAGAGCTTATATAGCAACGATGTCCTATCCTCTATACCAGCCTTCACCTTTGCTTCTCTGCCAACCTTCATGACTACCTTCGAACCAAACTTTACTCGCATAATTATCATAATGATGACCCCGATACTAATACATATTTGCTTGGTTTACATACCCGGACCACAAAACCATGAAATCGGTCTCTAAACCGAGGATCCCGCCTCCAATGAAATGTCTAAACTTGGAAGTTACCTGCATCGGTATTCCTTCATCATTAGAAAACAAAGCAGAGTTTTTATCTATACTTTGCATATAGTGTTCTACAATCTGTTCTTGTAGGATCTTGTTTTCTTGGGTGTTCAGAGACTGGTGTGTCAAGTGACCAATTGATTAGCTGCATCAGTATTTTAACAAGTAAAATTGGCAGGAAATTCTCAGTAGTTCGTGTTTGTAATTTACTAGTAGTTGTACGCCAAACTCTGTTGCAAATTTATGTTAAGAGGAAATGCAAAACTTTTAAATCTACTAACTTGGGTTCTTGATTCTATCAAAAAAAAAAAACACTTGGGTTCTTGAACTTAGTTATTTTTAACATTCTTTTCTTCTCTTACATGTAAATGTTTTTCTCAGACTCGGAATTTGAAAAACGTCTCTAAAGTTTGACAAAATAAAGAGAGGCTTTTTGTACAAAATACAACATTTCTATATTTGCATTTTCAGTACACAAATCCTTGATCTCATCCTCAAGGACCTCGAAAAATCAATAAGGTAAATTTACATTGAAATGAGAAATAAAATTTATCCAAGAATTAAGGGATTATCCTTGATTGTTTTTTATTTTTAATACGCCAATACAGCAATACTACACCGGACATTGGGAGCATTACATTTCTACTATTCTTTACATATTTTTGAGAAATTAAATATCGTTAATACCACACCATCGTCCAATGTAGTTTGGTGGTATAACTAATGTCACCGTTGCCGTATGTAATATTTAGAAAATATATATGTAGGTAATATCAAAGCATCAAATATCTTCAATGGTTTTACTGATTTTTCAATAAATTTGGACCTCCCACATATCCACTGAACCAATATTTTACTTGCCAAAGAAACCAAGACCAGTGAAGCAAGCAAAAGATTATACTTGTTACTGGCAACCGAAGACCAGTGCACGTGTATTTCAAAAAGAAGAATAAGAAAGAAAACAACTGCATGTGACTTCAAGCCTTGACTCAAATCTATTTCATGCAAAAAATGTTTTATACATAAAATCATTCTGGCTCGTCACACCAAGGCTCTTGCCAATATGGTGGTTTGCCTTATCTCTTCTTGTCTAGTGAGGGTACTCTCTCCCGTCTATAGGAGTTGTGTTTCGGACCGTACTTTCTGATAATCATCTCACCGGATCCCAACATTTGTTGTCATATTCAAAAAAAAAAAATTAAAAATCATTCTGGCTCGGCGTCCTGTGATTTTAAACTTGTTTTCATTCAAATATTTGGGATGTCAAACCACCGGTGAAGGACAAGGAAATTAATTTTGAGAATTTTGCAGCTCATCAAGAGAGGACCCTTTTACATTCATAGAGTGCCCATTATTGCACATATAACCTAATAATTTTTATTGAGTAATTCTATATGCAACTGGGGTCGCGCAACCTTTACGGTCCCGTATTATATTTTTTGTAAAAAACATATGGGGTCTATACATTTAATACGTGGGATCCATATGTTTTTTTTTAAAAAAAATATATATTACGGGACTGCAAAGGTTGCGCGACCCCGGTTGCACAAACCATTTCTCATTTTTATTAGGTGCAGACCGAAGATGCACGTAAGGATTCATGCTTTTGAAATTATTATATGATTTTCCATTTTTTTCTCAATAGATTTTATACGAGAACTAAAATTTCATCGTACCTTAACACTTCACTCGAGAATAGTCGAGATCATTTGGACTTCGACCAAAAAAAACATTGATACTAATGTGAAACTTGACGTGACAAAATAAGACGAGGGATATTGGTATATTACATACACTCTCCCAACCCACTCTTTCAACAGTTAATAGGAGTATAGATGAATGAGTTTGAACTTAGACAAATGATTCTCAAATCAACAGCTAAAAAAAAAAAAAAAAACTTTTAAAAAAATCTAACAGATAGATAAATGCCGTAAAAAAAAATAATAAAATAAAAATCACTATCTAAACCACTCTCTCTTCTAATATTGACACATGTCAACTTTTTCATAAAAATTAAAACCATGATCAATGAATTATTTTTTCATCTTATTTACCACTCAAACCAAGCATTCTCTTCCTAAATTACCCTTCTCTTTTTACCAAATATAGTTTGTTATCTTTCATCTAGTCTTTTCCAAAAACCCTTTCAACTTTTATTTAGGAAAAAAAAAAAGGGTTTTTGAAATTTTTTATTTATTTATTCCAAAACATCATTTATACTCTTTTAATATATATATATATCTAATTTATATTGTCACTTATTTCATTCAATATTTATTATAATATAAAAAAATTGATTGCAATATATATATATATATTGAAATATTACATTTACAACTATTACAATCGAACTACCGGGACTTGCCAAGATCGGACAATACATGTGCGGCCCAAATAATTACTCCCACAAATCGGGAAAAAATTCCCCACCCCTAACCACCCGACGTGGAAGGAAGGTGTATTACCATCTCTATTATGAGGTGATATACTGCAATATATATATATTAAATGATATTTAGGAATATAAGGAAAAAAAAAATTAAACTTGCAGTAAAAAAACTCAGAAATGTTCAAAATGATTTTTGGAACTAAATAGATGAAAGATATTACGAATTATATTTGGTAAAAAGAAATTGCAATTTGGGAAGAGATTGGTTAGTCTGAATTGAAAAAACAATACATTCATTATACTCCAATTTTTATGTCAAAAGGAAAAAGGTTGACATATGTCAACATAAGAAGAGATAGTGGATTGAGAGAGTGGGTTGGAAGAGTGTATGTAGCATCCCTCGAAAAAGATCGGTTAAATAACATGTCATTCACATAATCACTGAATCACGTATGAAGGTTGCGAATTTGAATTGTTTATCATTCTCATACCCTAATTTATGATAATTGTTCCAAAAAAAGAGAGGAAAAAAAATAAGTAAATATCAATGAATTTAGCTACTACATAGTATCCGTATAGTTGATGGTAGTTATATGAAAAAGAGTTATTTTTATTTATTTATTTTTTTTTTTAGTTTTCTTTATTTTTTAATTTTCCAATTCTCAATTTTTTTAGACCCTTGATTCCAAATTCAATGACTAGGATCTATTTGTATGAACACGGTTCTTTTTCATTTTTGTTTGTGTGAAGCTTTCTTACCACAATCATATTCCCATTCAATTCATTTAGATTCCCTCTGTTAGCATCAATATAAACGAGAAAAATAATCTCCAAACAAATCATATGCTCAGCAGCTCAGGCCAACGATACTAGACATAATTTAGTCAAAACACAAACCTATATCTTTCTCTCGGCAATTTGAAAAGGGAGTCATATTAGGCTACACAACTTTTTTCCCAAAAAACTTTTAAAATTATGTGGTATTGTGAGTTATCAACAACATCTTGTAAAAAAAGTTAGAGAATATGGAATTGAGTTTCTAATTCTAAAAACTCTCATAAAAATGCTATGCTAACTAGGATTTCTAACTCTTTTCACCAATAAGATTAAAGCTTATTTAATTATAAAATAAAAGTGGAGATTGGGTGGGATAATTGTTTTATTATGATTGATCATAAAATAAATGCATATTTGACTTTATATAATTGCATTCGATAGGTGAATATTGTGGTAGCCAAAAATAACACCATGAAAAATAGGCTCTAGACCCAGTACGAAAGCCCAAGCCTAAAGCTCCGACCCATGACCCAAAATCAAGTCACCAGCTGTCTTGATTGCTAATTAACCAAGTCTTTCAGTTACAAAGCAAATGTAACTGCCAATTCAAATTGGTTTTAAACGACATTTATGGAATCCCATAAATGTCATCATGGAGACTAAATATACGCGACTAAGAAGCCCCAATTGATGGTGAAGACTAACACTATAAATAAAACCCTTCTCTCCAAGAGAAAGGGGGGCAATTCTTCCTATTATTCCGGCCACCGGAACCTCATCCCAAATAATATTTATGCTTAGCCCAAGCGATACTAAGGTTATATAAACGACACTACCCAGGGCTCGACAAACCTGATCTACGACTCCTACAACACACCCCTTTCTTTTAGCTTTGTTCTACTAGGAATCCAAAGCATTCTACAAAGAACTATTAATAGATTGTTGGTGCCCTGAACACTACAATTTCGATCGGATTTTGACCATAGGATTTTCTGGTTATACAGTTTGGTGCCCATTGTTTTGCTAGTAATTTATAGATAATTTTTTTACACACATGTTTATCATGAATGTTGCAGTTGTTCAGTGCAGTAATGTCTTTTGATTTATTTTTTGTTGGACCATTGTCATGGTAGAACAGTCATCTTCTCTACTACAAAAAGTGCTCCATGTATCCAGGAATATCTCTCTACAACGAGCTATGAGTAGCACTTTGCGATGAGTTATACAAATAAAAAAGGCTCCGAATCAAACTCTCCAATTAAAAAAAAAAAAACAAAAAACAAAAACACCCACAATGTTGAGCCACAATATAAATATATTGTATAAATGGAATGCTCCATGTCGAGCCAATTTCAACAAAGTCAATGGAATCTATCCCATTATATAGTTCCATGTCGAGCCGTGATTTGAATATTTGATATCTTACAATCTCTTTTGCTTATGTCGATCTGCAGGAGCTTTCATTACATAAATGATTTTTCATTACATAGCTACATCAAATTGCTATTTGTTGAATTGATGTTTGAATTTCATGTGTCGAGCTACGGTTCCTTATTGAAAGCTGCTCTAAATCAAGCCAAGATTAAAAAGCTAGTCGAATCAGTTTACGTCGGGCCATCGATCCACGATTTGGATTTTTGATAACATGTGGCTTCACAACAAACTACAATGACGATCACACGGTTTATAAAGGTATTCTTTTTTTTTTTTAGCTTCGTGACAAAAAAATGTTTTTATTATCTGTTAGATAACATCAATTAAAGTTTATGTTTATAATCTACTCCTCTACAACGAGCGTTATACGATTGTCGATCTACAACGAGCGTTATAAATGTCGCTCTTTCAATTTTTGTTATTACATTATCGCGATCAACTTCTACATGGTACTAGAAAAAGCAATCAACCCCATAACATATGTATGCGATTTTCGTGAATGAAATGGTCGATCGACCTAATAACGCATGTACACGATTTATCAAATGAAAAGGTCAATTGACCCCACAATGCATGTACATGATTTTTGTGAATGAAATGATCGATCGACCCAATAACGCATGTACGTGATTTTATAAATGGTGGGATCAATCAACCCCATAACACATGTACGCAATTTATCAACTGAAAAGGTCAATCGAACACATAACGCATATACACGATTTTATAATTGAGATGGTCGTGTCGACCACATGACGCATGTACGCGATTTTATAAATAAAATGGCCATGTCGACCCATAACACATATGCACGATTTCAATGTAACCATAGCAAATAGTTGATTGACCCCCTACGCTTTATTTGATAAATCTATCATTCGATACAAAAGCCAGCTGATTTGAAACGAACTACTCTCTTGACTTGAAGGCTTCAACTTAGAGAGTGGGGGGTTAACTGTGGTAGGAAAAAATAGCACAATGAAAAATAGGCTCTAGGCCCAGTATGAAAGCCCAAGCCCAAGCCCAAACCCAAAGGTCTGACCCATGACCCAAAATCAAGTCACCAGCTAACTTGATTGCTAATTGACTAAGTCTTTGGGCTACCAATTCAAATTGGTTTTAAATGACATTCCATAAATGTCATCATGAAGACTAAATGCACGTAACCGACTAAGAGGCCCCACTTGAGGGTGGAGACTACAACACTATCAATAAAACCCTTCTCTCTGCGAGGAAGGGGGGCAATTTTTCCTATTATTTCGACCACCGAAACCTCATCCCAAATAATATTTATCTGTCCAAGCGAAACTATGGCTATATAAACGACCACCCAAGGCTCGACAAACCTAATCTACAATTCCTACAATACACCCCTTTCTTTTAGCTTTGTTCTATCGAAAATCCAAAGCCTTTGACAAAGCACTATTAATAGATTGCCGGTGCCCCGAACACAACAATTTCGGTCAGATTTTGACTGTAGGAATTTTTAGGTCAACAAATATACATTTCTCTAAAAAAAAAAAAAATTCTAAAGTGAACCTATAATAAATAAAAATGTTAATATGACATTATTTAGAAACTCAAAAATACATATTTGCATTAATATTCTTAAATTTACTAAACTTTCAAAAGAAGATAAAAAAAAAAAAAAAAAAAAAAAAACTCAAACAATAGATGTCATTTTTGTTTTTTCCAATTCTGATTTGATTCATACACTTTGATTCTAAGCCAATAATAGCAACTCTATTAAATTTTAATTTTTTGGGGACCTCTCCACAGGATAGGGCATGACCCCAAGTGATGAAAAATCAATTTAAACGATTTTGGCCGCCCCTAGCATTAAAAGAGAGACCTAACTTGGTGCAACCCTATCCAACAGTGCGTGAAAAACATGCCCCAATCACGTGGCGGCATTATATGATCTACAAGACTCCACAGATATTAATTTGGAGGGGTTATCATCACGCGTGATCAAAGCGACTGGGACAAGGCTTATAGGGTATTAAATTAAATTAATTAAATATAGCAGCGTCAGTCTTTCAATCATGAGGCTACGTATATGGAGAGTTGGGAGATTTTTAAAGTGTATGAAAAGAAACGTATATTTATGCAGTACTAGGGCTGGTTGCCCTAAAACTAAAAGACCTGGTACCCTACAAATTTAATAATAATTAATAAATAAATTGAGTAAAAAAAAATGGTGGCAGTCATATACTCATATGCATGTAGCCATGAACACAAAAAACTTTTCACTTTTTATTTGTGAATGATCTCTGAAAATTCATTTTACATATCATGATTACAACACACAACCGAGAAGATGTAAAGATTTTCTAGCAGTAATTAATTAAACAAGAAAGGTAAAATTTCAAGGACTTCTTCAATGGAGTGAGTTATCATTTAGGTCTCACATATATCATGGGTGGTTCTGACAAAAAAAATATATAATTTTTCTCTCTGAAAGTTCATCACTGTGTGAGAGTAAATCAAAACCCTAGATGGTGAAACCAGAAGAAACTGAGAAAACCCTAGATAATGACCATAGATCGGAAATTCAAGAATAATATTTTTTTTTTTGTTTTTTTTTGTTTTTTTGTTTTTTGGTTGAAATATATATACATAACAGAGCAAAGGGTTTCCAAATTGGAAATCTAACAAGGATCTTGTACCTAGTTAAATACACACACACACACAAATAAATAAAAGCTGTGGATCTTGTTTGTTGTTGATGATGATTATATACTACACCAAACAACCCTGCAAAAGAAGAGATGAGAAGTGACATATATTGATAGTACTAACAAGAAGAAAAATAAAAGTTATCTTTTTACATGCTCTTTTAATGGAAAAACAAGATAGTAAAGTTATTGATGTGGTGGGTTACCAAATTATATATCATCATCATCACCAAGTGGAAAAAAACCAGAAACTGGCAGTGCATGATAATTCATCAGTCAAAGAATATGATAATAATAATAAGACAAATAAAGAAGAAGAAGAAAAAAAAGACAATCATGGGTTGTTTCTTTTTTTTTTACCTTGGATCTTTTGTAGCAGATCGATCATGAAGAGAGAGACCAGCTAGTTAATTTGCTGGAGTTGATGATGAGATCACGAGAGGTTTTACAAAGAGAAGCCAACAGAGCTCAGTTGGCAGTATGCCCACCTCCTCCTCCATTAGAGAGATAGAGAGAAGTTTTTTTTTAATTAAAAAAAATTATATATATGATTGGGAGGTGGACAGAATGCCAATAAACTCTGTAAGAGACCCTTTGTCAAACCCACATGAAAATCCAAAATAAAAAAGAAAACTAAACTCTCGTGTACTTATTGTTTGTTTTCTCCATTAAAGCACCATGACACACAACACAAACAAAGACTCCTATGAAGAAGAGGAAGAGAGGGCAGATGGGTTCTTAAATAAGAGAGAGAGATAGAGAGAGGGGTGGGTGATGTGGAGTCGTGGAGAGTAATTAATTAAAAGGTTTTAATGGAAGAAGAGAAGACTAGTGGTGGTGGTGGTTTTTTCAGACTCCATAAAGAGAGATATATATAGAGAGAGAGAGATAAAATCAGATTGGATTAGACTGATCATTTCTATTGAAAAATTAAGGAGGTTTTTTTTTTTTTTTTTCCAATATAAATATAGATAGAAGTATCAAATGTTTGTTGATGATCATCATAGATATTCTTTCACTTCCCTCGTTTTTGATGAACCCCAAAAAAAAAAAATTAATAATAATCCACCCACCACCACCACCACCTCTCTTCAGTCTTCTTTGCTTGCGTTTTTTTTCTCGCACTAAAATCTTTTTTTTTTTTTTTTTTTACTCCCTCGTTTCTGACGGAAAACACTAACACACACAAGTCACACACACAAGTCTTTCTCTGAATCAGAACAAAAGGGGGTTGGCTAAACAAGGGAACTAACTCAGCTTTTTAATTTGTTTTTTTGTTTAAACGGACGAAAACCTTTGTTTTGACTTCAACTTTATTTTATGCTATAGATAGAAATATAGATAAAGACTGTCTAGGGCTTGATTTGCTGTCATCATTCGTTCATCTGGACCGTTGAATTGGATATGGTCCCTAAAGTAAATATTGGTTCAGTAAAGGTACTGGGGCTTCGAATTTTTTGAATATTCGATGAAAATATCATTAATAACGGTGATCCGGTAGGTCTTAGACGCTGGTTGTTTGGCGGATGCTAGACCGTAAAATTAAATAAGCTAAAACGGTATTATTTGAAGAAAAAAAAAAGAAAAATTAGTTGAACACCTAGATAAGCGCTTAAACCTTCTATTCTTCTAAGCAGACACCTAGGGTGTCTAGCTCACCTAAGAGCATGGCCGTTTAAGGTCTAGGTGGCCAATTAATAGAACTATAATTAATATATCCCAAATATCGTGATGTTTGATAATATTTTTTATATATGTTCTTCCAAAATATAAAACATATCTACAAAATTTAGATCTAAAGTAGTGATATTTATTTTGTTTAGCCAATCCATATTGAATTTTAAGGCTGAAATTTCATTTCATTTTAGTGAAACTCATTTGCAACAACCATATAATCAAAAGGGGCGGTTAATGTTTCTTTTTCTCTAAAGTAGGATAAGATTAACTATCTTTTGACATAATCACTTGATCAGAATTGATTTTTGGTCGGTTTGAAAAATCATCATATAAAAGACAGTCGCTTGTGTTTCAATTTGGTTCATCATTAACTATATATGCTAATCCATGAATTAATGAAAATTATTATTGATCATCACTTAATATTTTTTTTCTTGACATAAATGGTTCCTTACAATTCAAGTGAGAATATGACATTTTTCAAATTTTAATGAGTGAGCATTGAATTCTTATTGAAGTGACGGGATATTTGAAATTTTGGCCTAAGCATTGCCATTCAATTCAATTTATTAGTGATATTATTGAAGAACAATGGTACCATTCAACCTCTCAATCATGCATGTCTATTGGGTTCTATGGGGTCACTTCCGTCCAATTTTGCTTTTACCGTGATCTTACGATGTAAATCAAATTATTTCGAAGTGGGGTTTTGACAACTTGAATGTTAAACCAGTAGCCAGTATGGAGCGTTAAAATTGTAATATTATACGTAAATTTTATACGTATACCACTAGAATTAATATATGGTTCCAGGAGTTAGTGATGAGGAAGGAGAGTGATTGACCATGAGGAACATTGTGGAGAGGAGCCAACTTTCTCTATCATGGGTCCTACGATTTTCAGCACTAAGTGTGGAATCCTAGGTAAGCTCCTCCTCCATTTTCTGTATAAGAAGCTTCAAAAATTCAAAGCAAACAAATAATCTTTTTGACCTACTAAACATGATGAAAATGAGAGATTCAAAGGTAAAACATAGGTCAATCTTCTTCAATTATAACACTCGTCACCACTTTTTCTCTTCTAATATAAGACATAATTATAAAGATATATAAATAAATATAATCCACTCTTTTATATCACAAAAAGAAAAGAAAAAAATTGAAATCTTCCCTTTTGTCGACTGATGGGTCACTCCCTTCTCTCGCCAGAGCTACTTCACAGCAAGAATTTATTAGAACAAACTCCCACTTATATATATATATATATATTTATTTATTTATACACATATATGTATATGTATGTATTTATGAGTCCCCCAACCCTCCAAAAAACACTCAACACAATTCAATGCTTCAAAACAACCCCAACCAAACCCAATTAATTGTTTTTGCAGTTTTTAAAAAAGTTTGAAATGTCATCACAGAAGATATATATGATCCATCAAGATCCCATGAAGAAGTTACAGGCTGATATTGACTTTGTTCTCCGTTTAGACTCTTGAAGAATGGTACGTACGTAATACCAGTTCTCATCAAGAGGAGTACTGTCAGAGAGAGATATGATTGAATCATTGGGACAGTAAAATAAAAAAAAAAAAATTAAAACTTGAAAATTAATGGTGATTTGGAGCAGTGGGAGCAGTATAAAAATATGCAATTTGAAATGGAAATTGTGAAAAACAATTAATTACTAATTTCTGTTAATGTTTTGACTTGGGAACTTGGATCCCACTGCAGATATATATTCATAACCTTTCGTTAAGTACTTCTCCATAATCTGCCACGTACATCTTTACAACAACGAAGTTAATACTTAATATTGATTGCAATGGATACGTACATTGAAAGTCTAATTTTATAAATTAAATTATTGGTAAAATTTTAATATTTCAATGATTTTTTCAATATAATTATTAATTAGTATCACTTTGAAAATATTACTGGAATTTCAACCATATACTATATTTTCCACATTTAATTCCTTTTATTTCAAAAAAAAAAAAAAAAAGAGTGACTTTTGTCGTACAATAATTTGCACTTCTTTTGTTTTTGGTAAAAATAATACTGGTCTATGACTTTATTAAAATTTCGAAATCAGATAAAAGAGAAGTACTGAAATGAATATGCCCATCAATTAAGGGCAGAATTTTAAACACTTTTGATATATTTATTTTAACAATAACAAATAATTCAAGTTTTTAGGGGTAATTAAATATGATGTTACAGTCAACAGTGCTCTATATATTTGTTGGTTATCTTAATTAATTAAGCTAGATCATATGGTCGTCACATGAAGTACATTGGCTTAGAGCATAAAAAATAGGTTTCATGAAATCTAGGGTTTATGCACTCAACTCAAGTAATGGTGGTTACTCAAACACCATTTTAGACCGTTAAAGAAGCTTAAAAACTAATTGTCTATCTATCCACATTTAACGTGAGTCGTGAGATATATATATATATATTGTTTCTATCAGAACATCCTTATATAACTTTATCAAGATATTGAATGTGAGTCACTCATTTATAAAAAATGATTTGACAATCGTATACATATCAAATCAATGTATATAAAATGAGTGTTTCACACTCAATGTCCTTATATAATTTTATCGATATATCATCACAGAAAAATTATATATATATATATATATATAAAAAAGTAGAAGTGACTTTTTGAATTCTTTTAGTTTATAACCTAAAATCTAAGCTCTGAAAAAAGTTCATGCGCTTTGTTCCCTGCCCTCTGCGCAACTTCAAGTGTCAACTTTTATTCTCCTTCTAAACTTTTGTTTCCTTTTTGGAAATGCTTTATTTATTTTTTTTCTTATGAGTGCAATGGTGGGGCCAATCTTTTCAATTATTAATTGATGGGTGTCCGATATACTTAACATTAGACCTAATTATTCATCATATTTTTATTTTCGGTTGTCTTTTGAAGATTTTTTTGGCTCATAATTACATCATATGCACAAAAACCCTCTAAAATTTATGTAATTGGGATTCAATGTACACCTCCCATCCAATTATAAGAAATATAATCAACTGGGTAAGTGTCATTGTCTTCTTAGGATTAGGAGAAACACTTTCCCCTAACAAACATACCATATTATTTGTACATTAAAAAATTATTATAAGTTCAATTAATATGAAAAAAGACCCTTATATAAAAAAAAATGAAAAAAAAATGAAAAAAGGGTATAATTTTAAAATTTATTAATGCTCTGTTTTTATTTGTGTGTCAGCTGCTCGCTTACAAACATTTTTTTTTTTTTGAATTGAGTACAACAATTGGGACCGGTGAGATGAGGATTTCCAAACGTAGCCCGGATAGTAACTCCCACATAAAGGGGAGACAATCACCCACACTTAAAATGGGACACAACCCCTACAAAGGAGGGAAAACCTTCCCTAAATACACATGTTGGGCCATTGATCGAACCTTGGTGGGAGAGAGTCTTAGACCGACTCTGGCCACCAAGGCTAAGGACCTGTGTCGCTTACAAACATATTATATATATTTCGAATGTGAAAAAAAAAAAAAAAAAGTACAAATTTAAAATTTGCAATATGGTGCCGATTGGTGGATGCACTTTGCTTACCTCACCAATTATTATTATTATTATTATTATTTTTCAATTGTAATTTTCTTAAAAAAATTCTTACCAATTTCAACTCAAAATCTTATTAATTAATATTTTGGTATGAAAAGTATACAATGTTACTAAGCCCTCATTAACGATAATATCTCAAATCTAATCGCTACCATTTCAAATATATATAGTGCTTAACGATATAACTATATCAGTACTAATGTATTGGACCACTGATTATAAAAAAGTTTTAACAAATATATATACTTTGAGTCAAAATATATAAATCTAAAGATCCACATATTAGTACGTACTGATTCAAATTTGAATATATATTTATATATATATATATATATATTTATATTACGAAACCAACCTCAACTTCTTAAAATATATTCTTGGATTGACAAGTTTGTGGAAATTTTGAAACAAAAGGTAAGAAGGAAAAGGCAGGCCTGAAAGGGGTATATCAGGTAGGTGGTCGAGACTTTTTGTTAATCGCACAGCTCGATGCATGGAAATCCACCATTTTTCATGATTGCTAGCTATTGGGGTTCAAGTGGATCTCTGCTGCTCACCTCTCGCGTTAATGTTTCAAATTTCACTAAATAATATTATACAAAAGATATTGCCAATGATGCTTACCAGTTACTAGTTACTGATATGCTCAGATGGACAGAATCACTGCCATTGTTGGGACTTTTGCAGCATTTTAGCATTAAATGAATCTTCTAATCCAATCTCTTAACATTTTTCGTCACAAAAGCTACCTTGACTAAAAACTACTTCCAAACCTAAAATTTTGAGTGTATCATTAATTATCTTTACAATAATTGCATCTACCAAAAAGCAGATCGAGAACATTTACTTTTATTCTTTGAATGAGAATACAGTACGTGTTTGAAAAATGAAAACAAGTACTATCGTTTTCTCAACAGATCAATAAACTTTTTTTTTTCCTTTATGTTCAACAGAAATTACTTAGAAATTCATGAAAAATAAAACCTAACTAATTCTAAAATAGTTGATTCCCCACGTGAAGCTTAAGAATATGAGATAAATACTAAAATCAAAAACTATATAAAAAGACAATAATATATATACTCATGGATTTAAAAAAAATATATTAATTGTAACCTTTATCCAAAACCTTATTGATCAAACAATATTTTGACATTTTTTATATATACTTATGGATGTTACAATCTAATAGACTTCTTCTTAAAAAAATAATAATTAAAATTCAGCAAGATTGATACTAAGTATGAATGTCAATAGGTCATTTAAAAACGACCCGACACCGTTTACATTTCGAAAAAAATTTCACCCATTCCCTTTCCCATCTCAAAATTGAATCACTTTTTTTCTTTTTTTGTCCAAATGGGAACAGGCATTGCAGAGTTTTTTGACATCCCTAATCTTGATGGCTAATCATAATTAATGGAATCCCATATTGTATCCATGTGTTTTTATGTTAAAAGTTGAGTCATGCATGCATCATGCTCATGTGAAGCTTCGTAATATTTGAAGATTAATTTAACAGTTTTTATGTTAAAGCTTAATTTGTTTAAGCCTTTACCATATATATATATATATACTCTAATTCTCTAATAGCACGTGTTAGTCTAATCAAAATGAAGAGTTGAAAAGTCAGTTTTTTATTTTTATTTTTTTGTTTTAATTTACTGGTGATATGATGCATGTGTACGTTTGAGAAAACCCATTGACTTTTATGATTAGAACTGTATCCAATAAGTCTTGTTTAATGGGTAAAAACTTTGTGGAATAGAGTGGGAGAGTGGCAGACAAAGTGGTGACACGAGAAAGTGATTTTAGAATTTGTGATGAATATAGAACCTTTGATAAGTGCTGCAAAAGTTGTAATCTTCGCTCTCCTTCAAAGTTGTGTACATAAATCTCTCTCTTTCTCATTGTAAAGCAAGTGTAAATGTAACTAATATTGTCAAACCTGTATTAATTATATATATATTAAATGCTAAGTAATAGATGAACATAGAGATTAGAATCGTATTTATGCCGCCATGCATCCATTATCATGACTCTACCAAACACCATCACTTTTTGTGCATGCGGACCACCTCCTCTCATGCACCCATCATTGATTTTTTTTGGTTTTACTTTAATTTCAAAATCCAAAAACAATTAACATCTCATACATAAATGAAGCGCGCGCGCGCGCGCACACACACACACATATATATATATATATATATATAAAATATGCCCACATTTTCTATTTTGGTTTTCCTATAATTAATCTCGCATAGAGTGGTAATTTTGTGATTCAATTACAAAATTTACACCAAACTATATCAGTTTAGCATTTAAATTCATATATATACCATAGATATGGTAGAATAAATGTTCGAGTCAGTGTATACTGATATAACTTTATCAGTGCTTTAGATGTGGACCATTAGATTTACATACTTTGACTCAAAGTGCATACACTTGTCAAAGTTTCTCCATAATCAATGGTCCACATACATTAGTACTGATACAGTTTCATCAGTGCATACCGATGTGAACGGAACCATATATATATAGTTTTTCTATTGTCAGTTCGAACTTATATAAGTTCCTTATATGTGTACTATTGAATTTATATGCTTTGACTTGACTGCATGTACTTGTCAAAGTATTTTTTAAATCCAATAACCTAAATACAAGGAACTAATATATTTTATATCAGTTCAACTGACAATAGAAAGACTATATATATATATATATAAAATTATTTGAAATTTCAGAGTAGGGAGAAAAAGTATATATTACGGATCCATAGTCTCATAGAAATTTATTGCTTGAGGCCCTTCCTTAAAAATTCATAGTTGTCATGATTAGCATTATATGTCAAAACAAATAACTAAGTGTACAAGTACAACTTTGTATTGTATTACATTGTAAACTCGTATCAAAACTTAGATTCTACACGACGAGAATATATATATATATAAAAGGAGAAGAGTACTATATCAAGCAAAACCTTTTCTATTTTCATATATAATACCATAATAGAGTATTGGCATTTGACTCAATAGATATAGAGGGAGACTGAGGGAGTGATAGAGACAGCCAAAGAATAAGGGACAGCTAGTTAAAGAAGAAATGGTGATGATTGAGGATTGGAATAAGAAAATGAGGATCGAAATTTGGTGTGTGGTGGTCTTTCGATTTTAAATGAAGGACATATTTATTTATTTATTTATTATTATTATTATTTTTTTTTTCAGCTTGCACACATGCACAGTGTGTGTCACGTGATCAGATTTGAAGCATCTAGATATCTAGTTTGTAAATAAATGTTTTTTTTAAAAAAAATTTAAAGACAGAGAGATGGGTTTCTTGCGTTGAGTTTCAAAACACAAATGATGAGAGCGACGACGATGGTTATGATGGTGATGGGAGAGAGTAACTTTCCAGCTCCTACTGTCATGTGGTGTGACTTACTCTCTCAACACTTATTTGCACACACTATTATTAATTATATATAGTCTATTAAAAAACAAAAAAAACTTTATAATTTCAATTATTCAACAAATTAATATGCAATGCAACAGCATCGTATCCATTTCTATTATTGCCAATCAAAGCCTTCCAAAATCGTTGGGGCCCCAACACAAAACAACCAGCTCCAGTGGAGGAAATGTCTTGTATCCCTAACACCCAAATTATCATTGTAAATTTGTAACATTCCTCTATGGCTCTATCTTAATATGTTTATGCTCAATAACATCATTTTGTCACTTACTTTGAAGGATATTATTATTCGTTTATTTCAAATATGAATTCTTTTAAGATACTAAAATTTAAGTTTCCAAAACACATCATCAAATCCGTTGTCGTCCAGCGGTTAGGATATCTGGCTTTCACCCAGGAGACCCGGGTTCGATTCCCGGCAACGGAACTTTTTTAAATATATATATTTTTTCTTTATTCCTACCACGTAAAAACTACAAATTTGTAATAGGATGCTTAATTGGAGATAAGATGCTTTATTCATACAACTTAAATACTAAATAAATATTCTGAGTTGGGAGTAATCAGCCCCCCAGATCGGTATTGGCACCCATCATCAGTCAAAAAAGAAAATTCGAGGGAATATAGGGAGGCATATTATTTGTGCCATACTGCATATCTATGGCCAGAGGTGGCTAGTGTCCATTCTTTATCAGCTGGGGACCATGAACCGTCTCCGATTTTCATGCACAATTTCTCCCCAATTATTGCAGAATAGAGGTTTGGTTGGGCCTCTAGAATCCTGATTGATGATCGGCTGTTGATGTCCTGACGCTTACGAATGTCCATCTACAGCCATTTATTTAACAAATATCACGAATACAAAGTTAGAATTTTACACAAAAGGATGATGATTGATTATGTTAGTTGAAGCAAGTCGTGTAGCGTACCAGTTTAACAATTTGGTCGTGAGTGGAGGCACCCCAATCGTAAAAATGGTCATAAAATACCGTTGGTATCCCTGGATGTGTGAGTATGTAGGCATAACCCTGCAACAAAACAATGGAATCTTGAGTCAGAACCAGCATCTAAAGGAAGGTTTCTTTAACTCAGTTGAAACAATATGTCAATATTGAGCAAGAAAAATAACACCGTGTAAAAACATGATTGGCATGGCTTAACAGAGGAACAGAAATCATGCATGATGGACATGACATGCCTTGAAGAGTAAAAATCCAATAAAAAATGGGATTTTTAAATTAGTTTTTTCAATATTGGTCCACCAAAAACTGCAGATGGACATGATGCTTGGTCTAAGAAATGAAACAGAGAAACCCCAGCAAAGACAAATGCTAGGGAAGCGAATCATTCAAACTAAAGTAAAAGACATACCTGCATGATGTGATTCGAGGGGAACGGCCAATGTGCCTGCAAAATTTAACCAATAAAAGAGTATATAAATTATAAATTCCATTTTGAAGAACAAAAGTTAGATATCCAGAATTATCGATGCTCTGCAACATAGACATAAACGACACATACATTCATTTGAGTTTAGATTAGGATGGTAAAAAATCACATCAGGGTTGTGCCCAGGATAGTCCAGACAAGTTTTGGACTGGTTAATATTTTACTGAGGAGAAGTGTAGGTTTGGGTTTAAGTTGGCCGTCAATCTGATCAGGTTGAACATCAACTTAAATGGATATTTATTTCATTCAAACTTATGAACTAAAAAAGGGCACCCCACAAAACATGTGTCAGGTTGCCCGCAAGCAAGCAGTGCATGCACATAAGCAAGAATAGTAGCCTCCAAAAAGTATCACGCTACTATGAGTCCTATGTTGCCATGATAAACATGTAGTACCTGTGTAGACCCTGTATCATGGTTATCGAGGAATGTTACAGCCCTTGAAGGCCACATTCCCATTACACCTGGTGGCTTCCCTTGAGAGTCACGTAGGCGCCAAAATTGCCCCTTAACAGCTTCCTACATGGCAATCATCATGAATAAATATTAACAGAAAATTGATAAGTAATGTCTATCGAAACATATGATGCCCTTGGAGAGTGAGGGTACCTGAAGAATTCCCTTCGTTGTGAAATCAAATGCAGCTGAAAGCTGTCCAGTGATATCGATCCAATTTACAATCCGTTGTCTATGGCTATCTGCAAGTGAAGTTTGAAAATAAATAGAAAAAACATAAACACACCGTTAAAAATCATTTTCAGAATAAAGCAAGCCCTGTATCTAAACTTGAGATCTTTAATGAACTGCAAGAAGAAATAAGAAAAACTAAGAATGAACTATGATAAGTAATAGTGGAAAATATAATCAAGCAGACACTGTTAAAGGATCAAGTGATTGATATCAGCATCAAATCATTCAGATAAAAGTATAAGAAAATATGCCTTGAATATGACAAGCTGGCTCTTCAAAACCAGTAAAACAGGTTATAGATTATTAGTCCATTTAGTTTGAGCATAATTGTACTACTATTGAGCAATTCACTTTTCTACCCAAGAGAAAAATCCATTTAGAGGACTCTACCAGTAGAAGATCCAATCTTTTTTTCCTATCAGGCATGTGCAATTTCACATGGAACAAAAATCTATAATAGTAATTACTTAAATGATCCGTCACTTGCAAATATACAGAACACATCACTTTTCAATTAAAAGTTTAGCTTAATTTGCTCCCACAGAACCTTTAATTGGTTCATGATACACATAACCGATGTATACCTTGATTATAATCCAAGCCACCGCTGTAGTTGCAAGAATCCCAATACTCCCCAACAGAAAAGATTGGCTTTGCTTCTTCAATGTATTCTTTCACATATTTTGCTGAGTAACTGTATTAGATCATTATAGAAACATGAATATTAAACTTCAGATGACACCAATTAAAGACAAACGCTAATGAAGAGGTGATAGAATGGCATTACCCTCTTGCAAAATCAAAACGGAAATCTTGAAAGCCAACAGTGTTACGCAGCCACTGCAGCCATGATTTAATGTCTTTCCGAACAAAATGTTGGGTGTGATCAATATTTGGAACACCATTAAAGTTGTCCCCAGTGCTTCGATTACCCTAGAATATAACATTCAAAGGTCAAGAAGTCAATACTAGTTTTCCTGCAGCCTTTTAAGTGTACTATTTAAAGAAAATAAATTAGCATTATGTATGAATTACAGAGCAATGCATACACACATTATATATTAAAGAGATATTACACGTGAGATCATGGTGCAATGAAAATAAAATGACCATTATAAAATATCCTTACCAAACCACCAGTACAAGATGTAACTGCGTGCTCATTCCATGATAAGGGAATACCATCATAACGATTATACATTCCCCCATGGCCTTGCGTAGTCCCAACACGATGATTGATAACTATGTCAGCCATTGCCCTAACTTTGTACTGCTTCATTTTTTGAAGTAAAGCTTTTAACAGGTGCTCAGAGCCATATGAAGAATTCAAGGAATAGAGGTTCTGAGGTAAATAACCTATTATAGAAAAATAATGAAAAAAATAAGTCAGAAGCCAGATAACAAAAAAACAGTCAAGGCATCAACTTAAACTTTTGAGTTTTGAATATTGTTTCTTTCTAAGTCTAACCTTCAGGAGCAAAGGACTGAGTTGCTGGTGGCAACCATACTGATGTAAACCCAGATTTTGCAATGTCAGGAACTTTACTTTCTAAATTTCTCCACCAATCATGTTTATGAGACTCCCAGTTAAAACCCTGTTAATCAAATTTTCAGTCTTATCTACAATCTCATAATTATTTTCAAACTTCAGCAATTGAATTTGGGAAAGGAAATTAACAATTACACTTAACCATGACCTTCCAATATCTCATGGTTATCATTCTGAATAATAAACCGATTCCAAGAAATAGATACTACCATTACAACACAAGTCATAATAACTTTAATCTAGTTTTGAACAAATTATACTAGATTCATGTATGATCTTATGTTATAAGTTCATATAATCAACATACGCAAATGGATTTAGCGGTATTGACATAGTCTTGATGTTTCTAAAGAATTTAAGACAGACCACCATTTCAAATCTACCTGCAATAAAATTTCTCGCCCATTGCGTATTGCAGCACCTGAAAATAAATCCAAAGAAACACATTAGAAATACATTAGAAGCAAGCAACTAATATCCAGAGCAAAAGAATTAACATACCAATATCAGTTTGCTGATTACTTTCATCAAAACCCTGTATTTACACAACAGATAAGATAAGAAAAAACACAAGAAGGTAAAACGATTCTATAAAATCATATCATGAGTTTTAAGCTTTAAGAAACTAAAAAATAATCAGCCAAGAAATGTCATTTTAACAGGAATGAAGCAAGAAACGTACACTCATCACAACTCAAGGACTAGCTGACCAAAATTGACGCTGGATCGTAGAAAAGAAAGCTCAGAGATAACTGCATCAAGAGTCAAAACTTCATATATTAGCGACAGATGTTTAACACTTTCCATCTATTAAACATTAAAGAGCATTTTCTTCATTCTCCAGTAGAAAGATAATCAACTTATGCTACATCACAAGTTGTCAATCCATCGCAAATTCAAATTACTAGAACAATAAAATATATAAGTCAGACCACATTTCTCTCTAAAATGAGTAATTGGAAATTTAAGCAATAATAAAACTTTCAAAAACTTGCAATTCATTGAAAAGAGTAGCAATATGAAAACACAAGTACAAGAACAAGAGAACCCTAGAAATTCAGCAATGGAGAAGAAACAAATACCAAAATTATCACGTTTCGATCGCAGCGTGGGTTGGCTCTTAACGTATCGGCCTATAAATAGAGATCGAAAAGGTCGAAGAATCCACATAAAACGAATCGCGCAGCTGCACCAATCGAATGACAACAGAGAATATTTAAATTTGCGAGTGACAATCGATTTGATTACGTAACCACAATCCACGAATCTGAATATTGCAGCTAAAAGAAACGCAAGTGGACGATCTAGAGAAAGCGAATCGACTTTTGGAATGGGCGAGAAAGTGTTCCATTTTTTTTTAATTTTCAACGGCAAATATGAACGTACACTTGAAAATTGAAATGTTCTCTCATTGGACTTGGATTTTGAATCTAATCGACGGTTGAAATTTAAAACAATGGTCTTTCCTGACACGTGGACGGCATAGATTGCCAAGGGAATGTAGCGGGAAAGCTTAGGACAGGGGAGGTTCTGTTTGTTGTGATAGAACCATCGACGGTGTTTCTTTTCTCTGAGGATGCGATCGTATACACTTCTATTACCGTGCACCCTCATGAAACCTCTGCCTGTCTACACTGGTGACTGCCACGTCATCAAATTATTTTTGACGTGCCCGCTCATCAAGTGATAGGCGAAATGAGTGGGCACGTCAAGTGAAATGGTTAGTGGGCTTCAAATTTTAATGGGTCAGTCAATGGGCTTATTTAATTTTGTTTGAATCGAGTCAGTCCAATAAAATAGTATTTAATGGGCTTCTATAAAATGCATCCCCATGAAGTTACCAAGTCTGGTCTGCTCTTTACAGCCAAATCATAAATTCAGTGCTGACGTGTTTAGACACGTCATTAACTCGGTGCTGACGTGCCACTCACGTTAGCGCTGAAGCCACTAAAAAAGAATTTTAAATTAGTTAAATATCGCGCCTGAAAGCAGTTGTCTACAGAGTCGATGACTGTTCCACCTGAAAATCGATCGTTGTTCGAAGAATTAGTTAAATACACTCAACAGAGAAGCTTTTTAAGAGGCCGAGTATTACACGCCCGAATTATCAGAACTAGTAAATTCTCTTGCGTGTATTTGGCAAACAGTCTCGTCAATTTGTACGCGAAGTGCGGCCATTTGAATAAAGCCAAGCTCGTGTTCGAAAACATACAAAACAAAGACGTCGTATCATGGAATTGCCTCATAAATGGCTACTCTCAACAGGGTTCGACTGCGTCCTCCATCGTCATGGAACTTTTTCAACACATGAGAGCGGAGAATATCCTCCCAAACGCACACACTTACTCTGGCGTTTTCACGGCTGCGTCGAATCTGCGAAATGCATTTGCTGGGCTGCAAGTTCATGCGATCGCCGTCAAAACGTCGAATTTTTATGACGTTTTTGTTGGGAGTTCTGTCGTCAATATGTACTGCAAAGCGGGTCTACTGGATGAGGCTCGCAAGATGTTCGATATAATGCCGGAGAGAAATTCCGTTTCGTGGTCCACGATGATTTCTGGGTATGCAACGGAGCGAATGGCTGTGGAGGCTCTGGGGATCTTCGAATCGATGCGTAGAGATGATGAGAGTGTGAATGAATTTGTGGTCACTAGCGTTCTTAGTGGTCTGGTTGCTACTGAGTTTGTTGCTTGTGGCAAGCAAATACACTGTCTCTCCGTTAAAAATGGATTGTTAGAGATCGTTTCAGTTGCGAATGCCCTCGTTACCATGTATGCGAAATGTGGGAACTTGGATGATGCGCTGAGGACATTTGAATGGTCGGGTGATAAGAATTCTATCACATGGTCAGCTATGATAACTGGTTATGCTCAAAGTGGAGATTCCGAAAAGGCCTTGAAGTTGTTTTCTAATATGCATTTTAACGAGATTAAGCCTAGTGAGTTTACACTTGTTGGTGTTCTTAACGCGTGCAGTGACATTGCTGCTCTTGAAAGAGGAAAGCAAGTGCATGATTATTTGTTGAAGACTGGATATGAGTCTCAAATATATATACTGACTGCTTTAGTTGATATGTATGCAAAATGTGGTAGCATAGTTGATGCTCGAAAGGGGTTTGATTATTTGCAAGAAGCTGATATTGTTTTGTGGACATCCATGATAGGAGGGTATGTACAAAATGGAGAAAACGAGGAGGCTCTAGTTTTGTACGGTAAAATGCAGGCCCGAGGGATATTTCCTAATGAACTAACTATGGCTAGTGTTATAAAAGCATGTTCAAGCCTCGTTGCTTTGGAGCAAGGAAAGCAAGTCCATGGCGGTACAGTCAAGTACGGATTTAGTCAAGAAATTTCAGTTGGAAGTGCTCTGTCAACCATGTATGCAAAGTGTGGGTGTTTGGAAGATGGGAACCTTGTGTTTAGGAGGATGCCTGTGAGGGATATGCTGTCTTGGAATGCAATGATATCCGGGCTTTCGCAAAATGGACATGGTAAGCAAGCTTTGGAACTCTTTGAGGAGATGCTAGCAGAAGGCACGAAACCAGATTACGTTACATTTGTGAACATTCTCTCAGCTTGCAGTCATATGGGACTGGTAGAGCGAGGTTGGGCTTATTTCAAGATGATGTCAAATGATTTCGGCATTGTTCCAAGAGTTGAGCATTATGCTTGCATGGTTGATATCTTAAGTCGTGCTGGAAAGCTCAATGAAGCTAAAGAATTTATTGAATCAGCTACCATTGATCATGGTATGTGTTTATGGCGAATTTTATTAAGTGGTTGTCGAAACTATCATAAGTATGAATTGGGTGCCCATGCTGGGGAGAAACTAATGGAGTTGGGTTCACAAGAATCATCTGCTTATGTGTTGTTGTCTAGCATTTATACTGCCATGGGCAGGTTGGAAGATGTGGAACGGGTACGGAGGTTGATGAAACTTCGAGGGGTGAGTAAGGAGCCTGGATGTAGCTGGATTGAACTAAAGAGTCAGGTTCATGTGTTTGTTGTGGGAGATCAAATGCATCCTCAGATTGAAGACATACGAACGGAGATACGGAGGTTGAGTAAACAAATGAAGGATGAAGGATACCAACCTGCTCCTGATTTAGCTTCAGTGACTCCATTGTGTAGTTGATTTGGCAAAGGGAGTTCTCTCTCTGTGTATATGATGATTCATTTCATTATTTGGTCAATGAATTTGATTCATTGAATATTACTCAAGTTTTCAAGGGATCAAGCGAAGTATTTAATGTAATTTAGGATTAACAATGTTTAGTATATAGATGTTTTATCAGTCCAGTTTAATTTAGTTCTCCTTCACTGTGAAAGTGGAATTTGAGAAGACCAACTTCTATCAAACTCTCTCAAAAAATGAATTAGCTAGGTGATTGTGTTAGTCTGAGTGGGGAATTTGATTGAATGCATATAAATGCATGATGATCACATTTAGGTTCTCTGTAGTCTTGGAATTAAAGGAGCTTGCTTGGTTCTGTTGCTGGTATGAACAATGAAACAATTAATTACAATGCTGTCTTCATGAAGATAAAAGTTCAAATTACAGGATTTGAGGAACCTTGTAACCTGATACTTCTATCAATTTCTTAGTTTGTAGTGTGTTACTTCAAGTATTTTGATGTTGAACTTCCATGCTTTGTTCTTTTCTTCATTTTTAGTTAAACTCTGTTCATCTATTTTCTTAAAGGAGCAGGACTTGCCAATGGTTCATTTACAGGTCAGTTTATCTATCTTGCCATCTCTGTTGTTGTTTGTGTTTCTGTTTCTGCTGCATGAGTGGATTTCTGGGAATTTTTGAATCTCTGAAACTCTGAATTTTCCAACTCTTATGTACAAAGAAGTGTAATAATGCATGTTATCTTGCAATTGAACTGCAAAGTTCTTCTTTTCTTTAAATTATGAAGTCATTTTCTTGCTGTACATGCAGATTGCGGTAAAAATGATCCCGATTTGAACAAAGAATTGGAGAAGGATATTGTAGCTTCAAAAATAGGTAGCCGATGAATCTCTGGAACACACCAATGCATTGATAATGAGTGCCAGGAAAAGCTCTTCACAGTACCAAAGAGAAGCAGAGAAATGCGATGCAGGAATGGAGGAGACATGTGAAGAAGAGAGAGGGCCGAAGAACTTATAGAGAAGCGCAGGCTTGCAGAGTTGTGGGAAAAACGAGCTTGAGAAGAAGTTATATGCGTAAACATTAAACAGAGAGATTGTTGCTATTCTTTTTGTGCCGATTCTAGGCTTTTGATAGCAAGATAACTTGTATAAATACTGCTTACATCTCTCTTGTGAATATAAACATGCCAACATGATTCTTTTTGCAACTAGATTTATCTGAATATTTGACAGTAAATTACTTGTACTCTGCTGACTATCACCATGAAAGCTACAGATAAAAACTCTATCTACAACTTTCCATTCGAAACGTTCATGCTTTAGTTTCTGCCTCCCGAGTATAATGTGGTGTATACACAGGTTGATTAGAATCTTCTCAACACATTTCATTGTTAATGAACAAAATCAACAAGCAATGGCTACATGGACTAAATGCTCAGTCCAAGCCAAGGAACTGACCCCAAATAATTCTGAAAAATGACGATTGCAACGAGATTCAGCAATTTTGAAACCACGAAACGCTCAATTAAGACCGCAAATCCTTTTCTTTAGGGATTCATCATATATAGCTCAGGTCTTTCAATTGCATGATTGATGATCTCCGAGCCATCATGCAAACTCAAAGCATTTACGTACTTTGGCAATGTCCTCTTTATTGTCTTTTGTCAAGGTAACTGCTCGCAAGTAAAGGAAGAAAAACGTTTTCTAAACTAATAAAGCAACAAAAGCTGTTCTTCCATTAAAGATTAAAAAGCTAAAAGAACTATACTTTATTTAGAACATTGTAAGTTATTAAAGCATCCACATTGGTTCTCAAAAGAGACCCACTTTTACGTGATCCATTTTTTTTGATCCAATATTTGTCACAATGATGAGAAAATAGATCTAACAAAAGGGATCCATTTGTGGGCTACACTCAACACAACCCAATTTGGGTCTTGTCCAGTGATTGGGTTGGGTTCTCAACACATCCCATTCATTGGATTTGAGTTGGGCTTAAATATATATATATATATAATAAAAAATATAAATAAATTTAATATATATATTTCAATTATTTAAATTTAAATATATTATTATTAATTTCAATAATTATATATGTAATGACAAAATATAAATAATTTCAATACAATTATATTTAAATTATTATAATTTAAATATATTATTATTAATTTAATAATTATATATATAATGAAAAAAAATATAAATAATTTTAATTTCAATTATAAAATTTTATTTCAATGAAATTAAAATAATTTGAATGAAAACATTAATTTTTTAATTCATTTTACTATACTTGAATTATGAACTGTCGAAAAGTGGATCGAAACTGAAACCCAACCGTCGAAACCGCCAGACCCAAACCGTCGGAACCTGACCGGAACCAAACCTTCAAAACCTGAACCGGAAACGAAACCAAACCGAACCTTCAAAAATGGTATCAGAACCGGTTTTGAAAGTTTGGAACCGAACCGAACCAAAACCAGCACTATGTCTAATCGTATACAATATTTTGTTTTAAATATTTATTTTTATTGCTAATATAATTCGGTTGTGATAATTTAAATTAATAATTTTTTTATTTTAAATTAATTATAATTAGTTAAATAATTATCGATATCGTTGATATTTAAAATATATTATATAATTTATTTATTAATATATATATATATATATATAATATTTTAAAGAAGAGTGATGATTGTTTGGAAAAAAGTTAAAAAAATGGATCCACTTCCTCTTTTTCATTTTAGCCGTATTGTGGGGAAAAGAGACTCAAATAGATAGGACACAAATGGGAAGATCCATTCTTTAAAAAGAAGACTCATTTTTGATGATGTGACAACAAATGAGTCTTGTTGTTGAGTCTTACCAATGTGGATGCTCTCATAGTATGATTTGAAAATATTAATTTCAAAATTGATAAAAGGACAAAAATATTGAAAGCCAAATCTAACAAATCTTAGAGCATTTCCAATGCTAATGTGAGTTGTGAAAAAATTAGATGTCATGTAGGATGGACATCCATTTTGTTAAAAAATTCATCTCCAATACAACTTCTCTAGTACAACTTCAAGTTGAGGTGACAACTTTTTTTTTAGAGGCTGTTTACATGACTTTCTGATTTTAGACGGTCTGTTAGACGGTTGTCTTGTTGGTCCAGTCAACAACCACTCTTATCTTTTACCTTATTTTATTTAACAATTTTAAAGTATATTTAAGAAAACCAATAATAAATTAGCATGTCATTAAAAACATATATTTTACAAGTGAAGTATTAGAAACCATTTTTTTATTTGGATGCCTATCAAATTTAGTTACATGACACATATGAAACAATTGGCTTAACAATGTTGACATATCACCATTTTTTTCAAATGCAAACCATAGTATCATCGGAGATGTTCTTAATTAAATATCAAAACGACGAGCCAAGTTGGTCCAACTGTATGTTACTCGCACTGGATTCAAAATATTTACATATATATATATATATATATTAAACATCAAAACGGCGTGTCGTTTCTAGCATTTTCATTTTCTGCCTTGCTAGGGTTTTATTAGGGGACAAACCTTAACAATGGAAGTGATTCGTCTGTAGAAAACGGTAATGGAATCCTCAAAAAAATTGCACCACTCTCCTTCTACTAACTGAACATGGAAAACACAGATATCAACGCCCCAAAATCACCACCGCTACCACCACCGCCACAGCAAGAAGAACCCGACTCTAAAAGGCTCAAAATGTCCTCCACCACCACCACCTCCGACGACGAAGCCGCCAACACCACCCAAAAACAACGATACAAGCGACGCAAGATCGCAATATTCTTCGCGTACTGCGGCGTCGGATATCAGGGCATGCAAAAGAACCCAGGCGCAAAAACCATCGAAGGCGAGCTCGAAGAGGCCCTTTTCCACTCCGGTGCCGTCCCCGAACAGGACCGCGGCATGCCCAAGCGGTTCGAATGGGCCCGCTCGGCCCGGACTGACAAGGGCGTGAGCGCCGTCGGCCAGGTGGTTTCGGGTCGGTTCTACATCGACCCACCGGGTTTCATCGATAGGCTGAACTCCAATCTTCCAGCTCAGATTCGGATTTTCGGGTACAGACGCGTGACGGCTTCGTTTAACGCGAAGAAGTTCTGCGATCGGAGGAGGTACGTGTATCTTATTCCCGTTTTTGCTCTTGATCCATCTTCGCATAAAGATAGAGAGAGTGTGTTAGCTAGTTTAGGGTCTGGTCAGGAACTTGTTAAGTGTTTTGAGTGCTCGGAGAGAGGCCGCAAAGTTATCGGTGCTATGGGAAAGCGTACTTATCAGTTAGGCATGTCTGTGTACTCTGAAAATGCAAATTTGAAGTCTAATGGTGATGTTGATAATACGAATTCCGAGTCTATAGAGGAGGAAAAAACGAATGCTGATGAATCCGCGAAGGAAAAACAGGATTGTGTTGGAAATGGGGTTTCGGAAAATGTTGTTGAGGTTGTTCTAAATGAAAATACTGATTCGAATTCGAATGTGGGATCATTAAATGATTCGAAAGTTGTGGAAGAAGAAGAGAGAGTTCACAATGGAGAGGAGAAGTCTCCGAAGGGGAGTGAGTTTTGTTATTGTGAGAAGGAGAAGGAGAGGTTCAATAGGATATTGAAGCATTATGTGGGGTCTCATAACTTCCATAATTTCACAACTAGAACAAAAGCCGAAGACCCTGCTGCTCAACGCTACATTATTTCGTTCGATGCCAACACTGTCGTTAATGTTGAAGGGATTGAGTTTGTTAAGTGTGAGGTTGTGGGGCAGAGTTTCATGCTTCATCAGATTCGAAAGCTGATAGGGCTTGCTGTTGCGGTCATGAGGAATTGTGCACCCGAGTCATTGATAGAAACTGCTCTGCAGAAGTAAGTACTTGATATTTTGTTAGAATTATATGCTATGTGAATATGTGATTGATATTAGTTGTTTTTATCTCTAATTATACATACGTATATACATGATAGGAATGTTAACATTAATATTCCTACGGCTCCTGAGGTTGGGTTATACTTGGATGAGTGCTTTTTTGCATCATATAACCAGAAGTGGAAAGATACTCATGAAGAGCTATCGATGAAAGGCTACGAGGAAGAGGCGGAAAACTTCAAAATGAAGCATATATACTCTCATATTGCTTCAACAGAACACAAGGAAGGAGTCGTGGCTCTGTGGTTGCATTCTTTGAATCACCGAAACTATCCTGATTTAGGATATGTCAACAACCCTGATTTATCTGCAGCCAAAAACCCTGAATTATCTACTGGCAACAACGCTGCTGCTGCTGACAAGAACAGTTCTGAAGTGAAGGAGATGGATAGCACCGCTGACAAGGACAGTTCCGGAGTGAAGGAGATGGATGGTGCTGCTGACAAGAACAGTTCCGAAGTGAAGGAGATGGCAGAATGAGCTCATTCAGGCAAATGAGAGGCATTTGATGCTTTATTTGGTGGGTTGTTATTTATAGAACTCTTCTTATTCTCTTATAGTGTTTGTGTCAAAGATCAAAATGTCAGTTTTAATTTGTCATTTTGATGCATAGAAATCGTTAACTGGTTTCGTTCATTGAAACATACATGATCAGATGATCCTAACTTTATTCGAAAGGCCTAATGGAATTTATATTTCTGGTTATTACATTCGTTAAGTACCAAGCCTAGGTTATTTTTCCACTGTCAATACTTTTTCGTTGATTGAACTATCAGTTTTTCCAGCAACCAGACCTTTTTTTATGGGTGATAAAGAATGCCTAATGAATTACTTGAAGAAATTCAGTATCTGGAACCATAACACAGTTGAATTGGTAATTTGGTATGTCTCTTAGCTCCTTTGTTTTAGGGATCTGATTCTCCTTCAAAATTTAGGGATTTGATTTATATTTAATTATTATATTAAAAACTAAGGAAAAAAAAAATGTTATTTACACATCTTTTTACTTGAAAATTTTAAATATGAAAACATCGGTTGGGTGTCGTCAATTAACACGAAACATGCTCAATTTGGCGGGGCCGGCCCGCCTTTCCCTCCTCCGTTAATTTATAAACAAGGCAGCATCCCCACCGTCCACGTCATCACCTCCTGATCAACATCACTCGTCCATTTGACTTTTACTCATCAGTACTGCACCTTTTTTTTTTCCGTCTCGATCGATTGTTGTTGCATTCCAGAATTATATCCAAACTTAGGAAATCGTCGATGACGGAGATGGAGGTAATCGCTGTAAATTGGACCGAATTGCCCCCAGAGCTGATACAAACCATCTCCGATAAGCTCACAATCTACGGCGATTACCTCCGCTTCCAAGCCACGTGTCACCGTTTTCGATCCTCCGTACCAAAATCTCCAAGCCGGCTCCCTCCCCAGCTCCCTTGGCTCATGCTTCCACAATCGCAGTCCCACCAATCGCGGCAGGCCTTCTTCGATCTCTCCGCTAACAGAGTCCACTTCCTCCAACTTCCAGAAGCCTCCAACCACTGCAAGCGCAACTGCGGCTCCTCTCATGGTTGGCTCGTAATCCTTGACGAGACACCGAACGTTATCCTCCTCAATCCCCTCACGCGCGCCAAAATCCACCTGCCTCCGCTTTTCACTTTCCCTAACGTCGTCAGTTTCAATTACTTCGAAATCGGTCGAGAGTACACGCTCTTGTCTTTAGGCGGCGACCGTTGCTACCGTAATTTAAGACAAATGCGCGATTCTTTTATTAAAAAGATCGTTTTGTCTTCGAGTCCAGGCAAAGATGGTGGTAATTTTATTGCGGTAGCGATTCTCAATCAAACTGGTGATTTGGCTTATTGTAGAAATGGAGACATAGGTTGGTCAGTAATTGAAGGTGCTCGATCCTATTGTGAAGATGTTATATATAACAACGGATTGTTTTATGCGGTAGATAAGGGAGGGGCGGTTGCAGTTTGTGATGTTGGTGGTGTTGGTGATTTAGCTAGGGTTTCGGTTATTCAAATGCCGATGCAGTTGGGTGGTGATATGCAGTATTTGGTTAGTTCAGGAGATGAATTATTGTTGGTTACTCGATTTTTGGGTCTTGAATTTGGTTTCGAGCCTGATCAGCCCCATTTGATCTATAGAACCATAAGGTTTGAGGTTTTTAGGTTGAATTGGAACGGGACACAGTGGGAGAGAGTGAGAAGCTTGGGGGACAAGATGTTGTTTATAGGAGGAAATTCTTCCATGTCATTGTCAGCATCTGATTTTCCTGGTTGTGCGAGTGATTCCATATATTACACGGATGATTACTCGGAGGGTAATTATGATGATGTTTTTGGTGAACACGATTCAGGCATATTCAGTTTATGCAGTGGTAGCATTGAACCGTTGCCTTGTTATCCGCGGAATCTGCATTGCCGTTTACAATGGCCTCCACCTATTTGGGTTACACCCAACCCATGCTGATGTTGCCTGATTGTAAGTGCAAATGTTTATGTTGATTAGTTTGTATATTTAATTATTTATAGTGAATGTTATTTACTGCCCAAGTCTCTGGAAGATTGTTCTGGTTATTTGTGGAGTCGTATCAATGTTAATTGTACAACTTGTAAGTATGATTATGCTTATTTATCTACATGTTTGTGATATATGCAATAATACTATTCAGACTCTGTCTCTGCGTGATGAAAACTTTTGGGCACTTTTAACTTGTCTGAATCTAACAGCTATTTAGATTTGCTTTCATGTAAACATTAGTATTATCTTTTGAGAACATTTCAAGATGCATAAAGTGTAAGATATGAAGTCAAAAGGAATTATCATTCTGCAGAATCATTTTCTAAATATCTGTCTCTCACCTTGGTGTGACACAGAGATTGATCTTCATATGTACAGTTTTTGAATTTGAAGTACTCTGTATGTACACTCTTAATTAACACTTTGTGTGTTTGTGTGTGTATCTGTGTGCATACATATCGTAGAAGGTCTGTACGAGTTTAGCTCTTGGGTAAGCAAGTTCTCCTTCTCTCAGACATAATATTAGCATCATCATTTGAAATGAGATGATAGCTCTGAGTGTCTGGTTTCATCTTGATATCAATTATTGGACTATATGTGTCTGTGTCACATCGGATTTGAGGTAATAACCTTGGTTGATGTATTTAAGTTTGTTTGTCCCAATTTGAGAATTTTAGTAGTCCTTACTAGGTATTGTTTCTTTCATTGTATATTTTTTTTTCTCTTGTCCAGCAAAGGTTTTTAATAGAAAGGCAATGATATTTGAGAATCTGTTTAGAGAAGTCAAAATGTGTCCAGTTTTGCCTCCCACTGTTGGATCATATAAATGCAATGACTATCTTTCTTCTTGTGAATTTGAGGAATGTACTTTATTAACTTTTATTCTTCTTCTTTAATTATGTGAGTTACAACTTTGAAGATTTGTTTTCCGCCCTTTAGACACATTTGGAGATATGTACCCATTGTTCGATAGGGACAAGGCTAGAGTTTTCTACATTAAAATTCATTGCAAACTCTTGAGGTTAAATACTTAGAGACTTTGAACTAAGGAGGTTCATATTTCCATAAAATTTCAAGTACAACACCATATTTTCTGGCCTTGCAACATAGTTGAGCGGTTTGCGTAGAATTAGAGCTTCTGTTTAGTGTTTTCGAGCAGCAGGTTCCCTATTTAGTAGCCTCTAGTGTTATATTAGAAGCATTGCTCATCTTTTACACTCCTAATGATTTACTATTACAAATATGCTCTGCTTTTATTAGAAGATGGTGCTTTACAAGGATGAAGTTATATACTCTTTTACTGGTTTATCACAGTTAGTAATCATCAGATTCCTAGCCAATGATAGAATAAGTTGTGATTGTTAATGATGTGAATCTTCTTATTCGAATTCATTCCGGTGTATGCCATCGTACTGAAATTTCAGGCTCTCCTTCAGTCATCTTCTAATGATTTCTGCTTCAGTAGTGCACCTTAAAACTATTCAGAAAGTTATTTAGATATTGGTTTATCAACTATTTCACTGCCTTCCTATAAGAGTATTACTTGTTAGCACGGTTGATTTTCGTAAAATGGCACCACCTCTTCTGCGTAATTGGGTTGATCTATTACTCCATTTGAGTCTCTTTCTCTGTTTTTATTTCGTTCATCAGAATTTTCATGGAGGGCTTTTGATCCATGCTGCTATTTAAAGCAATGAATGCTTTTCAACTTTCTAGCAACATTTTCTTTATTCTTTGAGTGTGATTCATTCACCAGTTGCATACTATGTTCATTCTTTTTTTTTTTCTTTTTCTCATTTTGGGATAAGATTCTCTTCTTTTCAGGCCCAAAGTAGACAGATTTTATATTTTATCACCGTCCGCTGTTTTTGACAAATTGGGTGTCATAACGTTTCTTTCACGCACTCCTATCTTACACTAAAAGCCAAATTTACACAAGCTTCCATTACCATTACTGTATACTGTACACACACCAAACTAAAAACGACATTGAAGACATGTTCGTCCCACTAAGCGATACACCTCATAGAGTAGTACATAGAACCTGAAGAGTCCGCCGGAGCACAAAAAATCCTCGGATGATCACTCTCTAAACCATAATCCGTCGTCATCATCAGCGGACGATACTCCAGCTTCGCATCATGATCATTCACAAACTCCGGTATCTCAATCTCCTTCCTCCTCACATGTTCCCACAAAAACTCCAGTCTAGTCACATATCTCAGCTTCCTATACAATCTGCAAATTTTAAAATAAAAAAAAATCAGTTTCTTATTACAAGAAAAAAGGTTATTTAAATTGATGCATGATTGTAGTGGGAGGGTCAAAAAGGTCCAAAAGCCATAATAATAATAATAATAATAACAATAAATATTACCCTCCATTGAAAAGAAGACGGCCGAAGGTGGCGAGGAAGAGTCTGGTCTGGAGAGTTGGGTGCAGGAAATAAACGGCCTCCAGATGATCCCTGATGTTCATCGGAAAAGAATCGTAGATTGATCGTAGGGCGTAGATTCCAGGGAAGTTTTCGCATGTTTGAGCACCGGTGTGCACGTACACCACCGTAAACGGCTCATCTTTTAACTGAGGGAAGATCTTCTCCTCCAAATATTTTTTCAACACTTGCTTGCTCACCAGCCGACCTGTATATATATATATATATATACACACACACAATCTAATCTTAATCGACTTCGTATAAACAACAAGACAATAAACAAAAAATTGATTGTGTGATTTATATACCAGGGAAGATTTTGCCGATGACACGAACAACTTGATTACCACGCTTGTCTCTGCCTTGGATCTTGAAGACTTCCAGTTTCTCCAAAAGATGTTCTTGTTCTTGTTGAGAGAGAGTAAGAGTAGTAGAAGAAGATAACAGTGTAGAGTTCATGATTTTTTGTTAGTGTTGTTTTGAGAGGGAATCGACGACAGTAAGAAACAGCTTTCAACGCTGGGTGGGATATTGAGTGCTCTGCAAAAGATGGTTTTATAGTGGAGAGTCAGAGAGTCCTAGGGTATAAAAATCATCCGTTTAAATATTAAATGCAGCCCATATTATGATTCATGTATGATACATCGTGCATCTTTCGTTTTTGATTTTATCGTTTCTTAAATTTTACGATGTGTTACGATCGCAATTGGGTTGCATCCTACATCTTGCTGCATGGAATACCCTCTCGTGTTAGGGTTGGAGAATTATCCATGTATTAAAAGACGTTGCTCACAGTTGCGGTAGACGGTAAAAAGGAAAAGTATATTCTCCAGCATCTTCCGTTTTGGATTGGACTGAGTCCTGATTGAACTCGGTGGACCGCCACTGAGTTGTTGACAAGTTTTCAATCCCTTTTGGACTTATCTTGCGGTGTTAAAACTGGATAATTGTTTACTAAATTTGTCGTTGAAATAATAAATTACGTAAGTCTATTAATTAACACACGTAAATGCTGGTATTATTCTCACATAAATGTAATTGCCATGACGCATGTGCAATCAATCAATAGGAAACTTCCAGCTTGATCTTTTTCTTAGAGTTTCCTTTTACTCGCCCCTTGATAGGTCCAACAACTGACATATGTCTATTGATGAGATATTATTATAGAATTATACGACAACTTTTGGATAAAAATACCTTTCTGAGGGTTAACCATTACCCTCTATTATAGGGGAAAACAAAAATAAATAGTCTATTTTCACTCACCCTCTAGACCTCTGTGATGTGGAAGTAAGCATTACCCCAACCTTACTAAAAATGTCATATTAAAGTTTGGATTCGGCTAGATAGATCGAAAATTAATGATTTTATTTGATTTCTCTTAGGATCTTATGTGGCATCATTAAATTGCCTTGGTTCAAATTTGCCGACGATTTCTCTGAAATCCAATATTTTTAAGGTTTTTTTTTTTTGTTTTTTTTTTTTATTATTATTTTTTTTTATTTCACAATTGTAAATGGTAAAGATTCAAATCTTAATTCTGTTTAAAAAGTTACAAAGGATGAGATCTCTGAGAGATGTTTTATATATTTGTGATAGAGGAAGTTTTAATTTTGCTTGACAAATCGTAATGGCGAAAACGTTTTCTTTTTTTACGTCGTTAGGGTTATTATTGAAGTGTAATTTTTTTCACAAAAGAAACTGTTTTTTATTATATTAATTATTATTTGGACTATATTTTATAGTGATTAATCTCCTTGGATTACGGTATAATTTATAAATATTTTGTACCTTTGAAATTGACCTAGCAAATCATCTATTTAAGGAGATTAATTAGGTGGGCCCAGTGACGGAATAAGTGGGCCATGATGTTGGAAGCTACGTTAGTGTTACTGTGGGGCTCCAACGGAGAGGATAGGCCTGGTCCCACGCTTAAAAATAATATCCTTAAAAAAAAAAACAAATAATATATATACACTGTATAAAAAGGGACAGTTCGACAACCGGAATTATAGCCCCCTTTTTATTCTTTTAATTTCTTTGATTTTTTTTTTTTTAATTTCTTTGAAAGTAAAATTACAAATACTACTTAAAGTTTATATAATTACCTAATAGATAGATTTTAATAAGATTTTAATTATAACATCCTTTAAATTTTCTTTGAAAATTGAATGACAAATACAAGTCTTCGAGTTTGTAAAATTAATTAATAGACATATCTTAATAATAGTAATACAACAGGTATTGTATAGTAATTTTCAAGATTTATCTTAATTTAAAACTCTAAATAGATTAAATCATTATTAAATAGTTTACCCTAATTATTATGAATGTAAATGGAATTTATTTGAGTTTATAAAATTATTTAATATGACGGTTTGACAATTGGAATTATAGACCCCCCCCCCCCCCCCCTTTAATTTTTTATTTATTTTTATTTCTTTAAAAGTAAATTATAAATACTACCCTTAAAGTTTATATAATTGCTTAATAGATAAGTTTTAGTAAGATTTTGATTATAGCATCCCTTATATTTTCTTTGAAAGTCAAATGACAAATACAAGCCTTCAGATTTGTAGAATTACTTAATAGTCATATCTTAGTAATAGTAACACAACCGAGATTGTATAGTAATTTCAAAGATTTATCTTAATTTAAAACTCTAAATACGTTAAATCATTTTTAAATAGTTTATCCTAATTATTATGAATTTAAATAAAATTTATTTGAGTATGTAGAATTACTTAATAGAAATGTTTTAGTAATAGTGACACATAATGGTATGAACTGGACCCAAATTAATAGGTATTTTGATTGATGATTATTTTATATTGTAAAATTAGATAGGGGATGAAAATATAATTTTATATGCATTTAATGACTTGAAAATGAATAATAAATATTATAGGGGTTTAAATTAAATGTCATACAACTTGATGATTTAAATATATATATATATATAAATAAATATATATATATATATATATATATATATAGTGGGTCTCTCATGAAGGATTCCTTATTTTTATTTCGGTAAGGACCTTAATGACAATACAACGATTTTAATGAATTTTAATCTGATTTTTTTTTTTTGATGATGAGTTCATTGAAATCTACTTATGAACCAAATTTGAGAATTTTTCAAATACTGAAACTATTTTTTATGAATTTTCCTATATTTTACCTATTTTTCGATGCCTTCATATTTAACAAAATTTTGATAAATAGTTTTAGTGTTCGGGAAATTTTCAAATTTTGTTCATATGTAGATTTCATTGAACTCATCATTCCTAAAAAAATTCAGATTTAAATTAATTACAATCAATGTGTTTTCGTCATGGTCTTTACCAAAATTAAAATAAGGGATTCTTCATGAGACTCTCTCTCTCTATCGCTCTCTCTCCCTCTGTCTCTCTCTCTATATATATATATATATAAAGATAAAGGGGAAGTCTGTAAAGTGAAAAAATATATATATATATATATATATAAATGGATTTTCCTGCAAGAGGTGGATTCATCTGATAAGGAAGATATGGATATCGATTATTAAAGATTTAAATAATCATTTTATCACAATTTATGCAATTTAGTCGAAAAGTACTTTTGGATGTAAAAAAATATAATTTAGTTGTTGAATTTAAATTATTGAGATGTTCAATAAAAGTTGCAAACAATTGTATGTGGATTATTATTGTTAAATCATCATGAGAAGACTCTTTTGAGGCAAGTGTAGATACGCTTATTGTCAAACCTATGAATTTAAAAATTTCTCAGAGTGTTATATACTTATATCAATGTAATAACATTTACATGAATTAAAACTATGTCGTATTATATTAATATCTCTTACTTTTCAAAGATATTTATATTTACAAATATGAAACTCAAATATTAATTTAAACACATGCACGACATATGCCTCAACACCTAGTATTTATTAAATGCTCGACAACAACTGCAGTAGAAGTTGAATTATTCTATGAAGTAAACGATAATTATACGGTTATATCATTAAATACGTATAAGTATAGACAATTAGATATGTATGAATTATGAAAGTGATTTCGTGAAATTGGAAGTATATTAATTAATTTTCTATGTAGACAGAAATGCACTTGACTTGCAAGCTATGCCTTCACTATACATCGAATTATCATCTCGTTCTGGTATGTACGCACTGATATAATTTTATCAATGGTTATTATAATACTTTTTTAGATCAAGTCCTTTTATTAAAATAAAATAAAATAAGATAACAAACGAAAAGAAAAAGAAAAGTGAAAGTAAAGTGGCGCGCAAGACCTAAAACAATAATCTAAAAAGGTATGAAGACTTCAACATGTGGTAAGGAAACAAGAACCTAAAAATGCATAAAATTAATCATTCTCTTACGCCTCAAACGGTGCGGCCCAATTAAAAATAGCAACACGATGTAATTTTGCATAGGCCAATGGAGTTGTAGAATCAAGGTGAATCTTAGTCTCAGCAATAGGGAGGCGTTTAGAACTTCTCTTACTCAATTAAAACTTGAAATTAGCTAAAGATTGAAAGTTGGTTTCACTCTTCTATTCGATTTTCTCACCACGGGAATCCAATTATTGTCAGGATTAACTAAATCTTGAGCTTCTGCATGCTTGTCATCCTTCCTTGAGAAGTTGTTACCTGGATTCCATAATTACCGCTTCCCAAATGAATAAAGATTGAATTGATAAAATCCCTATTATAGACAAAGTGATATCCAAATTCTTCTCCCAAAACTGTTGTAACAACTGGAGGAATTTGAATCTCCTATAATAATTACGAAACCAAAATAGGAATATTTTTCTCAACCAGATACTGTCTCTCACTGTGGCCGTTCTACTCCTCCAAGAACAAAGTTGCATATTGTATACCTCTTTTGGATCAAGATTGTCAACAAGAGCCTCTATGTTTAAGGTCCCTGCATTTTGACTCATACCCCTTGTATCTTGCTAATCATCGTCGCAATTGTGCACCACATGGTCCGTATCTGAATCAGTCTCTATGTGCGTAGTAAAACCATCTGCTCATCTTGAGAAATAATCTGAACTTACTTATTAACATGTCTATAAACTTGTTGTGGCCCCCTAGATTGAGATCTGATGTGAGAATCTGGACCCTCTCTAGCCGATTCGGGCTTACTATAACTAATAGGAATCCCCTTGTCGGACTTGTCCAATGACAATCATTAGGAAAATTACCAATGGAGGAACAAGTAAAATAGAAAGCCGGGAGATTCTCATATTCCACCAAAATAAAAGAACTATGAGAATCATCCCTCTCAAGAAGCAAAGAAGACCGAGGCACAATAGACATATCAATATACACCTGAACACGCATAAAATGTCCAAAATCACCCTCTACAATAGCCATATCCAGCCGTAAAGGCACTCCGATCCCTCTAGCTAAATCTGAAATAATCTTCGGATGCCAATATTCCCATGACAGATAATAAAAACATACCTAAACCTAAACATTTGAAAACTTATGTAATGCCGAGTTAAAATCTGAAATCCAAGGCTGAAGCCGTAAAACACCTGGTTTGAGATTAATAAACCCCAAACTCCAAACAATATTCTTGTCAACATCTGAATTCAACATAATCTGAAAGTATCCCTTACCTAAAGAAATCAGCCTCCAAGCAGAGTTCAACTTCCAAATAGATTACAACTTAGCTTTAAGATCAACCAACTTCCAAGGCTTCTCACCACTAGAAAAGACAACCCGACCAATAAAAGAAAACTTACAAACCTCCATTCTAGACTTATAAGCAGAGGGATCCACCCGAACAGTCACATAACCACTCTTTTTTGAAAGAATTGAAGGACCGGAAACACTTTCCACCTGAATCGGGACAGCCTTAAAAAGATCTGCATAAGAAGAGCCTCTAATATATGACAGAGGCAAGGAAAAAACCTCCATGCTCATCAGATTCATAGAATTAGAAAACATAAAAACCACAAAACCTAAACCCTAACAACCATGCACATGCAAACAAAAAAAGTTTTTGTTTTGTTTGCTTTTTTTTTTTAACAATGCCACTACAGTACCCTACAGTTTGTAAATAGTGTCGTCGCACCCAATACAATACCCCCGTGAACAGTGTAAACAATACAGCTACAGTACTTGAAAACAGTGCCACCGCTCTACGACGGTACATGAACAATGCCCCCTATCAATGGTTATATCAGTGCGTGTGTTGTATGTGAGTCACTAATTATGGAAAAACACTAACAAGTGCATACACACTTGAGTCAAAACATATAAATCTAGTGGTCTATATGCAACACATTGATATATAAATGATTTCTTATTTTAATTTCGGTAAGGATTTTGATGAAATCACATCTATTTTTATGAATTTTGATCTGAATTTTTTTTTTTTTTTTTTGATGATATGTTCAATGAAATCTACCTATTAATAAAATTTAAGAATTTTTCAAGCAAGGGCGAAGCCAGAATTGGTCTTTCGAGGGGCAAAAAATCCAAGTTAATGCAAGACAAATATACTAGTATTTAAAAGTTAAGTAATTAAAAAAACCAAATGTAATATCGTTTAGATGTTTACAAAGATAAACCGAGGTCTTAATTTTTTTGTAAAATCCATCAATTGTTGATGATTTAGTCAACATTAACTTATGTTTAATCAACGACTTACATGCATTGCATTTAGATAAATACATTAGTGCCCATGCGCTAAGGTGAACACCACCGTGTGTGTGTAACTGTGTGTATATATATATAGTTCATGATGTATAGGAAACCAAATTATAAATAAAATAGATTTTCGCCCCTACTAATTAGGAATCCTGATGAGAGAAAAGAAACTTAATTCCTTATTTATAATTGTTGTGTTTACTAAGATCGGTTGGAAATCATATTATATAGGTCTCACATAAAATATGGAATTAAGTTCTGTTTAAGAAATCAAGTTCCTTTTTCTTAATTTCATTTACCATGAAATTTGATTCCCTTTTATTTAATTTTCGATTAGTAAACGCTCGTAAATAGGAAAAAATAGATATAATTGGTGATGCCAAACTTTTTCTTTATTTATTGTAATAATTATGTTTTTAATTAAAATAATTATATGTTTAAAAAAAAAATTAAGAAATAGCAAGAGGGTTCATTGGATGTAATATATTTCACCATTAAAATAATAAAACTTAAGAAGTATGTAAAAGCAAGGGGTCGTCTGTTTTTTTTGTCTGAAGACTGAATAGTCCTGAATTTTACTGAAGACTGAATAGTGACTAAAACCTGAATCTGAATGACATATTTGTTTTTTTTTTTTTTTCTCACATCTGAATATACTGTCAACATATTTGTTTTTTAAAAATTAAATTGTCTGAAAAAAAAATAATTTTATATCTATACCCATGTTAAACAATTATACATATAATATAGAATAAAAATGTACAATCCAAAAATTATAATTATTATATGAACACATATGATCATGATCTTCTTCTTCGATCTTTATTTTTATTAAAAAAAGAACTGTTTTTTTTTTTTTTGAAAAAATAAAAGAGATAACATGAAAACTCACACAAAACACTCTAAAAATAATAATATATAAATACATCACACTAACATCATAATAAAGTATTGATATTAAACATCAATATGAGAAGTGATTAGGGTTCTTTTTTATTTTTAAAGCTATTTAAAACAAGCAGTATATTAAAACAAATATTTCTATACAATACATAATTATGATGAAATTTGAGATATGTTACATATAGAGGATAGTATTTTGGATTGCATTTAATGCAATTCAGTAATTTAAAATTAAGTGAAAAAGTCATGATTTTTTACTTTTTATTTTAAGTTGTTTTTTGGTATTTTTAAGTTGTTTGACCACTTAAAAAAACAAACAAAACAACTTAATAATTATGATTCAGACCCATTAAGTTATAAGTGAAAAAAACAAACAACCCCCAACTCTTGTAGCAACAATTTTTTTTTTGGGGCAGTGGCCCTGTCAGCCCCGATGTACAATCGTCCTTGTTTTCAAGTACTACAACTATTTTTATTGAATTTTTCTATATTTCGTCCATTTTCCGATATCTTCGTATTTAACAAAATCGGGATAAATAGTTGTAACGTTTAAAAAAATCTGAAATTTTTTTTATTAATAGATTTTATTGAACTTATTATTTACAAAATACTCAGATCAAAATTTATATAAATCGATGTGATTTCATTAAGAATAATTAATTAAAATCATGCATATTGCAAGGCTTATTATCCAATGGATTTATTTCGGATTTCAATAAAATAAAATAACATTCAAATTGGTAAAATATGTTTTCATATAATGACCGAAAGTAAAAAGTCATGAATTATATATAAACAATAAAAACAAACTAAACAAAATAAAACTCAACATCTACACATTACACATGCAAATATTAAATTAATTTCTTGTGTTCTTTTTATGTGTCAGAAACACTCAATCGAATTGAAAAAAACAGCCAAGCCAAGTGAACAATAATGGCCACCAGAAAAATCAAAACAAAAGACAAGAGCTAGTTCCTAAAACCCATGTAAACAAATATTATATGTGACGTTTTTATCATATAACTCGTATTCACATTCAATAAAAATACGTTATAGGATAAAAAGTTAGATATATCTAAATAATATCTATTAATTTAGAATCATGTCAACACCTGTAAGAAGTTTAGATATACCTAGATAAAAGTAAAATAGAACTTAAAAACTTTATATATCACATAAATGACGAAAGATTGGATTATGAAGTTGGCTCACAATACAATCACACATCATAAATCATAAATATATATCATGACTATTCAAACCTACATTTCGGTATCTTGATCGGTGGGCATCTGACATCACTTAAAAAAATATAAAAATAAAAAAAAATAAAAAAAATGGGTCGAAGCTAAGCACACAATAATGGTAAGGGTGGTTGGATTGCGAATCTTAAATCAATGAAGCAAGTGTCTTCATAAATGCAGTGAGAGGGAAAACGAGTGAAGTTTTTATAATTCTTGAAAGAAAATCATGAAGTAGAAAAAAGAGGCTTGTAAATTGTACCTCATGAGTCATGATCATCTCTGATGCATGATTGATTGGGAAAAAGTGAAGAGCAGTGATTTTGACATCGTTCATGTTTTGTATGGATGTCCTTTTGGTAATAAAAAAAGAAAAAGTTTGTCTTCTTACAAATGAGACTGCCAAAAATTCAATAAAGGTGAAAAAGCTATCATTATTTACTGTTACTTGCAGAATGACAACACACAAGACAAAACATATGACAAAATGTGCTTTATAAAAGTAAAAAATAACTGTTGAGTGTTGTTATCCCAAAGCTGAAGTCCGGAGAACAGAGTTTGAAACACTAATAAACTCAATAGTAATAGGTGTTCATTCAATCTAATAATATTTCAGTTTTGAATCCACATATATGATATATAAAAATAGAGATTGCAATTAAATATGGCATGAAATAAGAATAAACATTACACCTTTATCGTAAGTACATCCATTTTTTAACGAGAGGGGTGTGTATTGGGCCTTGCTTAAAAAACGTACGCACAAGTTTTAACCTAAATGGATCTGAATATGGTGCTCAATTGGGCTTGATCACAGAAGAGGGTCAACTTTCTGGTTTAAATCCAGCCCAGAAAAAAAAAATGTTTTGTTTGGGCTTGGACTTGGCATTGCATGGAACAAAGGACTTGAATACACCTATGTAGCCATGTAGGCTAGTCGTTTCAAGCAATTATAACTTGAATTCCCTTTGAATACATCCGAGACATCAAAAAGTTAGTGTTCTTCAATTCCCTTTTTTTGCCTTTTGGGGTTGGTTGACACCAAAGAAAGGAAGAAGAACACTGACTTTGATGTCTCGGATCTCACTAACATAAATCTATAAACCAAAACGAGGTGTTGACCTTATTTAAAAAAATTAATGTTAACTCTCTCTTGCATGCTCAAACCAAACAACTAACTCTCTTGTCTTATTTTTTTGTAGTTTACATATAACAAGAACAAAAATTATAAAAAATTCAAGAGTTGATCAAAACCCATCTCTTTTATTATCTTAAAACAACTTGCATGTGATTTAACTTGAGTTACAGTGACAGAACATAGAGAAAGACCAAACAAGAAGAAATGAAACTTGGTTATGGATGGATTCTCTTTGTTATGTTTTGCTTTAGCTTCTTGCCTTCAAAGCTAATTGCAGGGAAAGCTGCTTGTCACAACCCATTATTTGGGAATTGCTATGGCGTCCTTCACACTTGTCCAGCTGGTTGTCCTACACTCTGTGAGATAGATTGCAGACTCTGCAAGCCTTATTGTGGTGAGTTTGATCATTCTTTTTTAATGTTGTTGGATTCATATGATGGATTGAAATTCGTCTACGATGACAAAAATTTGAATTACTGATAGATAATAGATTCATTTATGTCGAAATTTTATTAGTTATTTGGGTGTAAACCAGCTTGTGACAGGCCAGGAGCGGTGTGCCAGGACCCAAGATTCATTGGTGGTGATGGGATCATGTTTTACTTCCATGGCAAGAAAGACAAGGACTTCTGCTTGCTTTCTGATTCTGATATTCACATAAATGGTCATTTCATTGGCAAGAGAAGCAACAAGGGGCGCGATTTCACTTGGGTCCAAGCCATTGGTATCTTGTTCGATTCTCATCAGCTCTATATCGGTGCACAAAGGGTCGCAAAGTGGGAAGATTCGATTGATAACATGCTCATCGAATTGAATGGAATGCGTATCAGGGTACCAATCGGTGAAGGCCAAACATGGTGGTCACAAGAAGCAAGGTTGAACATTCAGAGACAAACTGAGACTAATAATAAGGTGAGAGTTAAAGTGGAAGGTTTGTTTGAAATAGAAGCAAGAGTGGTTCCAATCACTTTGGAGGAATCAAAGGTTCATGGATATGATGTTACAGAAGATGATTGCTTTGCTCATTTGGAGCTCAACTTCAAGTTTGATTCACAGAGTGAAAAGGTGGATGGTGTCCTGGGACAGACCTACAGACCCAATTACAGGAGCCGAGTCCAAATGGCAGCAGCCATGCCGATAATGGGTGGAGCAGACAAGTTTGCCTCTTCTCATCTCTTCGCTGTAGATTGCAGAGTCTCTAAATTTGGGATCATAAAAGGCGGTAGTAGTAGAGAGCAGAGAAGCACTGTGATGAAATGAACTGTCTGAAGAATGTATAAAACTTTGTATTCTGTTCAACTTTACTTTTTTGCTTTTCATAAATATAATAAACAGTGAATTGGTAATCCATGTTCAACATTAAACCTTGGAAATTCAATAAATGGGTCTGTCCCCTAAAATTGAACTGTGGAATATTAACCAAAATTCTGTTGCACGAACGTTGACACCATCTGTTTATTCATCAACCGCCAACATGGACTCTTGGATTTCGACTTAATCTACCTCGTACAAGATTTGCTTACCAGTAATCTCCACAAGAACAGAAACCATTTGCAAAATGGTGAAACCTCTTCGAACCTCGGATTATGATTGTACGTTTCTCAATCAGTGATACAAGCTTTACCATGCCGTGGCAATCACCACATATTCTAAGGTTTTTCGTTATAATTAATGGCATGCCAGCTTTAACCACCAAAAGTCCAAATGCAATGGCTGACTTTTCACTGTGCTGGTTGATCATATCCTCTTTTTCACGTCCTCGTCAACATCATGTAGAACGTATACAGTTTTAAGAACAAAACCAGCTGCTCGAATCTTTTTAATCAGTTCTTCCAAGTTCCAACTTCTTGTAGATCTTCATTGACTCGGGAGGAGATTGATCACCCACCACAAAGCCATGAATCTCATTTCTATGTTCGATAAAACTGCATCCAGGGGTTCTGATCAGATTTCTCTCCTTCATTAAATCCCTGATTTTTAAGGCCTCTTTCCACATACCAGCTGCAGAGTATATATTTGAAAGCATGATATAGTTTCTAGAATCTAATGGCTCTAAATCAAATAACCGCTCTGCAACTTCCTTACCTAGTTCTGTGTTACCATAAACCCTACAAGCACAAAGAAGAGCCCCCCAGACACCAGAATTTGGCTCCATTGGCATTCGTTTAATCATCTCGTAAGCATCATTCAAATGCCCAGAGCGACCCAAAAGATCAACCATGCATGAATAGTGATCCAACCTGGGTGCCAACCCATAAATTTCAGACATAATATTAAAATAATTCTTCCCCTCGCTGACAAGCCCCGAGTGGCCACAAGCACTTAACAAGTTAGTGAAGGTAACTTGATCAGGCACCTCACCTGCCTTAACCATGGACTCAAAGAGCTCTATAGCTTCTCTTCCACGTCCGTGCATTGCATACCCTGCAAGCATTGCAGTCCAAGCTACTCTATCAGGATTGATTATCTCTTCAAAGATCTTATGGGAATCAAACAATCTCCCTAGCTTAGCATACACGCTTAGAAGGATAGTGACAATCACTACATTCGCAAACAGACCACATTTAAAGATCAAACCATGAATTGTCTCTGCTAGTTTACCTACACCTAAATTTTGACAAGCTTGAAGCACAGTTACAATGGTTGCCTGATCAGGCTTGATTTCAGCTATTCTCATCAAATTAAACAATCTCATTCCTTCTTTCGCGAATCCATTTTGCGTGTGAATCACAATAATTGAATTCCAAGTCACCAAATCTTGCAATGGCATTGTCTCAAAAAATCGACAAGCTGACCCCAAACACCTGCATTTTCCATACAAGTTAATCAGAGCATTTGCAACTTTCACTTCAAATAACATTCCAAGTTTCAATACAATCCCATGAATGTATTTTCCTCCATCCAGAGCTCTAGTATCAGTGCAAGCCGAAATTATAGATATAATGGTGACATCATTTGGTTGCATACCCATCTCAAATCTCATCCTAGAAAATGCATCCAAGCATTTATTCAAGTTCCCACTTCGCGAATATCCCGAAATTAGAGAATTCCATGAGACCAGGTCTTTGTCAGACACTTCGTCAAACAGTTTCTCTGCATCTTCTTCACAACCCAATTTCATGTAACTCGAGACCAATTGATCTCCAATGAACCCTTCTCTGTAATTCACAGATTTGATAACACGCGCTTGAATCGCGCGGCAACAGGAGATAGAAGAACAAGAAGTTATCGCAGTGATAAGAGCTGACACAAGTGAGTCCAGATGTGAATACGAGCGAAACAGGACACTGCAAATTCTTCTCTTTTGGCTGATAAAACAACAGGGCCGCAGAGGACATTGTAGAATGCCTTTCAAGATATTCATATTAGTCGAGAATTTGGAGAAATAATACAACGAAACTGATAAACAAGAAGCGGCAAGCTTTACCATATCCTCCAGTCATTCAATTTCAAACATGAACATATATATAAATTTTGTTCACATAAAAAAAAAAAAGAAAAAAAAAAAAAAAAGGAAGCGACTCGAAGCGCTGGCAGCGTGTTTTTGACAATCCCACATCGTAAACGCCTAAGAATGTGGAGGGTTGAGGAGGCATATAAAAGGGAAGAGGTGGAAAGTTGTAAAGTATCTTTGCGCTTGGGGCAATGACGCAGCTTATGAGGTTCTAACCGAGGCGCGTCAATTGCTGGTTGAAAACTATTTCCAAACCCCCTCTTAGGCCTGGGTTCAGCCCTGTGCCTTCGAGAATTTCTGGAAGGGCTCCCTTCGGGGAAAAGCCCTACAATCTTTAGTTAAAACTTTAAAATAATTCTACGGCGTTGATGGGCGTTCATTAGTGGTCTAATAAACGGGCCTAATTTAAGCCAGTGGACCTCTTTGTAGGCCCAAAATGATTTAATTTTTATATTATACAAAGATAAAAATCAAAATCTAATTTTTAACTAATGAAATGATTTTTGCATTACAAGGATAAAGTAAACTTTACCAAGATTTGTGTATGTAAAAATACAAGGTCTTAATAATTATGGGGTCTTACTTCAAGATCACGTATAAAATCTGTAAATATATACAATATCTTTGATAATGGTTGTAACAAATCTTACATATATAATACATACTTTTACAACTTGTATAATTATAGGGTCTTAAATACAAGATCTGTAATTATATTGGGTCCGAAATAATGACCGGAATCATATACAGAATCTGGAATATGGAATCTGGAATCTATAATTATACAAGGATATAAGATAATGGTTCTCTTGTGGCTAGTAAATAGCTATTTGTAATGTTACTTCTAAATGTTTTGTACAAATTATATGACAAATGAGTTATTACTAAAAAACTAACATAACATCCAGTAATTTTTATTTTTATTTTTTATTTTTTTTCTAGTAACTTCTCATAATTTAAATAGTGGTAAAAACTCACATATTACAATAATTGAAGTTTAGATGCGTTTATAAACAAATAATTTGGATAAACTAAGAGCATTTCCAATGCTATTTTATGTATTTGGAGAAAATAGAGTGCCACATAGGAAAGATATTAAAAAAGTTAGAAAAACTCTCTCCAATGCTATTATCTAAGTTAAATATAGAGATGATGTGACCAAAAAAAAAAAAAGTTAAAGAATATGGAGTTGGATTTTTAATTCTAGAAACTTCTAACTCTTTCCACCAATAAGATTAAAGCTTTCAACTCTTTCCACCAATAAAATTAAACCCCATTTAATTGTAAAATAATAATAATAAAAAAAAGAGTATAATAATTGTTTATTATAATTGGACATAAAATGAATGCATATTTGTCTTTAGATAATTATATTGGAAATGTGAATATGCATTTATCTAATTTTATTTCAAAAGTGGGCCCATAATAAATAAAAATACTAATATGACACTATTTAGAAACTTAAAAATGTATATTTACATCGGATATGCTCTAACAATATTCGATTGTTATATAGTTATGTAGCATAATATTATGATACAGGCTTCACAAGGGAGCCCAAATAAATTCGATCTCCTTCCAAACCCACGCCATTAGACTATTTATCTGATTCTCCGCGAGCCCATTATCTCTTGAAATTGAATTCCAAAGGTTTTTTTTTTTTTTTTCCTCCTTCTCTCTCTCTCTCTCCAAAGTTGCAAGTATTTATTGATACTGAAGTTTTCTGAAAAATAATAAATATTTTCCCATTATAAACTCTTCACATCAGGTTCCAATATTCCTAAACCGTAGACCAAGTAGCTTTATCATTTATTATTGAGTAAATATTAAAAACCTATCTTTACATTTGAACTATTATTGATTGTATAGTTATATATACTTTTATTTTAAAAACCTCTATTATAAACTAATACCGTTAGAATTCCGTTTGTGTTGACTATTAAAAAGTCTAAAATATCTATATTTAAGCTTTAATTGTATGAACCGACTATTATACCCTCATAATTTTACCAAATAAATTAATAAAATAATATAAATACGAGAATGTTACTTTATAAAGGAGAAGTTATTTTGTGGATAATTTTATCCCTAAAAATAATAAAATTATAAATAAACTAAAAGCATTGAAAATGGGTATTTGTTTGGATTTATATATATATATATAAAAAGACAAATCAATAAATAAATAAATATATATTCTGGTTTATTTACAATGTTTTTGATTCATTTGTAATTTTGTTATTTTTATTGATGAAATTGTCCACAAAATAACTTTTTCTTTACAAGTTAACATTCTTACAATTTATATCAGTTTATTAATTTATTTGGTAAAAATATGAGAGTATAATGATCAATTTATATAATTGAAGCTTAAATAGAAATATTTTAGATTTTTTAACAGTCAAACTCATTCAACACAAACGAAATACTGACAGCGTTAGTCCATATTAGAGGTTTCTAAAATAAAAGCATTTATAATTATACATCTAATAATAATTCAAGGAAGAGAGGTTTATAATATTAATATTAACTCATATTACTTTATTAGATTTTTTCTCTCTCTCTATCTATATATAAATTTAAATGAAACCGAGTATTATTTTCTGTCAGCGATTTTGACCACCCAGTCAATCTCAGATTTGAAAGGCTGAGGACATTTTTCAAACTTTTACACGGATTTATTAATGGTAATAATAATAACAATAATAATAATAAATATATGAAACTCACAAAATTTCACTAAACCAAAAAGCAAACACATTTTTTTTACTCGAGTACACCAAAGACCAATCCCCCTGAAAAGTCATAGCAGATATCTTCCAACAGGTGTACGCTAAGATTTTGTTTCAGACCAAAAAAATCAGAAGCCAAATAACACAACACCAAGTGCATGTCAACGTTTGGCTATAAAGTACAAACATTAAAGAGATAAATAATTAAAAACAAAAAACAAAAGAAGCAAATCAAAGCTTAGATAGGTCTGCAAATATGTCAGGCTTTCGAATGACACCAGAGAGAGAGAGAGAGAGAGAGAGATGGGGAGGTTGTGTGTAATAATGAACATAGCCTGTAAAAAATAAATTTTGAAGCATCAACTAGCTTAGCTATACAGCATTTTCATTACTTCAAACTTTGTTGTCTTTGTCTGTCAACAGCTTACTTTGTTTTGTTTTCCCTGGCCATTTAAAAAAAAAAAAAACCAGAAAAAGCCAATTTTGCGTAACCGTTACTTCCCACGCGTCCAACTCTTCACTTTAATACACTTGCTCACTTACTTACTCTTTAATTACAATCTTATCTTGAAAAAATCACATTTTTATTTCTTTTCTTTACTCTTTTATCATTAATATTACTCTCTCTCTCTCTCTCTCTCTCTCTCTCTCTCGTTTTTCTCTTCGGTTTTACAAAATATTGATTTTCCGGCGACTGACATATTTTACATGGAAGTCGCCCCAATGTCGTCGTCGCCGCCGCCGCCGACTAAAAAGTACAAGAGTATGGTGGAAAACAAGCAGTATCCTGCCCCACTAGCCTCTCACGAAACGGTTGTCAAAGACCCTATTGTTTTCTGGGACACTCTCAGGCGCTTCCATTTTATAATGGGCACCAAGTTCATGTAAGTTTTTTTTTTTTTTTTTCCCTTTTTGGGACTTTCACATTATAGAATATATATTAGATTCCTCAATCTGTGATGTACATGGGAACTTAAATTTTTTTATTTATGTAGTTTCTAACTCCTGTATATATATATATTTCAAGGATTCCTGTGATTGGAGGCAAAGAGCTCGATTTGCATGTTCTCTATGTAGAAGCTACTAAAAGGGGTGGTTATGAGAAGGTTAATAATAATTTAGCTTCAAAAATAAAATGTTATTATTCTACAAAATACCAATCTTTTCAAAGTTTTTTGATTTTTGGTAACAAAATTTATTTATAGGTTGTTGCAGAGAAAAAATGGAGGGAAGTGGGTGGTGTTTTTAGGTTTTCTCCAACAACAACAAGTGCTTCATTTGTGTTAAGAAAACACTACTTTAGTCTTCTTTACCATTATGAACAAGTTCACTTGTTTAAGGTTCAGGGCCCTCCCTGTGTTCCCTCAGGTAGGTTTCATGGTTTTTTTTCTTCTTCTTAAGTTTTAGCTTTTCTCTCTCTCTCTCTCTCTCTCTCTCTCTCTCTCTCTACCTCTAGCAGTATTTATGGGGTCTCATGATCTTTTTGTCTTTTTCTAGCTAGGCCATTCCATGTTCAGACTTCAGATCTCTGTGTTCCTATTTATGTTTTTTTTCTTTCAGACAATTTTTTGTGTGTTTTGTGGGTCAATATTTTTTTAAATCTTTGCAGCTGCATTCTCTGTTAGCAGCCCTTCAGGTTCAGGCAGGCCTGACTTGGCTCTTGTAGAATATTCCCCCAAAACGATAAATGATCCTGATTCACTTAGTGAAGGTGAGCTTTCTAAGACTAGGTTTTTATTTATTTAATTATTTATTTATTTATTTATTTTGTCACTCTATGATTTATATATATATATATATATATATATATTAGCACAAAAAATCGAAGAAGATAATGTGAGTATCAATCATGAACCACACCCACCATAAATGCTTTGATTTTATTTTCTCATAAGAAAAATTTCTTTTAAATTTATGTTGCCACATGAAACGCCACTTGAATGTGATATTTTTGATATTTGATGTACCACTAATGTATATATAATCTTTAATTATCAATTTCCATAGGGTCCCACTGCACATTTATCTTAATTTTAGATATGTGGCTATAGTTTATGTAGTTTATATATATATTAATATATATGATTGCTATTTATCGAAAATATTTTATGTGTTATCTCTTTCTATAGTTTTAATTTATTGCCTCTCGAGTATATTTTAGTGGGAGACTTCTCTATTCATATATATATATGGCTATCAATTTCGAGGCAACCTTTTTTTGTTCTTTTCTTTTCACAAGAACTTTGTGATCTTGGGGGACCATGAAAACTTGTTTAGTTAACTTTTTTTGGTTGACCTTGAAATGGTCATTGTAACATTTTATTTACTTTGAATCATGTAGGCCCTTCTTGTTTTACTGCTATGGGAACAATTGATGGAAAATTCGATTGTGGCTATTTGGTGTCTGTGAAGTTGGGTTCAGAGACTCTTAGTGGTGTACTTTATCATCCAGACCACCAACCTGGTTCATCATCTACCTCAATTCTCCAGTCTAACAATGGTGGTGCAATTGTACCATACGAGTGGAATCGGAAACCGCGTCATTCTGGTCGGAGGAGGAGGAACAGAAGAAGGGGAGACCCTAGCTACCCAAAACCCAACAGAAGTGGTTACAATTTCTTCTTTGCTGAAAAGCATTACAAGCTCAAATCTCTCTTCCCAAATAGAGAGCGAGAGTTCACGAAAATGATCGGTCAGTCTTGGAATAGTCTTGGTCCAGAAGAGAGAAAGGTAATTTCAAAGGAATGATCATTTTTTGATGTACTAATTTGCACCATTAACTTGATTCATGTCTCACTTCTTTGTAGGTTTACCAGAACATTGGATTAAAAGACAAGGAAAGATACAAAAGAGAATTGAAAGAATACAAGGAGAAACTGATGCTCAAGGCAGACGATGGAAGTTGATAAAAAAAAAAAAAAAAAAAAAAAAAAAAACTAACTATTAGAGTTTTTATGAATAGAAAGATCAATGGTAGGTCTGAAAATGTGGTGACGGACGTTCTCTGGGGCGTTTTTGAAATCTATATGCCGATATAAATTGTAGTTAGAAATGTCTTATACTTAGATGAATTCAGCTAATTAAGACCGTTAGGAATGTTCAATACTAATCTACGTCGGTATTTAAGTGCTTATTTTACTCTTTTTAATTCCTAATTATCACCTGCATTCCACTAAACAGTTGTTTTGTCGATCAAAATTATGCCTACGTAGCAGAATTACAGATACATTAACAAAAGCAATTCTGTTTGCAATTTTTCAGACAAACAAATGTATCATTAAGCGATGATTTATCGTACATAGCATGACATGATGAAAAAGGGAGTTCGAAAGCAAACTTTTCATGGAATTTGATTTGGCGGGAATGTGGTGTGATCCGGTGTCTGCAACACTTCATGCGCGCTGGTTTAGGCCATGAAAGAAACGGTGTCTTCTCCTCTTAGAATGCTTCCGGGAACTCTTGGACACAATGTAAGGTACAAATTGCACCTGCAAATCGCAAGCAAACCACGTCTTACGATTACTTAATTTACGCTAACAAAGAACAAACTCTTCTTCAAAGTTATGTGAGGCCAAAAACCTGGGAATTGTTACGTATGCCAAAATCCTGAAGCCGAGAGCTGTCATCAAGTAGCTTCTGATTATGGTGAGATAAGCAAAAATCCGTCCAGATGTGCTTCCTATAGAAGAAAAAAAACCACAGAAGAAAAAAATCCCAGCAAAGATTAACTGGCTAGATTGGAAACTAATAAGGATCAATACAAATATGTATAATGAAGTTGAATGAATTCAAGGTTGTCAAAAGGAGCAAGGAAGTAAATATTGGCGATATATTTGAAATTTTGGTGGTATTGATATTGAAAAGGTTGTACAAATATCGAAATTCCGGTGAGATTTTTTCAATATTTTCACTAATATTTTTATAAATTTGGATTCTGATATATCATATCAAACTCACCATGAAATGTGACGATGACCCATCTTGGACTGCTCCATGTCGTTAACTTTTCTCTTGATAGCAAGTTTCAGGTCTTTCAACGTAGCCAAATTCATCAACGCCACATCTTCAATTTTAAAAAAAAAAAATTAAAAAAAAAACAAGGAATGTGTTCCTTTTAGTACTAAATCTTACAATGCAAAGAAGATGTTTGTTAAAATGTCAAGCCGAAAATATTAAAAAAAAAAAACAGTACCGAATGAAGTGCCATCTAATTTGAGGACGGAGATGCGCATGGCGCTGCCCATTTCGAGGCTGATGAGCGTGTCGACGTCCGACAAGGTCGGTTTCTTGGGGACATCGGCGAGGATGGGATCGTCGAGGAGAGCAGCGAGCGTTGAGTGTAGTTTGGCTCTTTTCACGTTGTTGCTGTTGTAGCTTCCCACTTCTTCCTCTTTTGTTGCACTAGATTCCATTATCGTCGTCTTTTCGGTTGGCAGTATAATAAGCAACAAAAAGCAAGAACGTTAGGACTTATAAGGGGTCGAGTTTGAATAAATTTCCTCCGTGATTAACTAACGGTATTTTATTTTATTGATTTAAATCCAAGAGCATGGATGGAGTTAAATGTACACAAGTATCGAAGAGGTTTCGGATGTAGTGTGGGATTCCGTACATTTTTTTTACTGATCCAACTTCTTTTCTCTTGTTTGAGAAAATACGGTATCCAACTTAATATTAACGTTATAATTTATAAAAGAGTTATAATTTATAAAAGAGTTGGATCTCATACGTTTGAATAATCATGTGTTTTTTCATATGGAATCCAACTTAATATCATTATAGAGTGATCCTTTATCACTTTGTAACATAATAAAAGAGTTGGATCTTGCATGTTTGGAAATTCCGTGCATTTTTTATACATAATTCAACTTAATATCGTTATAGAGTGAGGGTTCGCTTGTTTTTTTATCTGAAAACCGAACAGAACAGTTTTGAATTTTACTGAGAACTGAATATTGACTAAAACTTGAATTTAAATGACACGTTTGTTTTTTATATTTATTACCTCCAACTTACGGGATCCAACTTAATATCGTTAAAAAGTTACCTTTATCACTTTGTAACGTTATAACTTATAAAAGAGTTGAATCTCATACATTTGGATATTCCCGTGTTTTTTTTTTTAAATACGGAATCCTAGTTAATATAAGAGTTGGATATCATATATTTAGAAATTCCATTCGTATTTTTCGTACAGAATCCAACTTAATATCGTTGTAGAACGACTTTTACCACTTTGTAACGATATAAAAGAAGAGTTGGATCTCGTACTGTTCGGATCCCGCACGAAAAAAAAAGTGTTTATAAAAAATTGTGCGAGATCATTTGCAGGTGTCTATAAATTGGAATTCAACTACAAACCCATTGGAGAATCAAAGAGCAAATTCATTTATCAATTATCACAACCAAAAAACCAGTAGCAAGTAGCAACTACTAGCTAACAACAATAAATTGGAATTCATAATACCAAAACAGATCTCCATAACTCATCAAGACCCCCACAAATTCATTGCAACAAGAGATAGAAAACAAGATTCACACTACAAGAAAACGAACAAAACAACAAATTCAACGACTCTTCTGCATATCAGCCACTTTCTTCCATGAATCTCTGCTCGAAATCTCATCCCACCATCTCCCCACATTCTTCCTAGAAGTGAAGATCTCTCCTCTGTCAGTCGCCGTCACCAAATAGTGAGCATTGGGCAGATGCGAGAGATCAGCCAAAGAAAACTCATCGCCGGCCAAGAACCGACTCTCGCCGAGCCTTTTCTCGTAAACGTCGAGCACTTTTGACAACTTCGCTTCGTTTTGCCTGATCAGAGTCTCGTCTTGCTTGAGCTTCATTAGTGGCGCGAATGCCAGTTGAAACACAAGAACAGAGCTTGGTGGGTTAAAAGTCTGCCCTTCAGCTTCCAACCATTGATCTATGGATGCTTTTGCTAGTGGGTTTGTACCGTACAGTCCCTTGTTTCCTTTCTCTGGGTACTTCTCACAAATGTATCGACATATTGCTCGTGACTCTTTGTATGGATAAAGTAGAGTCAAAATTTATCAAAAAAAGATTAATTGAGTTCAATTACAGAGTTAAATATGAATATATGCAAATGGGTTGATTGGAAATTACCAAATAGAGAGATGTTCTCGTCTTCAAAAGCTGGTACTTGGCCAAAGGGCTGTTGCAATTAATCAAAATGAGAGACAGAAGGAATTGAAAAGACAACAAAAAGGTTTTGATTTTTGAAGCAGTAGTTGATTGATTAAATTACCTGCATTTTGAGGAATTCTGGCTTCTTTTGCTCTCCTTTGGACAAGTTGATGGGGATGAGCTGAAACTGAACATCTTTCTCGAGGAGACAAGCCAAGACTCTGGACACGGCGGTGGAGAGTGGTGGGCCGTACACTTTCACTGGAGTTGCCATTATCAGGATTTTTTTTTAAGAGAAATTGCTTCTTGACTTGTCTTGTCTATATTGGCTTCCCTGTGTGTCTTGCTTTGTTTTGGACCATACAAGAAGAAAAGAATAATCAACAACATGTCCACTTTTATCTCTTCCGTTAAGGTGGGGTGGTTGATTGGGTCCACCATGTTGAAAAAAAAAAAAAAAAAAAAAAAAAAAAGTATAAAAGCGAACCTATTAGGTGGGCAGTTGATTGGGTCCACAATGCAACTTTGTGAGGCTTCAAGCTTGAAACTAGCATAGAAATTTTCAGTGGCCCAAACAGGTTTTGGGCGGAAGAAAAAAACCTGTTACTGTTACCGCACCAATGTTTCGACAGCATTTGGCAGACACATCACATCTTAACTCACGTGATATCTACTTCAAGTTCCACGTTTATGGTGAAGGTTCAAATTCTACTGTGTGCAATTATCGAATACGTGTTGGTGGGGTGCCAATGCTTGAAGGTTTGTTTACATTTATTCTGTCATTCTGTGACACTGTATTTTGGAAACATTTTCACAAACTTATATTATATAAATAAAGCATATATTAGCATTATTTATTTCACAAATTTGTTACAATTGATGCTTGAAACCATGATCTATGAGCCTCGGTGTTATTCAACTCAGCGATGTCTCAGTGTTGGCACCAGCAGTCCAATTTGAAGGAAGCCTATTACTAGATACCAATGCTGACATATTTCTAACATTCACATCAAACGGCAGCATACGATATTGAAGATCAAGTTCTTTGAAAACTTTGATCATTTCTTCAATCAGCTGGGTTCTTCTGACAAATCTCTCTCCGCATTTCTGAAAGTTCAATCTGTGTGTCGCGCACACCATCATGTTCACTTTGTTCATGTCCTCCACATCCGACACAACCACCACCGGATGTTGATGCCAGTGGTCTTTATTGCTTTCAATATACCTGCAATTACATAGAACAAAAAATGGTCATATCATTATAACCAGAGAAAGAATGAAGAGGATGGTTATATATTAAGACATACCCAATTATTCTCTCTTTCATGGCTGCAATCTTCTCCATTGGAGTCGAAATGTGGACACAGAATTCGATATTCTCTACCATGTCAGGACTACGATAAAAATTACCAATTGGCTTGGTAGATAGAAGACTGTTTGGGTATGTGATCTTTTGGTTATCAGTACACCTTAGAAAAACTGTATTTAATATATTCATCTCTTCAACAATCAGCTGAGGCTCAAAGAATTTAAAAGTTAAAATCTGAAAAGGTTTCATATAGAAGCAATGCAAAAATATGATTCAAAAATTTTACCTGGATTCCATCCACTTCACATCTATCACCCACATCAAAGGGGTGCATTATGAACAAGAAAATGATTGCTTCGAAAACTGTCTTGCAGGTGTTTCCAAAGACAAACACAGCCAAGAGAAGCTGGGAGCTAATGAAGACTAGGAAGTGGGTGATTTGAATTCCAAGTATAACAAGCCAGACTATCGTGATGATGATAGATACAAGGATGTTCAACATGTTGTGGAGCTCATCCACAGATGTTTTTGTGTCGTTGAGAGACAGAGAAAGTGCTCTACGTTCTCTGAATGCATTAACCTGAATCGAAAATTCTTGGGATTGAAATAGAAATCGCGATAATAGAGATTAGAGATGAAAACAGAATAAGCAAGAAGCTTGTAGATTTCAATTACCAGCCAACTGTTAAGAGCTGACTTGCCGATTCCTTCGTTTTGGCTCGATGCTCCAAAGAGATGCATTGTCTTCATAGCTTCTTCTTTTCCCATAAAGCACATCAGATCATCCAGGGAAATGTTTCTGATAGAGAAATTGAGGTCATACAACATGAATATCAAGAAGAAACATACATCAAAATTTCACAACTATAACTTTGTCTTGCTAATAATTGAAAACACAGTAGTTGAATTAGTGCATTTGAGACAGTTATGATATAACTTACTGGGACCCTGGCTTGGCCACCTTGTGAAAAATCTTCTTGGCTGCCTCTTTTGCTTGGCATTCACTTCTTATCTCCATCATAGTCTCATCCTCCATATCAGAATTCAATACATGCTCATCCAATGTCGACAAAGACCCATGACGGACTATATTTATCATCCTCTTCATGTTCCAAGCTGATATATTTTTCTGGTTCAGCCTATGCAGGTGATCAATTGGGATCTCCTGATGTTGCTTTTTGGACATTGTTTTAGACAATCTTAGTTTTTTCCCAACCGTGGGACATTTTTGTAGTTTTCGACTTCCTTGAAGCAGAGTTTCCCTGAGGTCACCAGGCATAATAGTCCCATTGTTTTGAAATTTTTTATCCTGAGCTTCAGGAATAGGCCCTTCCTGTTCTCGTGTGTTATATCTATCGAACAATGGTGGACCAGAGAGTGTTTCGATCACATACTGATAGAACAAGGCCTCCTGGATTCGTTCGAAGAAGGTGTTGACATGGAATGATGAAGCAAGAACCTTGACTAGGAAGGTTTTCAGAAGCCATATCAAAGTACCCACCAAAAAGCATAAAAGAATTTTGCTTACATAAGGCAAAACCTTGCTTTCGGTCTCTTTCTCAACCTTATAATCAAAAATACAGTGCCACACAAGCAGAACCAGACCCAACCAGAGGCAATTCTGAACAGCCTTCCTCAACCCATATACAAAATACAGAACCCGTTTTCGTAAAAGAAAACGACATTCAATGAGGATCACAACAACCCGAATCCCCCAACCGGAGACTAGACGTCCACAGATTAGCGAAAAAGCCAGCAACTCCCATTTCCACAATGGAAGATCCCACAGTGTTTGCTTTTTTATAACAGGAATTGATAGGCTACAAATCAAAGCAGCTATAATGAATGCAAGACTCACACATTGAAGTATTGTAAATGTGTTGAATTTCAGGTTCCTGTATTCTTCAGGAACGTCTTCAATGTCGTCCTCTTCATTTTCATGACCTGATCTTCTAAACAATCCTCCAGAGTCACCATCATCATCTGGTGGGTCTATCAACCTGGACTTTGTCTTGTCCACCAAAAGCCTCCATGAGTTTCTTCTTGTAAAATATCTTGAACTGTTGTTCCTGAACAACTCTTCTCCTCCTCCTGAACCTGGACAGATTTCTTGGTCCGATAAGTCTTTGCTTCTCTGCCGAACAGCATCATTCAGCACTTGTTCGAACGAAACTTTGGATTTCTTTGATGAACCTGAAAGTTGACCACTTGAACTTTCTGTGATGGGTTTTGAAGCATTCTCTGTTCTTTCCACGCAATCATTTCCACTGTCAATCTTGACAACTACTTCTCTTCGGTCTCCTGATGAATCAAGAGGGTCCTCCATGTGAGAGTTGTTGTGGTGATACAGAAGAGCTTGTTTTTGCTCTTCTTCTTCCTGCTGCTCAAGTTGTTGCTTGAAGGACTTCAACAATTGTTTCATTGCAAGTGCTTAATGCAAATTCAATGCCCAGGGCATCTTATAAAAGCACTTTTATTTTATTTTTTTTAACTACAAAGACAGTTTATGTAAATAACAAGCTACTTGAGAGTTGAGATTGCCATCTGTGAAGCATCTAAACTGTTGAGAGATGCGGTTGATAAAGAGAACAAATATTGGTGGAAGGAAAATGCATCTTTATAAAATTAAAAAAATGAAACTTTCTGCAACCTGAGTCGCACTACCCTGACTAGACACTTTGATTATCTTTATAAAAAAATCTAAAAATAAAGCAAAATTTATTAAGTTTTGAAATTCATCAAAACCCGGCTCTGAAATTTTGTCTCGCTAAAATATTTGAAATAATTCTATAGATATTATAAATTTTATTATATGAATGATTTGGTCAAATTTAAAAGAAATTAATGAACTTTATCGGTCAAAACACCTTCAAAGAGTTTTAAATATATCATCTGTGTATCCATCCGATAAAAACATAAAATGTTTTAAAACAAGCATAAAACAGAGGAAATTAGATTTTGGTTATTTACTATGGAGAGGCTTAAATGATACGCAGCCTGTAATAGATTTCTAGTTCATATATTCTCTTCCACTAATGAAAATTGTTCTAGCATTTGAGATTGTAGCCATGCTTCAAGCAGAAGAGAATTTTTTAGATACTGGAAAATCTGACCTCTCTGTCACAATCACAATCTGTTTTGAGTTAATTTTTTACAGACAGGAGCAGCATATGTTCTATTAACTTTCAAAATTCTGTAAGTGAGTGCTCTTATATCCTTTCATGACACTTTCTATGCATTTACAAGAATATTTTCCTTCTAAAAAAAGCAAACTGGGAACAGTAAGTCTGACGATGCGACACGAGGATTCTTCTTTCATTGTCAATCACATGATTGGTGATTCGCATTAACGGCTTATACTATTTGGTGTTACAATGGTGATCATGATAGCATGATTGATGCCTACACTAGCAGTAGAAAAACTTAGTTGATTCAAAGAGGACTGTACATTGATTCAAAGAGGGCTGCACCGGTTCTGGAATTTTACATTTGGTTAGCAACTATATAAAGTTAATGACTCTAAGTTGGTATGAGCACCTAGTTTGGATATTTTTTGCCTATATTTTCTATATCTAGAGAACAGAATCCCCTTGGAGTGATGTTTTTTTTTTCTTTTACTTTTTGAAGAGTAAATGAAAAGGCATCAAACGTAATAAATAACATCCATATCTTCTTGCGACTCCAATGGCTTCTTCCTCAGCTATACGCTGTTACAACTCTTCCTGACGACTTCTTCTGTCAGTCCCTTTTTGGCCGGCAACCTGTTCAAAGATCTTGAGTGTGTCTATACAAGAATGGTGGAAGCGAAACAAAAAATAAAATTGCGAGTCAATGTTTTCCTATACCTCCTGGTCAAACGCTGCAGAAGTTCAATAATTTCAGAGAATTCAGGTCTCAAAGATGGGTCTTGCTGCCAGCACCTCTCAAGCAATTCGGTGAATTCCCGATGAGTATGTCTGGGAATCGTAGGCCTTAGACCCTAAAATCCACCACAACCGGAGCTCTTTATTAGTCCTAGCCTGTTGTTTTAAGCTCATAATAAATTACATTGTAATGTAATCAATTAGCTTAGCACATGCCTTGAGACCAAATAATTTAAAGTTATACTGTTCAAAACTAATGCCAAACACAGTCTTGAAGGCAGACTAGAATTTTCTTTAAAACAAGTGTAATGAAATGCAGCAAAATCATTGTTATATGGGGAAGTACCTTCTGGACCACACCAACCGCTGCCTGTAATGGCGTTAAGTCCTCATATGGAAGCTGTCATATCAGTTGGAACATAATTAAGATAAAAAATTTGATTCTGTTTTGCCTTAAGTGGACAAGGAACTGGTGTTTGCTAGATAGTGTTACCTGTCCTGTAAGAAGCTCCCATAGCAAAATCCCAAAGCTGAAAACATCGGCTTTGTGGTCATATGGTTTATGTTCAATTACCTTCCAAACAAAAACATCAAAATAAGCATGTCAAAGAGACAAAGAGATATTAGTGCGAGGAGGCTGATTGTGGGACATCTACCTATAGTGCATAAGTGTGACCATCGATATAACCACATGATTCAACAACATCAGTGCAGTACAAATAACTATACAGCGTGACACAATACGTAATAGCTAGTGCTTAGTACTAAAACATTCTGAATCACCCACTTTGTGAAAATTTTCCAAGACATATTTGTATATTTATGAGACTTGATCAGAAGTAGATCACTGTGAGAATTTTATTCCTTGAAATTTAATATTAAACATAAGATAAAAGACATCAACAGATCACATGGTAATAATCACCCTAGTTTTGGCAATTATAAATTTTTCTACAAGGTTAACATATAGAATCATCTACACTTCCAACAAAGTAAATGGAATGGTCAATATGCATAAATACTATAGATTACCAACCTCTGGAGCCATCCAACGATATGTTCCAGTTTCTGCAGTCATCACACCAGACTGAGCTTGAACTCTAGCAACACCAAAATCAGCAACCTTAACAACCTATAGACAGATTTTTTTTTAATGTTAAGAAAGACTGAAATTTCAACCAGCATGGTAAAGTTGTGTATAGTCTTCTAATAACCTGATATAGCTCTTATCAACAAGAATGCAATGTGAAAATAAGATGAATCTGATGAGGAATGTAAGCGAAAAAAATAGTGTTTATATTAGGAATTGAAAGGTAAAACAATAATCCGAGTGTGCTAAGCATTGAAACTTTTAAGGAATTTTAATAAATACCAAACTCTTGAAATTTCCTTTAGTCCTTTAAAAGGAAATCTCTGGAAATTGCTTTTATTCCTTTAAAAGGAAATCGATCAGTAATTGTATCCCTAATCTTCAGAAACCTTGAAAATGTAATGCTCTTTAAGATACAACTCAAATACTAAGTGAATAGCGGAAATCAGTGAATCTCTTACTCCATTCTCATCTATCAAAAGATTGGCTGCTTTGAGGTCTCTATGGATTATATTGTTCTGGTGCAAGTAATTCATTCCCTTTGACACATCAATTGCAACTCTGAGTAAGGACGGAAGCTTAAAACCACCCTTTTGTTTATGCAGAAAGTCATACATACTTCCACCAGACATAAATTCTGAGAAGAAAAATCAGAAATTAAAAATAAAAGGACAAAATGTATAGAGAAATTATTTTATGCATTTCTAATGAAACAGTCACAGCACTATTTTGAGCATCTAAACTCACCCGTCACAATGCACAGCTTTGGAGGTTTTGTACATGCGCCAATAAATTGAACAACATTCTTGTGCCGAATTTTCCTGCATATTTCAATGAAAGATTTTATTTTGATGGTTGGCTGTTGACAGTAGCATATCTTTCTTTAAAACTCCTAGAAAGTCTAGCAAGGATATCAGAAGTAAAAGATATTACATAATGCAAGAAAGACCCACCAACTAAAAGAACTTAGAAAATTAAATTAACAAACCTCATAATATAAACTTCTTGGGCAAACTCCTTCCGGATATTTTCATTTAGATGCTCAGTCATAAGAACTTTAATAGCCACATCTTGACTACGGAAAGTGCCTTTGTACCTGTACCATCAATCAAATCATACTATTCAACAAGTACTCACTCACATTCTCACAACAGAATATGACAAAAATCGGCAACAAAAACTCACAAATCACCATAGGATCGAGATGTAATTTTATATTCGTATTTCAACAGGCTTGCATCAATTTCCCAAACATCGATTCCATCAGCAGGTACTTTTACATGATTGATTCTGGTTTGTTGTTGCTCTTCAACAGGATACACAACACGCAGACGCTTCTGCAGAGCACTTCAAACTATTATATAGATGTACAAGCAGTGCTAAAAGGTGAGAAAACAGCATTTGGATTTCATAAGTTTAAACCTCAGAAAGTTCATGTAGATTTTAAAAGTAAGAATAGATCACCAGAACAAGAAATGTCAAACATCCAACGATTTCTACCATTTCTTGGAAATTATCGTACATGTGAATAAAACATTAAAAAAAAAAGGATCCTAATACTTATCTAGCGTTCTTTAATTCCCATGAAAGATTATGGGATGTATTGTGCAGGATACAGCATGGCAGGCGTTATATTGAAAAGGTTTCATCTTCCATCCGACATTGCTAAAACAAATAAAAACCTCGTCTAGATTAACTCAAACCAAAGAAAGTTAAAATGAAATTACTAGGCATTCTGCCATTCCCGATCCTGAGCAAAATAAATCTGAAAATATAATGACTATTATAAACAAAAAGTAGTAATTAGAAGTGATACCTCTACAGGAGCTACCTCAACCTTTGGCATTTCCTTTACCAGCACATTTCTTAGCTGCTCTGTCTCCTATAAATAATAAACACAGAAGTCCTCAGTTTAATGATCCATTGAAAGGGAAAGAGATAGATTCATATTTGTGTAATAGTATTCCTGTATAATACAAGAGACCTGAAACCAATAAGATATCAGAGTCCATTGAGAAAGATAAAAGACAACAAATGAAGATTGATCTACAAAAGTATGCTTATTGATTTTGTGAACTAAACTAACATTCTCCAAGGAGTAGTTATCCATTGTGATTTATTACAACAATGCAGAAGAGAAAAAAATACCTCAAGTGGCCAACCATCGACTACAAACACATCTAAGGAGTAGCCATCTATAGTGGAAAATGCATGTGCTTCTTGAATGTTTAATCCAATCTCAGACAACAATGAAGTCAACTGACAATTCAACAGAAAACGTTTTTAGCAGCAAAAGGAGAACATGACTTAACAGATATTAACAGACATTGACATGTTTGTCATGCTGATTGTTGAACGTTGATATGTGCACATGAGAAGAATACAACAAGATGACATCCCAGAAATGATAACAAAACCCAACCAAAAGTTAACCAAAAGATCAGATACCTGACAAAGGAGTTTTGGCTTGTCATTTGTTGATATTGTGATTTCATGCATTAGCCTGCAAAATTGCAAAGGTATTGCAATGTTAATCTACTCAAAATCAATAGAAACTACTAGCAATTGACAGAAATTGTTGTAATTCCTCATCTGAAAAGTGTCTTCTCATTCACAACAACAATTGCAAATACAGATAAAACGGAAATAAACAATTCACATTTTTGAAAGAGGACAAAAATATTGGACATCAGTTGGACAAATATCCCAAAAATTTGAAGCGGAACTATTTACCGAGAGTTAAATGGATTGGCGTCCATCGTAATATTCTCATCTTGAGCATCACACTGGTTAACTTCATGTACAAGCTCCAGATCAGGCGATGAACCAAAGGCAGGAGGTGGATGAAAACTGAAAAAAGAGGAGAAAAAATGGAGAGGACATAATTATAATTACAAATTTAAGAAGTTTTCGAGAATAATAATTTTAACAAATAGAAGACTGAAAAAAAATATTGACGTAACCATTGCCTTCTTTTGTCGAAAAAACCAAAACATTGATCATCAACTTTTCTTGAAGAATTTAAATGAACCGAGTCACTAGAATGCCCAACGGAAGCAGAATGCATCTGCAAGAGAGAAAATTGCTTCATAATCAAAACGAGAGCAAAAGAGTAATGAAATCAAGATTTCTAGATCAACTTAAAGCAAACACAAAATCTCAAATGGACACCTGCACAAGCCGGACTTCAATTGCAGGTCTAGTTGCAGGGTCATGTGCCGCACACAGTAACCTTTTGTGCATCAGAACATCTTCTGCCCTCTCCACATTCACATCCAGTGCATACCTACAGAAGCAGATTAGACCTTGGTACACAAGGAACAAAAAAAATAAAAAAAATAATAATAATCCATAAATGAAACCTTTTGGGAGTTCATATTTAAGGCAAGTAAAAGCATCCAGTGATCCAACCCAACCCAATTTCAACGGCGTCAATATATATTATTTTTTAAAGCAAAAAACACTTTTTCGACACCAAATGAAAACCAAAGTAACAAAAACACTATATTGTTTTGAAATGTCATGTTGTCTTTATAATTTTTTTTTAATTTTATTTTATTATTATTTTTATTTTTTTTTGTTTCCTGATTAGCAAGTAATCTTCCAGGAAACATAAAGCTTGCACACGCAAAGAAGAAGAAATAAAAATAATAATAATTGAAAATAAAAACATATTTTGAAAGAAAAAATGCTAAAAAAAAATTAAAAAATACCATTATTTTTTAACTAAAGAGTTCAAAACTCAAAGAATTTGATCGTGTCAAAATTGAATCACTACAACAGCAACAATAATGGAGCCATCGTAATCACCGTCCACTGATCTCTTCACTAAAAAACAAAGTCGATATTTTTTGCTCTAAACTACAAACAATAAATCAATCAAAATTTGATTTTTTTCCTGATCATTGCAAGCAATCAAATGTAAAACTAGATTTTTTATTTTTATTTTTTGAGTACCTATCTGTGAGCCGATAAAAATGATTCCAGAGTTCGTCTTCAAATCCAGGTTGTACGGTCTCTTCTTCGTTCAATTCTCTGAGCCTATAAAGAACTTCGTTGTAAACTTCAATTTTCTGTCTCTGCTTCCTGCTTTGCCTCGGGAAATAATCCACCGCTCTGCTACTACAACTCTCTGTGTCTCCCATCACCATCCAGAAGAAATATCACATCAAATCAAACGGTCCAAAATCAAAAATCAAAACCAGAACAACAAACTCTGTTCAAAGAGGTGTCTATCGCCGATCAACGACTCGTTTCAGAGAAAATTTTCGAGTAGTTTTGCATGAGATCAGAAAAGAGAATATTCTGTTTGTTTTTTTTTTTTTTCTCTATGGCTTCTCTGAATCTTCCCTTTCTAGTTTTTTATTTTTTATTTTTCTAATTTTTTTTTTCTATTTTCCCTCTCTTTTTGCTCTCGTGTCTTATAATTTATAAACGTAATTAATTTGGAGCTTAACAAGAACGTTAAAAATAAGTGGCGTAATGCGCACCCACAAGCGCGTATCTACGTGGATTCTAACTATGCTTCTTTGCTTAGCTTCTATCACCCCATCTTTAAATCACTTTGTTTATTCATTTTTATTTTTATTTTTAAAATAAACTTGTTTCCTTATTGGGATCAAAATCGGATTAAGAGTTTATTGCGACCCTTCGGTTGTTACCTTGACCGAACAAGAGACAGTCGAAACTGATTAAAATCAAACACTATTAACATAATTAGATAACTGTTTCTACAATACAAAATTTTTCTAAACAGTCTAGGGTTTATTACAATTGAGAAAAATCTACTTACACAAGCTAGAAATACAAAATTAATTAATCAAACAAAATTGGATATGAAGCTCGATGATTAAGGGTCTATCGTGTCTTTATCGAGGTTAAACACTATAATCAAAATAAATTTTATAGTATTCACCACCACTTAGCTAGAAAGAAAGATGTAATAGCTATAACGGGATTTGCAATTGGACGTGGATTTTATAGTAATATTTTCTTGTCCCGCTAATTAAATAACAATTAATTAAACTAATAAAATATAATAGTCCTTGTCCTTATAAATAATCCAGTTGATTGCCATTTACCTTACACACCTCCACTTTTGTCCAATAGCCTTCCCCTGTTGCTTCATTTCCCACTAAAATCTACTTGTTAATTATTAGAGCGATGCTATTGACGTATCTTTATTGGCCTTTTTATGGCTTATTTGTTTATATTTTGATTTAATTAAATAAAGTTAAATATTTTTATTAATTTATTTTTAAAACTATCATTTTATTTATTTTTCAAATTTAATAAACTGTATCTATTTATCTCTCATCTCTGGTGAACGAAATTTTTTTTCTTTTTTTTTCTTTTTTAGTGTTTTTTTTTTTATATCAAACTTTATAAAAAATATCAGAAAGTCATAAGATAAAGAACAAACAAACAACCTTAAGAAAAGAGCAAAGAATAGAGCAACCCAAAACAAAACACAAAAAAAAAAAAAAAAAAAAAAACAGTCCACAAACAAAACGAAGCAAGAAGCAAAAAGCAAGTATTTGTTTTAGTTATCATCATTTCACTTTCGGATTCTAAAAGAGTAATGAGATTAAATAATAATCAATCTCTCATCTATCTAAAACACCCAAAGTGCTTGATTTATTGTTTAAATAAGATCTAGTATAAATATTCTTAAGATTTGAGAGTTATAAAAAAATATATATATTTCAAGAAAATGATTAAAAGAACGTTGATTTTTTTTTTTTTAAAGACTATGGGGTTCTATTAGATTTACTTTATAGAATTTTTTTTTTCTTAAATTGTATATCTCTTTTAGTAATTTTGATAAAAAAAAAAATACTAAATAATTAAGGTGGGACATAAATAGAAATTACTAATCTCAGTTATTATCGTACAACAATCACGAATCTCATTCCTTTTTGTGTCTTTTTTTTAATTAAATCGACGTGGAATTGCTTAAGATAAATGGACTCGGTGTTGGAGACAAGCAGGCATTACTGCCACTCTAATAATAATTTATTGAAGTAAAATTCATTGAATATAGAAAATAATTATATTGATCAATGTAATTCAAATGTTCTTTTCAGAATCATGGGTGGCATATCTTGTAATTCATACGGTAGTTTGAATATTCAACACATTATTTATAAATAAAAAAATGAATAAATATCCGGATCTAAAATGCAAAATATTTATAATTTGACAATTGACAAAACCTAGACAATTTTGTAATTCAACTTATTAAGCAAACAGAATCTTAATTTAAACTATGGTATGATAGATAGATAGAGATTACAAGTATCCATTGATGTTGACTTCACAACCTCTACGAATCAATCAACTAGGTAAAAGCAAGCCTCAAAACGTACGTTTACCTTTGTCATCATTTATTGCCCACCCTTGAATACTAGAAAATAACAACAATTGCTAATGTTCGTACACATACATTTACGAGTCATGTCTGCTCACATTTTAAGAAAGATTTGTAACTTCCACCGTGTAATTCGGTGTCGATGAATATTCAACCGAACAATATCTCAATTTTAATTATGGTAGTATTAAATTGTGACATAAAGACACTGATAAAACACTTAAAAAAGAATGATACACGCTATATTTATTGTCTTTAATTATAATAAATATATAAACAAGATAATAAATACACTTTAACTTTCCTTTTACAGTATTTTGATTTAAAGTATTTTAATAAACCGAATGTTATTTACCTTTCCTAAATTAAAATCAAATAGGAAATTAGATAGCTACTATCGTTGGAATTTGGTCAAACTCAAACTATATTGACTAAGTCAAGTTTTTCTAGGGAGAAATCGTTTTGTTTTACTTTTGTATTCACCTATAAATAGGTGTATTGTTTACTGTTTTCATTATCAATTCATCAATAAGAATTCCAAAGTTCTTCGCTCTTCTGTAATCTTCTTTCTATTATTTTTTCTGTTGAGTGTTTTATTTTTGTCTTAGAAATTAAATTTGGAAATCTAATTTCTTGTAACTATTACCTGTATTCATATCTATACTCGAACCCTCTTCACCAAGATGAAAGGTAACTAATTACATCAAATATTGTTTTTTTTTTTTTTTTTTTATTTATTTATTTATGATATCTATTTATTCATCTATCTAGATCATATATTTTTTTGAAGCTTGTTGCCATTGATAGGATTCGAGTCACTAATTTAAAAGTCATTTACTTAAACCTCAAATTCATCAATCTACCAACCTCATAAAGGTTCAAATATAGCATTTTAAACTAACAAGAAACATGAGTAAAATATACTAAATCCATTATATGAATATATGTAGTACGGTACTGTTTGGTAATGCGAATCCCATGTATATTTCTCATATTGGTCACCCTGTAAAATTATAGAACTGATTTTTTTTTTTTTTACGCAAGTAAGTGCATGATGATCCTCCACTTACCAGTTCCTTGTACAGTAAATGAATAGTGTTATGGTAGGAGGAGTGACACAGTGACGGGCATTGAGTCTACACAAATATTGTGCTTTTGGGCAGTAGAGTATTTTTGGCTCTACTGTAAGTGAGTCAAGTGACGATGATGAGTTGATGAGTTGATGACGATGGATATATGGATTTAAAAAAGGTTAAAAGATGCTTGAACCACTGATGAAAGCTATCCATGAGATATAAAAACTTGAATAGACCGATCACAATGTAACGTGATAACACCTTCCAATTTATAATGTAAAGTTAGAGTTTTCAAATATATTTTTATATTTTTAATATAAATAACACAATTTCATTTGATGTTTTAACTACGCGATAATGAGATCGTTCCGAACAAGTTTTTCTCCTAACGAAGAGGCCGACGGCATTTGTCTATGAGGATGTCGTAACTCACCGGTCACCACACATACACCATGATGCCCCACCCATTTCTCATGGAATCTTGTGGTTATCCAGATAGATTCATTTCGTTGGACCGTCCCATACAAGTTTTACACGTGTACGACGTTGTGAATACATCCCACCATTTCTCATCTCTCATCTTTTTCAAGCATTTTTTTTTTTTCCTATTTGAAAACTTAATTTCCTTTAATAATGGACCCTCGTTCATCACGTGCTTGTTTTTTTCATCGTGAACTATTACAAATTCAAGGGTCAACACGAGAATACAGTTCCAACTTATAGTGCAGTTGTACGGATTTATTACTTAAATCATTTCAACTTTTATCTCTCTACAGTCTACAAGAATAAGAGATCTCATGCGTCGTACGAGTAACTTTATTAATGAAGTTGTAATGCTTAATATAAGTACATAGTTTCGGAAAGACTTCTAACTTTAACCTGTTGTCAACGGTAAAAAAAAAATAAAAAAATAAAAAAATAAGAAAGTGGAAAAATCATATTTCATTTGATTTTTACTTAAAGATTCATCTTTAACACGTGTTTTTAAAGACCTATATAAAGATTATTCTCTTCTAAATATGTATACAGATGGGTAAAAGATTCTCTCCTTTAAAAGTTTAAATAAAGCATGAAAGAGGGAAGAATCTTTTTCAGAAGAATAATGCATGGAAAATGTGGTTACATTATTACATATCAACAATTTTTTATCTTGTATTCCTTATTAAGAAATAACATTGGGGTGGACGGGATGAGGTTGATCCGATCATTCATGTCTGTATCACGAGGTTACAGGTTCGAGTCCTAAAAAAAAAGAAAAAAACCCAAAATCCATGTAATAGTGTAATACTTCAAAAAATTAATAACAATAATAAAGAAATAACATTGGGTGAGTGATATTCTAAATTTAATTAAAACTTAACCAAAACCAAATCATAAAGGTAGATCTTCCCAAAAGAAAATTAGAAAACGGATCGATAATGGGCTTAATATAGGTGATCCAAGCCCGAATTTCAAAATTATAAACAAGAGTGTTGGGTCACCGACAATTTTTTGGTCAAGTAGGCTCAATTGTCAAGTGTGTGTACAAGGCAGGAAAAGGCTTCTATAAGGCACCTTCACAATCCAGCATTCTCTTATAAATTTATAATATGCACTAGAAGCATTTGCTAATGATTTAATTGAAAATGTTTATTTATCAAGGAACACTTGAATATTATAATTATAATTATAACATATCTCATCTGCAGTATGTTTATCGAATTAAAATATCACAATTTTCTCAACAAAAATAAAATAAAATAAAAATATCACAATCAATTAAAGTTGGGACATATAGTATTAATTCCGCGAGGGTCATTTTAAGGACAAAACCATAAGATCTAATAAGTCAAAATAAACAATATCTCATTGAAGGCGGTCCTGTATATACATTAAGGGGTTGTTTGTTTTTTTCACTATAAGATTTATTACCTCTTATATCTTAAATTAAGATAAATAAGTTTGTTTGTTTTTCTAACTTATATCTTATTTTAAGATATATACATATGTCTTTTAGAAAAAGTACAAATTTTTGACTTTTATCTTATTTTAAAAATGCTACAGTATAATTTTTTATAGTAAATTTCCACAAATGTCCTATAACAATTCATACATTTATAATTTTATTTACACATAATAAAACCCAAAAAATCAATTTTCTAAAAATTCCCAATTTTTAAGAAACCCTAACACAACGCCTAATCAATTTTACATTTGTAATAAGTCATCCAAAATGAAATAATAAAAAAAAAAACATATCATAGTTTATTAATTTACAAGACTTATCTATATGTCTAACAAATTAAAGTCTTATAGGACTTTAGATAAAAAACAAACAGCCCCTAAATAAATTTTGACAGTTGAGATATCTAATGTTATTGACATTTCTAAATTCTAATAGTTGAAGCATTTCTTGAGCTCAATCACGTATAAGTAATAACCTCCAAGAAATATATTTTTACATCCCTCTCCAAGATCCATGAATAAGGAAAATACTATGCATGCTTCATGTTCATGCTAACTAGATGCCGATGATAGTGAATTTAATTTTAAAGAAGTTTAAAGTCCAGTTCGATAAACCAAACAAAGGAATAACTGCAAAAGGGTGTAGCTATTATAGAGCTAGCACAGTCCTATGCTTCTCAAATTTTGTGAGAAATTTTTTAATGCACTAATCAAATACCGGTTGATAAGATAGTGAAACTTATCTGTATATACAAATCAAGAACGATTTACCTAATATTATGTTAATGTGTTAACATTTTAGTGATCGGATGTATCAATCAACCACATACTGTATGTTGCATTTGGTGCAATGAAGATTTTTTTTTAGTGATTTTGCTAGTAGGGTAAAACTAAAGAGATCGAGAGCATCCATTATTAATGAGGAGCCAGTAAAGTATTTTGTCTTGAAGAGAGAGAGAGAGAGAGAATATTATGGAGATGGGTCTTGTGTAACCAAAAAATTGAATGCTAGGTCCTTGTTGTGGGTTTTGGCAGTCGAGGTTTTTAAATGCTCACCTGCAAAGGATTCCCTCTCTTCCTCACTCTCTCTTTTCCTTCTTAAATTCGATCCATGACACAACGAAAACAATGGAAAACAAATTCTCATTTCTTCTTAGAACCCTCTCTTCTCTTCTCTTCTCCTTCTTCTTCTTCTTTCTTCTCTTTATTCCGACTGTATATGTATGCATGTATTTCTAAGCTAAAGAGTTGAAATAATACGATGAAATAGTCACTATGATATTGGCCCGGTTCACTCAGAGACAATGTTTTACGTTTGTTTGAGCTAGATCAACTTAAATTTTGACGTTGATTTGATTGCATTTGATTGAGCCGTGCCAATATCTTAGTTATTACTTCACGAGCAAACCATGCAACTTATGCAACCAAAACCCATTCTCATAGGTAAGTAAGTTCTTACAACATAATTTCCATGTGTTACTATTGAAAAATGTTTCAATTATTTGATTTTAATTTTCGATTTGTAAATCCAACAAATTTATTAATAATGTTACTCGGGTGTTCGGCTGAAAAATTAATTCATGATTTGCTTAATATTTCTTGAGAATTGTAATACATCAAAGTTATTGACAATGAATGGTTATGTTTTATTTCTTTTACATTAATTTCAATTGATAACTAAGGTGATGACCGAATCTTTTTCCATTTATATAATTTTATTTTTGATAACACGGAATCATCCAAACCCTTTTGGCAAATCCAAGTTCATAATTGGGTTCCTCATCGAATCCTACAATTTTTGAAAAATATGAAAATACATTTGGCCATGTAAATACCCTAATCTTTTGGGAGCAAGACTTGATCATTCTTCTGACCCCAAGTGATTAGAAAAAAAAATCCATGTACTATTTATTACCATCAGATTATCTATTAACAACAAAACAATTCCCAATTTCCTGCTTTAGGCATGGTATGGTATTTTTTTTTTTTTACCTTTCTGTTTGAAGGGATTTTAGGTTTAGAATAATTATTACTCCGAGAAACAAGAGAGAGTAACAATATTTCTTCACCAATAAATATCAAAACCCTAGCTATCTAAAATCAAGAAAGACCAAAAAAAAAAAAAAAAAGCAGAAATATCTAAATGATAGTTTGAACTTTGAAATAAACCAAAAAGGGAGGCAGTAGTTTTGATGGCTCTTTCATAACAACGCTTCACAAATCACAATCAATAAATAAAGATGGCTTCTGATACATTTGAAACTTCATGTACTACATTTGGATGGCCAATAATTACATGCATAGCCAAAATAGTGTATTTATATCATGCAAGTCCTCAGTTCCGCCCCCAACGGCGTAGTTTAGTTGGTAAATGGACGAGTTTAGAGTTTGGTAGCGGCTTAAATCCTACCAATATAAAATATATGACATATATAGATGGATAAATAGATACTGTCAGAGGAAAAAAAAAGTCCGCGGCCCCTATATATTTATGGATATTTGTCACTATATATACATAAAACATTTTATTATCGAGATTTCACTAAAAGACAAAAGTTCATCCAAACGTAACGCGTATAATTTCCTTAAAATTACAATACCTTTGCTTATTATATATAATAGTTATCCTAAAGCGTAAGCATAATAAAAACTATATACATTGGATATCATTTCTCCATTTTTGATAAAAAAATTGTTATCTGCTTTTTGCAAGGGCCGTGACAAAATTCTTTATGATCATATATATAGTTTCTGTAGTATAATCGATTTCTCATTTATGATATCAACATTGCTGCTACCGCGGCCATGTCATAACAATAACAATTATACATTTTAATAGATCTATTTTACGTGATAAGCATGTTTTTTATTTTGTTAATTATGATTATTATTATTATTAGATATTTTTATTTTCTGGTTCGATTATTGGATTCAAATTTGAGTGAGAAGAAACACAGAAGATAAGTTGGTTGAGAGAGTAAATGTGGGGAGCTAGGTTGGACAATATTTAATAAGAGAGAGTGAAAGCAGATATAAAGGTAAATGAAATGAAGAGCGAAGAGAGAAGAGAGAATCTGTAAGAGACATATTTATTTACAGGGATGACTTCTATCACTTTAGCAGTCAGACAAAGATTCCATAGCTAGATGATCATATTCAATGCTCTCTCCTCGCATCGCATGCATGCCTGCACTTCTACTATTCATATTTATTAGACTCTTTACTCCCTATAATTCTACACTGTTTTCCAATGCTGCCTTTACTTTTGATCGAAGAGTACGTCCAAATTAAATGAGATGTGTCTGACATGGTCCTAAGAAATTAAAGGTCGAAACTCGAAACAGTTGAAATATGGAAAACTTGTTATATATATATATATATATATATATATATATATATATAACAATTATTGGCCGTGGGATTCCATACGAGATTCTGACTTTATAGAGTCCAAAATACAAAAACAAAAAACTCTGTAAGAAATGACAAAAATTTAAAATATAAAGATGAATTTATAATTTCATAAAATATTGCTTTATAAAATTATTTTAAAAAGATTGAGGGAAGGGGGTCATGACCCCTATATAGGCCCTCCTCCCTCTGTCTCTGTCTATATACTTATATAGTTACATAATCGAATCCATTATATGTTTAAGATGGAAGGTATTGTCATTATAAACTCATTTTGTTTCGTGTCCGACCAAAATAGAACACACTTAAATTTATAAATAAAGATTTATAACCAATAAACAATAGCATTAATTTCTACCTATTTATAATAAGCAATATGATAAAACCAGAAAAGTAAAAAATTGGAAGAAAAACGAAGTTGTATTGGTGGTTTCTGATATATGGGAATTGAGAGACTCATAAAATAAGGTCATTTTGAAGGTTTTGTCTTTTTGCTTTTTCTTTTTTGGAATCCGGCAACAAATGAGTCACAGACACATGGATTTACCGACACCTATTAAGATCAAACATTACATACGATATTTAAAAAAAAACTAAAAAAAATATTCACTAAACATACTTATAAAATATACATGCATGGTAGAATTTAAACATCAACCACTAACATAAAAAAATACACACCATTTGAATTAAGAGAAAAAAAAAATGTACTCATCGTCATAAACTTAAAGGTTGCTACACTTACATTGATTGTGCTTTTGGTTACCATGTAATTGACCGACACGTGTTTATCTTAAAATTGTTGCACTGTTGATTGATCGACATGTATACACATATATCTTTTTGGATTGGTTGAGTGTTGTCAGACTAAATATCGGTTAGATTTAATAGCATTGGACCCCTCCTGAAGTGTATGTGAATTTGCAATGTGCCACCTGAATGTTTTTTTTCAACGGTAAACCCTTTGAACTCTCCTTTTCTTTGTACCTGTTTGTTTTATTGCCCCTTGAGGATGAGACATCTTTATAAAGGTAAAAAGAGAGTTCGAGGGATTTACTGTCGAAAAAAAATATTCAGGAGATATATTACAAATTCACGTACACTTCAGGGGAGTCCAATGCTATTAAGTCTATCGGTTATCCCATAACCAATATTTAGTCTTGGTTTGTTGTATGGCTTAATGTGGGGTTTTGCTTACTATGATGTCTGGGCTTTAATCTCATCTCTCGCCCTTTGGGCCTGTATTTTTTGTGGGAAGCCTAATTCGGGCTTTCAGGCCCAATCCTATAATTGGATCAATGGACTGAAATATCAAAAATTTCAAAAGTTAAAATTGGGCTTCTAATGTTAAAATTACCTGACTTATCTTGCATTTTATTACATGCACGTTAAGCTTATCGAATTCTATCTAAAATGTTGGATTTGGGTTTGTGTTTGGGAGAATTCTCAGTGAAACCTTGTTTGTTATTTTATTTTTGAATGATGTACTTCAGAAATTGCATTATTTGGTAGTGTAATAAATGGATAAATTGTTACTTTGAAATATTAAAAATGTTCGAAAGTTTTTCCTTTCGAAATTTTTTTATTGCATATAATGACCAAAATAAAAATACTGTTAAACGAATTATTTTGTGTGTTTACTAAAGGACAGTGTTAACTTTTACATGCAGCATATCGTTGATGCTGTTTAAGTGAATTAATACTTTTGATGAAAATGTAGCCATTATGCAAGTATAGCAAATCTTGTATTATTATTATTATTATTATTATTATTATTATTATTATAAAACTATTGGTGAGAAAAAAGTTAGAGTTTCTAACATACAGAGATCAAACACTATCAAAACGGTTCGAAAAAACTATTGGTGAGAAAAAAGTTAGAGTTTCTAACATACAGAGATCAAACACTATCAAAACGGTTCGAAATAACTACTTCCCCCGTTACGATACGAAGGGTATCTCATAATTTTTTTTAGCTAATACACAGAGGGTAGATGGCCAGTTAATTAAGTTTTTTTATTTATTATTATTATTCCTTTTATGGTGACCCGAGTTAAAATATTAATCAGTAAACTGAATAAGAGTCATTCACCATTAAACCAAGTATCTGTTAATCAATCAATCATTTATTATAGTTGAAAATCTTGATAGCAATGCAGATATCAAACCGTACAGTCTGAATATCTAGTCCTATAATAGAAGATAACTACTTCATACAATCTGAGAAAAAAAACTCACCACACATGTTTATAAAATACACATAATGAGATTTAAACCTCCACTACTTATATGAAAGGGAGGTACACTGTTAGCTCTTCTTAGATGTAATGTGGTTGAATTCACATGAATGAGACTTTTGGCTTTTTGAGCAGCAAAATCTAAATTTCAGGCCCTTGTGGGCCGCATCTCACAGACTCTCAACAGTTAGATAAATAAATTCTGATTCGCTTGTGCTATTTGGATTTTAGGTACATTTAAAATTTAACAAATGAAAGTTGATATATGGATTTAATTAAAGGTCGGGATCCTCTCCTTGATCCTTATTTTTCCTTGGTATTCTCTAAATGTAATTCAAATATCATTTTGGGTTATTATTAACTATTATAGCCCAATGGAGCTGGACGCCTCGGCCCATATAAGACAACATTTTGAAATTTGGGCTTCGGTAAATTGCTTTACACAGTTTTATGGTGTCTTTTTATTTGTCACAATAAAAATCATAGGTAAAAAAAAAAAAAACCCTTAACACATTCCTACAAAAATAATAATTAATAATAACATTTGAACAACCGATGCGATTTTATATTATATTTAATTTTTAAGTTATTGTATAATATCAATTTATAATTTCATAGTTTCACAAAAAGAAAATTTTCAAAACAAGAAGTTACAAAACCAAATATGATTGATACTGGCACCATCCTCTAAATCTAGTAGGCACATTTCAAGCTTGCTTCGTGATTCACATTCAGGCCAAACCCAAAAAAATAAAATAAAATAAAATGGTTGGGCTTCGAGTCAGGGGTGAACCAAAGCAGGTGGTGTACTGGTTCCGTCTAGAACCAATGCAACAACTGCATCAGTTCGGTTAGGGTGAACCCGAAAGTTCAAAATCAAAATTGCACCTTGGTTCAACCCAGACCGATGTACAACTTGCATCGGTTATCCCTGAACCAAACTTAGTTCAGGCTGGATCGATACAAAATTTCATCGGTTCAGGCCTAATCAAAGTGTATAGTGGTAAACCAATTACTTATGAAACAAATAAACTAGAATAAAATGTGAAAGCAAGCATAGTACACACAATTACATTCCTCAATTTATTTTTACAAGCAAGAGGGTGTGATCCATTTTATGAGCCATGCAATCCATGTTTCCAGAAATATACTGTGTTTCTGATGCATATTCGACATGCTAGCTTCTGCGTATTCATCATCAGATTACTTGAGTTGCTGTTCAGGAATGTGGCTTGAAGTCTTCTCATATGGAGCATAGTATGAACAAAACCATAATCATACACGAATCAAACAAAACCATAATCATAAACGATCATTTTAGTTTTCCAACTAACTAAAATGATTATCTCAACAGATCATGCAAATTCTGAACAAAACCATCAATGTATGAACTCTCAAGTCCTTTGCTCAGCAAGAATTCTCTCTGTATACAATGGTTTTCCCTCACTTGTTTGCCAACTTCACTGTTATCATCCATTACAGTTTTCACAGCTCTGCACACACCTTCCCTTGTAAACAACCCATCTTCTTCACCTTTTTCAACTTCCACTCCAACTTTCAGATCTCAATTCATCAATCTTGCCTTGATTATTTGATCTCCAACATTTGGCAGCAACACTAATTGGCAATCAGTAATCATAGCCTCAGATAACGAAGACGATCCGCAATGGGTCACAAAACACCCAACAGAGGGATGATTCAGGATCAACTGCTGCTGAACCCAACCTCCATGAACAAATCCTCTTCCTTTCACTCTTTCTTCAAACCCTTCAGGCAGAGCTGACTCAATTGTATCACATCCCATTGGTGGTTTCAGAGCAGCCAAAAACGGTAAACCTGTAATCTCAAACCCCAAAACCAGTTCCTGAAACTGGTCTTTGTTCATAGTACACTCACTCCCAAATGCACAGTATATCAAACTTTTAGCTTCAAAGCCCCCCAACAATTTTTCCCATTTTGGTTCTAAAACTGAACGAGGAGGCTCTGGCAATACTGGTCCTGCCAGAATCACTGGCTTCCCAAACTGACTCCTGATATAATCACAGTAAGGCCCTTCAATCTCCTTACATCTTTTTACACCAATTGCATCACACAAAGTGTAAGCAAGTAATTGTCGCTCGAAGAATGGAATACCACCAAATTCTGTAACAGTAATAGCAACCATTCATCGAGCTTCATGGGGACTTAGCTTGATAATTGAAGAAGGGAAACCTGGTGGAGGCTTCATCATATCGGCTTCTGTCAAAATTTTCTCACTATGTTTTCTTTCGGGGCTCAAAAGATAACCAATTGTTGCAGAACTAACGATGCAATACAGTATGACCTTAATGCCTAGTTTATGTGCCAATTGTGGCAACCAATGAGTGAAGTCATACAAAACAAAATGGGGTTTGAGGTGAGAGAGAATAGCTTCAATGGCAGGCTCAGTTAAATCCATGGCTGTCATTACAAGGGGATATAAAGGGTCAGGAACATCGGCTGTTGTTTCAGTTCCTGGAGGAAGGCCATCAACAAAAGGAACGGCAACTGGAACGAAGTTGATAAGAGGCTTGTGAAGATTGAAAGGCTCAATCTTTGCTTGTGTTTTTTCTGGTAATAAAAATGAGATTTTGTGGCCTCTCTCTGCAAGTTTGTTGGACAATTGAAGAAATGCATTGAGATGGCTCATGGCAAACCATGGATACATAGCTATGTGTAAGTTTTTCTCCTCCATAATTGCTTTAATTTCTGATTGTAGAGTGGATGATCAACCAAATATTTTACAAGAAATTGCAATTAATTTGTTGTAAGAAATATCTGGAGGTTAAGGTATGTGAAATGGAAATGTGTAGTTAATAGAGGAAAATGATGTAGGCTACAAGACCACAGCAACTATCAAACTCGGTGCCCACCGTGAAATGACAGGCAAAATTGATAAATTTATGGGCAAAAGCAAAAATACTTTATGGAAGCACTGTGTTTTTTTGAAAGGGAGATGGTTCAGAGTTCAGACTCATCACTATTGGAAGCACATGGTTTCAAGGCTTAGGTCCCTTCTGATTTTTTGTCTGAAGACTGAACGGTGCTGATTGCTGAATGTTACTAAAGATTGAATAGTGACTGAGAACTGAAAATTGAAAAACACGTTTTTTTTTTTTTTTTTTCACCGAAAACTGAATATAAGTGATAAATTGTTTGTTTTTTTAAATTATAAATATCTGAAAATAAATATTTTTACATCTATACCCTTCTAACTATTATTTGTTTTATATTTATATTTTAATATATTAAAGACAACTCTAACATGTAAATTAATTATAAAATAAATTTATTTAATTATTAATAATATTTCAAATTTATATTATTCTGGATTGGTTGGTTTGGGTTGATTTTTTTTTTTTTTTTGTTCTAAATTGAATATCATTATCGATGAATAACAACATAATTAATTTCTCATTGGAATAGTTACTATTGTTGATTTACATCCACCAATAATGTTAAATGAGACAAACAATAATTATATATATATATATATATATATATTTTGTATCATTGGAAATCTACAGGTGTAACAGAGAAAGATATCCGATATTATATAAAAGCCAAAAAAAAAAAAAAAAGGCAACAGAGAAACAACCCCACCAAAATACCAACACAAATAGGCATCATACAATGATAAAAAACAACACTTGAAGCAAAAATACATGGATGAAAAGTGAAAACAAGTGGTTTTAGGTACTCATTAAGTGATTTTAACACTAAAAAAAAATCAAACAAAACAAATGGATGGAACACATTAAGTGTCATTCAGTGTTAAGTGGAAAAACCAAATAGAGCCTAAACTTGTTCGATGATCAAAACTAAATTATTGGGATTGTGTTTTTTAATAAAGAGATTTGATTCTCAAATCTTACCTTTAATGTTTCCTTGTTTAGTGGGGTCGATTACTTTTTGTTAGGTAAGTAATCATATCCTTGATTTAGTGGCAGATTAGGTAATGCCCCTTCTTGTATATATTATTGTAAATATTAACTGTTTTTTCATTGAAAAGAAATAACAAGAATTAAGAATCATAAAATAGAAATTTAAGAATGTTCATTGGTTCAACAATGTCTCGAGACATGGTTGAACAAATAAACATTTTATCCCCTCTTTGATATCCTCCTGATTCAAAAAATCGATCTCCTCCTCACTCAGCAAATCATGATTTATAACTTTCTCTGGGAACCGAAAAACGACCTTGATGTTTGTGGGTGGAAATCATTTCCAGCCTACAAACAATCAAAAACTGATACTATCTATATATATATATATATATATATATATATATACAACATAAAATGCAGCTCAAGGCTAAAGAAGTTGGAAAAAGGGTAGTTTCGAATGCATATACGACATGCTAGCTTGTGCATATTCGTAAACAGATTTCTAGACCGATGTAGCGAATGGTGATTTTTCGTGTTTAGTCTTCTCATGTTGAGCTTGGATTAGAATTGGAGTTGGTGGTGGGACTAGGCAATGTGTTATGCTGATGGTGAAGCCGCGAAATGGATTGTGAGGACAAGGCACCGGGGCTGGGTGAGTGATGAAGGTAGGGGGATATGATCTCCAGAAATCTGCGAACATTAAACAATATAAACAAGTTGAGATTATAGAACCTTCAATTCGAAACAGAATCAGAGACTGATCACATGAAAAAACAAAAAATCCATATCTAATCAGATCACATGAATAAAAAAATAAAAAATAAAAAACCAAATACAAATGAATCAAAGACTAAGGATCATCCCCATGTGTGAATAATATTTGGTTTCATAAAATACTAAAAAGAAAGCAAAAAACAAAAAACCACAGATGTGTTGCATAATATCATAATATTCAAATAAGCACATAATCATAGCCAACAAAAACATCTATAATCCACAGAGTTCTTTTGACTAGTTGGATGCACAGAAAAATCAGAGAAAAAAAAAAAAAAAAACTAAGAAGACAGAGACTTCCCCGCATCGAAGAACTTGTCCTCGACCCCAGGCAGGCACCAAGAGAGCATGCGGATACAAGTATACAACACAAGGGTGTCATTACTGATGGTAACAGTTTGATGAGTCTAAATTTTTTTTTTCTACGGAAATCGGTGATTCTAGGGTGTTCAGGAGTGACGTGTACAGACACGTCATGGAATACGTGTTGATGTGTCTAAGCACGTCATCACATTATAACGAAAATAAGTATTTATGTATGAGAACATTTTTACTCACCCCTTTAAGGGAGGTAACCATTACCCCCTCTTATATGGATGACATGTGTTTATAGAGGGGATAAATTTATCTAAAAAATAATCGTATTTGGATAAATTTACTCTTATATGAACACATATTATCCATACAGGAAAGGGGTTATCCCCTTATAGGGGTCGGTAAAAATGGACTCTGTATGAGGCCACGTCATCGTAACTTGGTTACTTGTCTAGACATATGGTTACTTACTGAAAAGTGTTTCTCAAAATATCATTAAATGAGTGATGACGTGGTTGGACACGTCAACATTTGGTGCCTGAAAAGGCGATGACGTGCTAACTCAAACTTATATATAGGGCTACGTAGCTTATTGGGCCAATTATGGGCCCAAAAGCCCATCATTTAAATCATTAAAAATCGTATAAATCCGTATAATTGTACTGATTCTGATCAGGGATGTCATTTGCAGCAGCTGGTATGTGCGCTTTACTTTTAGCAGTTTCAAATTTTCAAAGTTTTTATACTTGAAATTGCATTTTCGATGGATTTCTGCTAAAAACTTTCTTGCTTGTTTTGTGCAAGTACCCATATAATTTATTGAGTCTGGTTGTTTGTTTAATTTTAATCTTTAGTTAATATTTGAATTTCTATTGTGTAGTTCTCTTGTACACTGCTTTGATGGATGTTAGACTTGGTTAATTAATCAGATTTAATTTAAAAATTATTTATATGATATTCAGGGGATTAATGTGTTATCCTTGTCATTTAGTCGAATTCATAGGTGTCTGACAGTTCTTAAGAGTCAATTGTGTGTTTACTTGAGAACCCACAAGTCGATTTAAATTCGTGTTATTGGAAATTATGATGATTTAAATACTTGTAATCTACAACTTAATGTTGCTTGTAAAGATTTATTATTGGAAATCTATGATGATTTTTCTGTGTTTTGGTTTTCATCATACCTTCTGTTTGAATTTTACCACTGGATGTGATGCGTAGAGACAACCAAAATCTTGAATTCTATAATGGGAATGCTATTCGCAGTGAAGAAGCTGAAATATAGAAAAAAAGAAAAGAAAAAGAAAGATCTTATTGATGAACAATAGCAGAATAGATAACTTGGTTGATACTGTAATGTTGAACTAAAAGCAGAAACAAAAAAGGATATTTTGTGCTGCCGTTTCTTTAGTCTCATGTGAGTGAAAATGTTAGTTCACTACTCATGTTTCTTTGGTTTCTTAGTTTATTTCATTCTTATTGTGAACTTTGAATTAATTGCTCTCAAAATTACCCAGAGAATGCATAACATTAGGCATACAAATACAGTGGTTTATAGAAGGCTGTTACTATTTATGGAACGCACATCATAAGCATTGATAGTAGATTCTCTATTTATTACAAAATTGGATAACTTTTCTAGAAAGATCACTGTTTTTCCATTTTTTATGGCATATATACATATGATCCCAAAAGCATTTTGGGTTATGTTGTGAAAAACATGATTGTCATTTTTATTTCAATACGTAGAAACCCAAATCAAGGAAAAAACCACGATCATCGGGACGATAAAAGAAAGTTTCAATATGTAGTAAAACCACGGCCATACACTCATGATTCTCTCTCTAAAATAATACCTCAAACCCGACTACACCCGATGCTCATTTTGAGATTTTTCTAGTATTTGCTATTCTGCTCCACCACTAATAACCTAGTTATTATGGTTTATTTATATGAATTGCAGGGAGTTTAAACTGAAAGGAAATCATATTCCTATACCTATAAGAATTACTTGTTCCACATAAATACTATTTCATATTTATGACAAATCTTCTTTTAAGGAGTAATCATATTCCTATAATCATAAGAACTTTTAGAAACAACATGTTTTTTCTTCCATGAATATTTTCTAATTCAACGCATGCTTGTGATTGACTACAATTCAAGTTGCGGTTGACCACCCGCATCCTAAACTGTGTTGAACATGACCACTCAGAAAACCATGATCCACGGGCTGCATCAATGTCGACCGCACTCGATACCGATCTGGAAGCCACAGCGGTATCCACTGGAATTGAACCACTCTCCATTTGCCGTTGTGAAAATCCACAACGATGACCACAGTTGTCATTACCGTTGTTAAAGCCACATTGGTTCTGACAGCGGTTTGCATTGTTCTTCGTTTCTACTGTTCTTCACGTCCTCAAGCCTCCCTCATACTCCCAAACGTTCTCACGACTCCAGAAAATCTCCGCATTAGTAAATCTTATTTAGTAATCGTTGGAAATTCGAGTCATATCCAATAGCAATCGTGTCTTCTCTCTCTTAATTTATTTACATAGTTTCACAAAAAGAATGTTAAAAAATAATAATAATAATAATTTGCGAGTGAAACCTAAATTAAGTTTTAAGAGCATCCACAGTGGGGCTCTTTTGAGACCCATTTATGTGGATCTACTTTTAAGTAGAGTTAGAGGTGGGCATAGTGGGACAAGATTGGACCCCAAATAAAAACACCCATTCGTGGGACCCACATCACAAGACTTATATTGGATTCCAAATTTGGAACTCATTTTGGGTCTTATTCAATCATTGCATTTTAGGTTTCTAACACTCTCAATCATTTGAGCTTATATATATATATATATATATATATATATAATATTTAAAATTTATATATAATTGCTTTAAATATATCTATATATTTTTTTTATTGTTTAAATTTAAATATTAAAATTTAATAATTTTTAATATTTAATTGCTTTTAATATATGCTTTATAAAAAATTTTATAATTTTATAATAAATTTTAAATTTACATAATTATATATAATGAACAAATATGAATAATTTTAATTGTTATTTTAAAAAAATATTTTAATGAATTTAAAATATTTATAAAAAAAAAAACATTTTTTTTTCATTTATTTTACTAGACTTGAATTATGAATACTATACTTGTCACGTTATAAAATAATATTTTATTTAGTGGATGACATTGCCAAAGCTGCCAGATATTGGATACGCAATTTTGGGATAATGTGGCTCATGCTACTCTTGCCGGATATTGGACACAAAATTTTCGAATAACATGATTCTTACTACTCTTGCCAGATATTGATAAAAAGTGAATAATAGATTAATACATATTAATAGTAAAAAAAAAAAAAGCTTCATCAGCACCAAAACAGACTAAAGATACAAAACAAAGGAAAAAGAACAGAAACAAAAACACTCTGGTAGTTGATCGTAGACATTGTTTTGTTTTAAATATATATTTTTGTTCATGTAATTCGATTGTGCTAATTTTAAATTAATAAATTGTTTTATTTTAAATTAATTATAATTTGTTAAATAATTATCGATAGTGTTGATATTTAAAATATATTATATAATATATTTATTAATATATATGTAATATTTTAAAGAAGTGTAATGATTGTTTAGAAAAAAGTTATAAAAAAAAAATGATTCATTTTCTCTTTTTCTTTTTCATTGTGAGGAAAAAGAGACTCAAATAAATAAGACCTAGATTGGAAGACCCATTTTTTGATGATGTGGTAACAAATGAGTCATATCGTTAGGTTTTACCATTGTGGACGCTATAACTGTTTTTCTTGCTTGAAGTCGCTCAAAATCTGGATTGCTGTACACATCAATTCCAACTTGTCCAACATCAAGCAATGCAACTTGGTGGGTTTGGATAGATAGGCTGAAAGCAACCTCAGCCCAAACCGATTGCCTGAGAATTGAGGGAGAGAAGGCATATACAATTTTAGACTTTAATTAATAGAGTAATTAATGTTTAAGAGATATTATTTAGATTTTATATTTTAATTTAAAAAATACTTTTTTTTTTTAATTTTTATTCCTTGCATTGAAGATTTTCGAGAACATTGTTTTTAGGCAAATTTTAAATTTTTAATATCATTGGTTACAGACAATTAATAAAGGAATTAAGTTTATTAGGAAAATTATTATAGACTTTAAAAAATACCGATAAATATATCAAAAATATTGTTAATATCCTAATTAAGGTGTCGTCAATGACCTGTAGGCGCTGTAGTATTGAAAGCCGCCGTTTTCTTGTAGTGGTTACCGGAAATCCAGAATTTCACGTCAGCGACTGCCTTGTGTTCACCAAAATGGGTGCTTAGACGGCTTTCTGCAGATTGATTAAAATTGTAGACCAATTAAGAAATGTTACTTGCTAAAACATTGAAAGCAAAGCAATCATGTATTCACGTGTAAAATTATATATGTTGATCCACATTTTAAAATGGACAGACTATTTGGACTAAAGAAGAGACTGTTTTCGTTTGATATTGTATTTTATTTAAGTATATTGGTCTCAAACAAAATTTTCTGGCTCCAGTTTTGGTTGATAATTACTTAATTTATGTAATGTTTAATAGTGCCAGCAGTCCAGTTAGTTTGTATATTATCGGATGGACTAATAATTAACTTAATTTACCCAAGTTCAAAAAAAATATATATATATATATATATATATATATTTATATAGAGTACAAGTGTAGTTGTAGCCTAAAGCCCACGATCGGGCATCCCAGTACACAGATCCAAAACAGGCCCAATCATTGAAATAAGCTCCAAAGCGCAAGCCTGGCCCATTAAATGTAAAAGTCAAAACTCGTGGACAAAGATAATTTGAAATGACTTTAAATCGGACGTTGCATAAAACTCAAAACGCCTGATAAAAACCTTTATTGTCAAATTCAAATTGAATCGAAACAGACAATTAAGGGCGCTTGATCCATGCTCTCGCTTGAATGATTGAGACGGTGAAGACCTTTGGTCTTCACTATAAATAAGAGATCCCTTCTCAAAGAAGAGGGTCCTGATTTTTCCATTAACACGAAAGCTTTGAAAAACTCTCTCAAATTCTCTCCACCTAATTCAGCTATTTTAAATATATATTGCGGTGGTTCTCACCCAGCATTAATTGCTGATCAACCGTTTAGTTGATTCGACATTATCACATTCGAACAAAGTCTAATTCGATCGTCAATCGACCCAAGTCGAACAAATGAGTTTATCAAAGGCATTCAACCTGTCAAGCTGTTAGACCACCAACATCGACCAAATGCTCGACCCACAATATCGAACAAACACGGTTTGTAAGTTTCATCCATTTCCTTTATTGATTTATCGAACAACTAACTGTCTTAAGCGTCGGAAAGTCCCCCAAATGAAACAACCCCTCATGTGGTTCGCCACCGCTCTTTTTTCTTTAATTGTTTCAGGTTGTCAGCGCCCATCTCGACGATCAAAAATCAATTGTAGATCCGATTGACTACAACAAACAAATTGGATTACTTGACACCAATTTATTACACTACCAAATAATAAAGTAGTATGCAATTTATGGAGTAATTCACTGCAAGAAAGATGAATTATTATTATGGTTCTCTTGTCATGGTGGTGCGCCTTTTCTTTGGAAACCCCTACACCCAAGATCGAGGCCCAGTGTATGCATGGTTTAAGGCCAATTTTCCCACCAATGGTGTGGGTGTTATCTCACTTATTTGTGGGTGCTCTCTCCCCTATTGTGGGAATGTCATTCCGAACTGAGCTTGTAGAGCTCAATCTCGTCGGTCCCGACAGTTGTTGTTGTAATAAAATAATAATAATAATAATAATAAACCATCCTAAAACAGTTTTAATATAGTCATCTAGACATCCTTCCTTGTTATTTATTTATTACCTAATTTTCTCTATTAAACTTTCTCTATCAAAATTTCCCTACCAAATACAACACTCATGTCCATTTATTTTTCTATAAATACCTACTCAACACCTCTTACTTCACCATCCACTTCACCACCAAAAGTTTGTTTAGATTCATCAAAGTTTGTTTAAATAAAACAATTATTATTCAATATTCAATATTACTTTCATTTTAAAGATCTAGATAAGACATTTTTAATGATATGATTTTTATGATGATTAAAGTTAAAAATTAAAACTTATTATATGATAATTGAATGTAATTAAAAAGGAAATTAAATGTGAATATGTAGTAAAAATGTAATAAATAAATGTTAAAATGTGGATTTAGAGTTTCAAATTTGGTACTCTAAATTTTGGAGAAAATCTTAAGGGCACTAGTGCATCAGTTGAATGACGCGTCCGGTCACTAAAATGTTGACAAGTAATCATGTGTCAGTTTTTTTTATTGTAGAAAATATATATAACGAGAGAGAAAGGCAAAACAAAATAGAGCTAAAAAATAGAAAATAATAAATAAATAAAAACCAGCACGTCATTACGTGTCAGCATTTCTGTGGCCAGGTTTTTTTTCTTTCTTGGAGATAGGTATATAGAGTACCATTGGAGTTCATGGAACTCTATTTTTGAATTTATACTCTAAAATAAAGTACTATCAGAGACACTCTCACACTTGAAAGAAGAGATATGTATATATATATATATTATATATATATGATATTACAATGGTTCGGGGCATTGAAAATATGTTCTACCTTATTAACCTAAAATAAATGTTAAATTTATTTTTAGATTGACAAAATAAGATTGGTCCGGTGGTATACCAATCACACCTTGTACAACGAGACCGTAGGTTTAAGTCCTCTCTTCCCAAAAAAAACCCTTTATAATATTACCGATTTTAATATATATTATTATGTAACCAAACATGGATTTGCGTTAATTTAAAATATAAAAAATAAAAGAGTGACGATAATTGCACCCCTTAAAAACCGTATATACACCTAAAATTAGTATGTTTTTAAAAATCCAATAATATCTTTGAGTAAAATTACTAAGAGGACTAATTGTTTGTTAGTACATTCACCAATAATTATTAATTAGTTTCCTATTTTAAAATTTTGTAATAGATTTTTCCTATTACTGGGTTGATATTAACATATATCATAAAAACTTTTTCCTTTTTAATATACCCTAGATTCTTTTTTAATGAAATACAAATTGATTGCTAAATATGAAAAATATATCTAAATTATAAGACAAATTTTGTTGTGAAAAAGTAAAGTTTTAAGTTAATTTTTATTAGAAGAACAAAATCATTATGTATATAAACAGACTTTTGAATTAACTATATTATCTATATTTTTTTTTATTTTTTTTCAAACAAACTTTAGACTTTTTTTTAAAATTATTGGGCGTCATTATCGTCACTCAAAAATAAAATCCACATTTTCCACGTGCGACCAGTTGCTAGTACTGCTCACTTTTGTGAACCTGCCAAAGTTCCTAGACTCAAATACATCCAAATTAGTAGTGTACCGATCTCCTATGGATTTGGTTTTTAAAGTTGTTTGAGAGCATCTCCAATGTAAATATGTGTTTTTTTTTTAGTTTCTAAATAGTGTCACATTAGCATTTCTATTCATTATGAACTCACCTTTTTAAAATATTAGAGAAATTCATATTCACATCTTCAATGCGATTATCTAAAGTCAAATATGCATCCATTTTATGTCCAATCATAATAAAACAAATATTATACCTTCTCTCCTATTTTATTTTACAATTAAATAAGCTTTAATATTATTGGTGGAAAGAATTAAAAATTATAGTCATCATTTCTATGAGAGTTTCTAGAATTAGAAACTCAAATCTATATTCTTTAACTATTTTTTTACCACATCACCTTCATATTGAAGTTAGATAATTGTATTGGGAAGAGTTTTTCTAACTTTTTAACTATTTATAATAGAGAGCAACTTTGCTCACCCCCTTTACTTCACGTTCCAAACTTTGAGTTAACTTTGGGTTAACTTAAGTTTGGAACACGTGTCAACACTTAAAGTGGGGGCTAGTGGCTACCTCTAGTTAAGGGGGATGAATAAAGTTGCACTCATTTATTATGTTTCAATCAATTTTCTTAAAATGCATATTTGCATTAAAGATGCTTTGAGTTATTGTTTGAGTGGTCGGTTAGGATTCGTGTGATTAGATAAAATGGATGACAATTCCACATCAGATAAATTTTGTGTTATCTACTTGTAATGTCTCTGATTGGTTGGATTGGATGCTATCTTCATACTCATATTGATATTTCCATATCACGTAATGCTTTGGCATGTGTACACTCAGTAAATGTAAGACTGTCGTTGAATTAACATGAATGAGACTTTTGGGCAGCAAAATCCAAATTTCGGGCACCTGTGTCTGCATCTCACAAACCCTGGTTACCGGTTAATTTATGTGTGTTGGGAATCAAAAGAAGAAGATGGTTGAGGTTGGTTTTTAATGTTGTCTGAGTTATTGTTATATATATATATGTGTGTGTGTGTGTTGGGAATCAAAAGAAGAAGATGACTGAGGTTGGTTTTTAATGTTGTCTAAGTTATCGTTATATATATGTGTGCTGGGAATCAAAAGCAGAAGATGGCTTAGCTAGGGTGGGTTTTAATGTTGTCTGAGTTATCGTTTGAGTGGTTAGGATTCTTGTGATTAGATAAAATGGTAGACAATAGTGGATGGGCAGAGAAATTTGAGAACTCTTTTGTTTACCCTCTACTTTAGACAAAAATACTCCCTCTCTTGACACATGTCATGTGTTGGGGAGGGAGGTTCAAGGGGGGTGAGCAAAAATGGACTTAAGAAATTTTGTGCTATCTGCTTGTAATGTCTCTAATTGGTTGGATTGGATGTTATCTTGATGACGTGTTAGGGTTGTGTTGATGTGGAGAAAATCTTGGCTAGGACAGTTCCATACACGTGGTCCTAGCCAAGATTTTCTCGTTGATGTGAGGTGGAGAATGTTAGAGATGAGATTCTAAAGTTTTGCATGGAATCTTATGTTTTACTTGAAAAATATAAATAGTAACAATAGTGGGTGAAATATGAATTTTTGGAGGCCCAGTTTTCTTCACCAGCTGAGAGAGATTAAAAACATGGGAGGTAGAAGTTAGAAGGGCTGAAGGAATGGATGAAGTTAGAACGATCTCGTTTGCAAGCTAATGAATATAATAGACTTTAAAAAATAAATCTTGACTATTGAAGCTTTCAATTGTCACGTGTCCATAGATTCTTAAAAGCTTAATTAAAACTTAGCTTAAGAAATGGTGTATACGGATAACAGTGATCCTCGGGCTAAATATTATTATTTAAAAAATAAAAACTATTAAACTTATTTACGTTAGTTAACGTATAAGAATATTTTATTTTAACTGGGAAGGCTTTTCAAATATGTATCATGAAATATGTAAATTCAATAATTTGTTTTCTTTATGCTCAGCTGTGTAGAAAATCTTGCAAGAGGGGCCTAGCAACTTTCTCATTTATACAGGGACAGGGTACACTCGGATTTTGTCGTTGAAATCAAATGAATGAGACTTTTGGGCAGCAAAATCCAAATTTCAGGCCCTTGTGGCCGCATCTCATTCTCACAAACCCTAGCAGTAAACAAAATCTGATTCGCTTGTACTCTTTGGATTTAAGTTCCGTTTAAAATTTAACAAATGAAAGTGGATATAAATATGGATTTAATTAATACAATACAACTGGTTTCTTTTGTACACATGAGTAAAATTTGATTCGCTTCCTATATCGTCATATATAAAATTTTTAAGTTATAAGTTCGTGCGATAATATAGAAAAATAATTTGATATGGGATATCAAAGATTACATAAACACTAATGTTAGATAACCAAAAAACTTTACTCAAAATCCAACTAAAATGATGTGGCAAGTGAGGTGTCATCACTCATCACCATATATATCATTCACCACATTATCTTATGATTTGTACGGTGATTACACCTTACTTACCACATTATTTGGGTCGTATAATATTACTGTTACATAAATTAAGTATATTATCAAAACCAAAAACCTCTATATTGGTAATAATTTGCTGACATCAGAATGTATGGAAGTGACGAGATGATGTTGATTCAATGATAAAACCATTCACATCTATAGAATGCATGGTAATATAGGAGCGTTTTCTCTCTCTAAAAAAACAATGCATTGGAGCAGCAACACATTAAAAATGAATTGATTAAATTTTTTTTTTTTTTTGTCTTTTCCCTTCAACTGCATTAAAAATCAAATAAAGAATAAGAATTCTATCTCTTTATTGAACTATATATATCATTTATTTTTTGTTATTGAAAACTATATATATATATATATATATATATATTCTTAAAAAAATATAAAAATTGAAGGGCATATATTTTTAGAGTAATACTATACAACTCAAAATTCAACATAAATAATGTAGTAAATAAATTGTTATCACCATACAAATCATAAGATGTTGTGGTGAATGATCAGGGCCGGCCTTAAGATTTTTGGGGCTCAAGACAAACTATAGAATATGAGGCCCTCGATACTTTATGTATATTTACTTGATTTTTTTTCTCTAATAAATACTTATAAAAATCAATATAATAACTCAAACTCAAGACTATAACACAACAAAATAGTAAAAAACTTGCTAAAATAATTTTGTTATAATTGCATCAAATAATATATCATTTAATTATTTCACATTTCACATGTTTAGCAACAGAAGTACTAATTAAGTTCACATGTTTTCGAAAAAGAAAAAAAAAATGAAGTGTATTGATTTAATTACCTTCGAAACAACGACTTCCGAATTTTCGTATAAAGAGAGTATTGAGTTTTTTTTTAGAGATATAAAAGATAATTATATGTGACAAACATGAATGTTGCTAGGATTCAACCCACCATTACCCTTGATCCAATGTTGTTGTTGTAAGAATGATAAATGAGTTTCTATTGGTGGACATTTAAAAAAAATAAAAAATTATATATGTATAGTGGTCCATTTTTTAAATTTATTTATGAGTTGGGTTTCCATTGGTGGGCTTTAAAAAAAAAAATTATATGTGTATATTGGACATTTTTTAAAGTCATCTATGAGTCTGTTTTATTTAAAATCTTAGATAAACTATATTATAAAAACATTTTTTTTTTAAATACAATCTGGGGGTCCTTTACAATCGGGGGCCCTAGACGGTTGCCTCACTGGGCTCCCCCTAGGGAACCGCCTAGGGCCGGGCCTGTGAATGATATGACAATGACAAATCATTTATCACATCATTTAGGTTTATTTTTATATTAAATTTCTAGGTTGATTAGTATTAGTGTATGTTTTAAGTTGTAACATGTGTCCATTGTGTTAATTAGGACGAGTTTCTTTGACGTTTTTTCATCACAAATTAATTTTTATAGCTCAAATCAGAAAAGAATCATTGTCCAAGAAAAAAAAGAGAGTATTAATTAGTTGGGACTTGGGAGAGTATATAATGCTAGTGTTTTAGCTAGTTTTAGGTGCCCACAATTAAGCATTTTGTGTTAATTATGACGAGTTTCTTTGACGTGTTTTCATCACAAATTAATTTTTATAACTCAAATTAGAAAAAAATCATTATCCAAAAAAAAAAAAGAAAAAAAAAAGGGAGTATTATTGGGACTTGGGAGAGTATATAATGTTAGTGTTTTAGCTAGTTTTAGGTGCCCACGATTAATCGTTGTCCATTGTCCATTATCCACTCACAAATTGAAACATCAACAGTTAGATGTAAATGATAGATAAAAGTTTTGGATGTCTACCATTATTCTTGTGTTAATTAGGACGAGGTTCTTTGACCTGTTTTCATCACAAATTAATTTTTATAACTCAAAAAGAATCAGTCCAAAAAAAAAAAAAGTATTAGTTGGGACTTAGGACTTGGGAGAGTATATAATGTTAGTGTTTTATCTACTTTTAGGTGCCACAATTAATCTAAAGGTCGAAATGATTTATCCTATATAATAATGCGGAGATTTGGTTGAGAAGATTAATTAATTTGGAAGATATTGAGATTTGGTATATATATAATATACCCATGTCCCTTTCAAAATATATATATATATATATATATATATACCCACGTGACATCAATAATTATGTTCTATACCATATAGCCATATATAAACATTAAAGGGTCTTGACTAGTTGACTGTAATGTATTCTCCATTCGTTAGAATAACAGTTGACCCACGGTTTCCACAATTCCATGTGCGATCACCTGCCAAAGTTATTACTCATACGTCTGATTTTGCAGATTGATTACGCCAAAGGCGTTTCGTCGATGACATTGACAGCATTTTCAAACATGATTAATTATTGTCACTTACTAATTGAATTATTGATACATGATTAATTTGCCACCAATATTATAGCCGAGCATGAGAGAGTATTGGAACTCGATCATATACTGGTCCTTGAACAGTGTTCAACATGACAACAGTCCAACGCAAGAATTAAATACAAATGTCATACGCTTATTTTTCAAATTCCGCATTGAAGAATTTCTCTCAATTGTTTTTAGACAAATTTTTATTTTTTAATATCAATGGTTACAGACAATTAATAAAGGAATTAAGTAAATATCAGTTTTAGTAAAAATATTGTTAGTCTGAATTTTAAAAAATTTTCTAATTAAGATATCCTCAATGACCTGTAGAGTGTAGGCTGTAGTAATGAAAGCCCCGTTTTCTTGTAGTGGTTACCGGAACTTTATTTGTGTTCCCAGAAATGGGTGCTTACACTGCTGTCTGCAGATTGATTAAAATTGTAGACCAATTCCACTTAAGAAATATTACTTGCTAAAGCAATCATGTATTCGATCATGTGTACAATTATATATGTTGATCCAAGTTTTAAAATAGACAGACTATCTGGACTAAAAAAGAGATTGTTTTCATTTGATATTGTATTGTATTCAAGTATATATTGACCCCAAACAAAATTTCCGGCTCTGTTCCGATCGATAATTACTGAATTGAAGTAATGTTTGATAGTGCCAACTGTCTAGTTAGTTTATTTTGAAAAAAAAATTAAGAGTTATAGAGTACAAGCAAATTGGATTACTCGACACCAATTTATTACACTACCAAAAAATAAACCGTACGTCCTAAAACAGTTAATCTAGTCATCTATACATCCTTCCTAGTATATATTATGAAATAGGACTAAGATCCCCTGCTCATCTCATATATGTTTAGCTTTTAATAATCCATTGAAATGTGGCAACTAAACAAATGAATGGTTAAGATTGATTTGTCCTTTTTTTTTTCTCCTCTCTCCACCTAACGAACGATATCGTATCATTAAACAAGTTAATTTTTTTTTTTCATTTTTTCTCCGCTCACTTATCACGGTCTTCCTTCCTCTCTCTCTCTCATCTCCCATCACTTCAAACCTTATTTTTTCTTCTTGTTTGTTTCTTTTTTGAAAATAATTGCTTCATAGTGGATTTGATTCATGCTAATATTTAGAACATATAACTGGGAGCCTAGATTTTGCTAATACGGAAGACAATCAAACTCTAATTGAATTCTTAAAGCATTAATTCCATAGAGAAGCAGGGTAATACAGTTTTTTCCTGAAAACTTTAACCAGAAAGAAGACTTCCTATTTCAGCATCATGGCTTGTGGAGCTTGAACCCATAATTCTTCATACACTCTCTCTCCCTTTCACAGATAGCTGTTTACTTTTAATTGTATAGATAATTTTTCATACCCCCACTAACCGAATCCCTCTAAAAGCTAGGAATTTTGAGATAACTTAAGACTGATTTCATCAAAACGAAATCTAATCGATTAAAATCAGTCAAGGAATTGAGCCAGAGATCTTACGTTCACAATCGGTCAAGGAATTGTTTTACCCCCGGCTATCGATGAATAAACCTGTTATTGGCATCATGATTTATTTATTTTTTCAATTTTGCTTCTAAGTGAGATTTTCCCAAAATCAAACAAAAAATAACAGTTACAAACCTCAAAAATCCCAACTGAAATTGACCTTAACCCCAACCCCATCGAAATCCAAACCCTTTAGATTTTTCAATTTTTTGAGGTGGAGAGAGAGAGAGAGAGAGAGAGAGAGAGAGAGAGAGAGAGAGAGAGAGAGAGAGAGAGAAGAAGAAGAAGAAGAAGAAGAAGGTTATGAGACGGGAGAGAAAAATGAAAAAAAAAATTAACTTTTTGATTAATACAGTATCATATGTTAGGTGGAGAGAGGAAAAAAGAATAAGACAAATCAATTCTAACCATTCATTTATTTAGTTTTCACCTGTCAACAGAATTATTAAAAGCTAAACATATATCATATGAGTAGGGGATCTCAATCCCATCAAATAATATTACTTCACGCAAAAATAAAAACACAAACAAGGTTCACTGATTATCCTCACGAGTAAACACAAACGCAAATCCAACATTTTAGATAGAATTCGATACGCTTAACGTGCATGCAAATTATGCTTGCATGCAAATTAGATTGCAAGATAAGTCGAAGTGGAAGCCATGTCAAACCCATTGAAGTTGGATCCACCGGCAGCCGTGTAAGCACCCATTTCGTGGAACACAAGCCAGTCGTTCACGTGAAGTTCCGGTAACTGGTGTCCCTTCAAAATGGTGTCGAGAGAGTCGCAAGTGGGTCCAAACACCGTCGCTTTGTATGTGCACAGTTCCTTGCAGGTGGGGTTGGAAGGATTCGACGTGCAAGCGATAGGCGTGCAAGTGATAGTTGGTCTGATGTTGTCGCGTGGTATTCCGTTGAAGGACCCGTAAGTTCCATCGTTGATCCAATACTCTCTCAGCTCTCCACGAACACGCTTGCCTATAATATTGGTGACTAGCGTCGAAGATGTCTCGGCGAAGTAACGTCCAGGCTCTGAAATCACACTCAATTCTGGTTCGTTTGGGAAATAGTCTTGAAGAGCGGCTTTGATTACAGGAGCCATTTCGTTGAAGTATGAATCAGCTGTAAATCCACCACCAACATCTATGACATACATTTTAGGCATTCCAAGAAGAATTGCTGTGTCGAAAATCGCTTTAGCTGCAGCTATAGCTTCACGATATGCACGTGAGTCTTTGGCAGCGCTTCCGATATGAAATGCAACACCAACGAGATTGAGTCCCAAACCTTTGGCAGATCTCAGTAGAGGTAACACTTCCTCATTGAGAGCACCAAATTTGGTACTCAATTCTCTTACGTCTTTGCATTCGAGCGGAGGTTTGATTCGGATCAATAGCTTACACTCCGGATGCCACATCCGCATCTTATCGAGCTCCTCTCTCGAATCGAACGTTGTCAAATTGACACCAACGCTCGCTGCATACTTGATATGAGACTCGGCTTTACAAGGGTTGGCAAAAAGGATACGGTCAGGTGAGACCCCGAGAGCCAAAATGGCTTTAATTTCACCCTTGCTGGCGCAATCAAAGTTGGAGCCAAGAGCCGCGAGAGCGCCCAAGAGTGCTGGCTCCGGGTTGCACTTGACAGCGTAGAATGGCTGAATCATTGGAAGATTTTGAGTCCAATTTTCGTAGAGGGACATGACAACTCCTAGATCGAGTATGTAAAATGACTCCTTCATTTCCTCCGTTTTGACAATAATTGACTGTATGAATTCGGTCAACCCACCTTTTGTTAGTTTTGTGACACTCTTTCCCTCAACTCCTGGGGCACCCAAAACCTTTTGGAGGCTGTTAGGGCTGCTGAAGATTCCCATGGAAAATGAGAGAAAGAAAAATGAAAAAAGAAAATATCGAATAGATTAGGGTTTGCAAAAGCTTTTTGTTTGCGATGTTGCATTGCATGTTTCATCTTTTGACGGCTTATATAGAGATTTTCTATGAGGTGTAGAGTTCGTGGCACCAGCATTTTGATTTATTAATCAAAATAAAACGACAAAGCTAGTCTACGTATTAGGTATATCAAATATTATTTACATGGCATGTATACACATCTAGGGGCGTATTCATGATTTTTTATTAGGATGAGCTAAAACAAAACTATATATATAAACTTTTTTTTTTTTTTCGAAGTATGGAAGTATAGTTTTTCTTATCTTTATAAATTATGATATAACACTAGAAATAATAAATTGTAGCTGGAAAATAAATTCATATAAAAAAAAAAATACACTAACTTAAAATTATAACTAACAAACACAAATCTCTAACTTGTTAATTAGAAAAAATAAATTATATCTAAAAAAAATATATGAATTAAAATAATCGAATATAAATAATAGATTAATAGTAATTCTATATGATCCAAATAATTAATCGAAAATTTAACATAAATGATGTTACAATTGAGTTGCTAGGTTGAAGATAATTATTAATCTGAGAGAGAATTGATTTGGGATGTGTGATGGAGAGAGAGAGAGAGAGAGAGAGAGTGTGTGTGTGTGTGTGTTGAGACTAGGGACGTGAGTGTGTGAGATATAGAGTGTGTGACTGTGTTCGTTGTGTTGAGAGTTGAGACAAGAGAGAGGTGAGAGCACCGAAAATGGTGAGTTGGAGATTGGTTGGAGATGACCATTTTCGGTGCTCTCACCTCTCCAATTAGTCTTCAATTTGAAGACTGAAAATGGAATATTTCTGGAATATTAAATATTCATAATATTACAACTGCAACCATTCTTTATTTTACATTCTCTAAATAATAAAATATTATTATTTTACTTTATAAATAATATTTCAAACTTTCTTTAATAAAATTGTTTTCTCTACATTATATTATTAGATAAAAATTTACTCACTTTTATTACATCTAAAAATTTCTAATCTTTTTTATAATATGTTACACCTAACTATTTGTATATGTAATGATTTTGACCGACAAATTTTAACATTTACAATTTTTATCTAATTTTCCACCTAAATTTTAGATTGTATAATTTTTATCTAACTTTCTTTCACAACTAATATTTTTACCTATAATTTTTATCTAACTTTTATCTTTCTTTCCATGGCAAATTTTAATAGTTCCGGGAAATTTCAAGGTGGGTCGTCTAGTGGATTGTCGGGTAATTTTAGTAGTTTTGATCGGTTTTCAAATTACTATTGAGATGACTTATCATAATATTAGTGTTAACTTTTAAGTTTCAATGTTATTTTTATTGGTTTTATTTTCATTTTCAATGTACTTTTTTTTTTCCATTGTAATTTTTAATTTAAGATTATTAATGTTATAATTTGGTTTTACTAAATTATTTTGAGTTAATTATTATGATATATGTTAATTACATATACAAATTGAAAATTTAAAATATTTGTTTTGAATTAAAATACCTATTAGTTCATTAAAAAAAATTTTAAATTAAAAAATAATTAAAATATAGTCAATATTATACTCGGTTGAAATATCTCAACAAAATATTTCTAATGGTATAATTTTTAGTTCGTGGCACCAGCATTTTGATTTATTAATCAAAATAAAACGACAAAGCTAGTCTACGTATTAGGTATATCAAATATTATTTACATGGCATGTATACACATCTAGGGGCGTATTCATGATTTTTTATTAGGATGAGCTAAAACAAAACTATATATATAAACTTTTTTTTTTTTTTCGAAGTATGGAAGTATAGTTTTTCTTATCTTTATAAATTATGATATAACACTAGAAATAATAAATTGTAGCTGGAAAATAAATTCATATAAAAAAAAAAAAATGCACTAACTTAAAATTATAACTAACAAACACAAAGCTCTAACTTGTTAATTAGAAAAAATAAATTATAACTAAAAAAAATATATGAATTAAAATAATCGAATATAAATAATAGATTAATAGTAATTCTATATGATCCAAATAATTAATCAAAAATTTAACATAAATGATGTTGCAATTGAGTTGCTAGGTTGAAGATAATTATTAATCTGAGAGAATTGATTTGAGATGTGTGATGGAGAGAGAGAGAGAGAGAGAGAGAGAGAGAGAGAGAGTGTGTGTGTGTGTGTGTGTTGAGACTAGGGACGTGAGTGTGTGAGATATAGAGTGTGTGACTGTGTTCGTTGTGTTGAGAGTTGGGACGAGAGAGAGGTGAGAGAACCGAAAATGGTGAGTTGGAGATTGGTTGGAGATGACCATTTTCGGTGCTCTCACCTCTCCAATTAGTTTTCAATTTGAAGACTGAAAATGGAATATTTCTAGAATATTCAATCTTCATAATATTACAACTGCAACCATTCTTTATTTTACATTCTCTAAATAATAAAATATTATTATCTTACTTTATAAATAATATTTCAAACTTTCTTTAATAAAATTGTTTTCTCTACATTATCTTATTAGATAATAATTTACTCACTTTTATTACATCTAAAAATTTCTAATCTTTTTTATAATATGTCACACCTAACTATTTGTATATGTAATGATTTTGACAGACAAATTTTAACATTTACAATTTTTATCTAATTTTCCACCTAAATTTTAGATTGTATAATTTTTATCTGACTTTCTTTCACAACTAATATTTTTACCTATAATTTTTATCTAACTTTTATCTTTCTTTCCATGGCAAATTTTAATAGTTCCGGGCAATTTCAAGGTGGGTCGTCTAGTGGATCGTCGGGTAATTTTAGTAGTTTTGATCGGTTTTCAAATTACTATTGAGATGACTTATCATAATATTAGTGTTAACTTTTAAGTTTCAATGTTATTTTTATTGGTTTTATTTTCATTTTCAATGTATTTTTTTTTTCCATTGTAATTTTTAATTTAAGATTGTTAATGTTATAATTTGGTTTTACTAAATTATTTTGAGTTAATTATTATGATATATGTTAATTACATATACAAATTGAAAATTGAAAATATTTGTTTTGAATTAAAATACCTATTAGTTCATTAATAAAAAATTTTAAATTTAAAAATAATTAAAATATAGTCAATATTATACTCGGTTGAAATATCTCAATAAAATATTTTTAATGGTATAATTTTTATACTAATTACATTTATAAATAAAAATTTATATATAATTAATTGAGTTTAATTAAAAAAGTGAAAAAAGAGATAGGATAAAAAAATAATAATATTTTAATAGAATAGTGAAATGAAGATCCAAAATTGGATCTTCAATTTTGAAAAACCATTTTGAAGATTGATTAGAGCCAATTTTACTTCATCCTGAAGAAATGAAGAATGGCCGGAGATGGTATGATAGATTAGGTCAATAGATTTATTTTTTATTTTTTATTTTTTATTTTTTTTGTGTGGACTTAAAGCTGACCTGTTTATAGCCTAAGGTCAGCCGACTCGGTCCCCATTAAGATCCTCCCCTGTACACATCTATTAATAGCCTCTTTTCGATGGTGTGAAGGGACATTAAAGTCAACCTGACGGTCCCGACTACAAATCTACAAATAGCAAGTCTAGTTTTTACAAAAAAATAAAAATAATATATAAATATATGTTTTTTATTAACACTATTCATTTGATTATATAATTTATAAATGTTCTCTACCACCCACAATTGAAGAATGTTTGTTTAATAATATTTTAAATTTGAGTCACTAAAAATATATATCTAACATGTGATAAAAAAAAATAAAAAAAATTATAGAGACAATGGCTTGACTATGGTAATGATCACAGACTCTTGAATTATAGTAAAACACATTAGATTTTAAAGGTTTTTTTTTTTTTTTTTTAATTTTAATATTACAATATTTCATACTTGTCTAGTTGTATGAGCCGGAAAAAGTGTCAAACACCGGATCAACCATCGATTTAAAAATTTCTTATTGATTTCCATTAATACATTTCATAAATAAAAGATACCGATTTAGGGTTAAGTCACTTCACTTTACGAAAATCGAGCAAATATATTTCATTATTTTTTTTTAGCAATAGATTTTTTTTGTCCTCCTTTTAAACGTGATCTTGGAAATCTCGTTCCTAATTATTAGTATCATATTCATGGCCCATCATCAGATCTTCTTCTGCATATTAAATTTCTTTGTAGATATAATAATAATAATAATAATAATAATAATAATGATCGATGGCCTATTGCCTTGATGTTTAGAGTCCTATGTGAGGTTTCACCACCAAGGTTCAAATCTTGGTATGTATATAATTGTCCCACATTCGGCACTTAAATTTTAAAGTGTGGGAAGCTCTCTCTCGATATAGTGGGAGTTGTCCTCTCTCTAATTATAAGAGTTGTAATCTATTTGTAACTTCTCCCCAATAGTGAGAGTTGTAATCTATTTGTAATCACTTTTGACTATTAACTTTTTTATGAAACATCACATTTTAAAACCTAGTAACTTTTTAAGTTCCTTATTTTTTTCAAAATACATATAACTGGTTAAGTGCTTACTTGGTTGAGCTTTTTACTGTCCCAAAAGGTCTACCAACATCTATTTGAGTTTTTTAAAGTTGTTTTATTGAGCTTTTGAGATTGTCTATTTTAAATTGTGTATAGACTAGTAGAGTTTAAATCTCTACTAGGCAAAAGTTTATGGGGAGGTACTTCTCCAAATAGACTTTTAATAAATAAATAAAAAATTCTACCTACCAAACAACTATACTTTAAAAAAAATGTATATATATTATTTCTAATAGATTTACAGTAAATAGATCTTTTACCGATAAAGATTTTTCAAAAACTCAACCAAACAAGCTCTAAGTACAATTTTACTCTTTTTATCATTTAATTAAACTAAAAAGATGATTTTACCTTCAAACTTATTATAAGATTACACATTAATATTTACATGTATTGTCCGGCATGCAGGAAATGATCAGCCATGAATTATCTCCTGGATGAATCAGTATTCAGTAGTACGTTCTTCAACTATGGGCAATGTGTAGTAGTTGGCCCTTTAATATTATAAAGTTAAAGTGGGTTTTCCAATTATTGCATGGCATTTTATGATAGAGTTTAACTCTAATACATTAGCTGCATGCCTGTATGTATAATTGCTGGAGTGAAAACTAGATATTGAATTTTAATTCAGAGTCCACGATATTCAATTTTAATCTGTAACCAATGATAATTTTATCATAGCTAGTCATTGCTCAAGAATATTTAGGAATATGAAGATATAAAAGTATATATTAATACTGTATAATTTTGTTATCCAACGCCAAACCATATATTAAATAAAAAAAATTAGTGATTTCAGTCGGCAGCAGAAGAAACTGATAAAATATATATATATATATATCGACCCTACCAACTAACAAATACATTAAATTTTTTAGTTGGACTGATAAAAGGTAAATACAGTGACGTGTATTTGTTTTCTACTTTAATATATTGCAAAAATATTATCATAAATCACAATCAATTATAAATGGCGGTTTCCTTCCAAAACCAAAAAAAAAAAAGAAAAAAAAAAAAAAAAAAAAAAAAAAAAGAAGGGCCCATTGCTTTTTTTATTGTTTACTGGATTGTCATTCAAGTGGAAGCAAGCTGTTGATACACACGTTTCTCGAGAGCAGTCAGTGTATATCAACTACGGCTAAAGACAAAATGGCGGGTGTGTTAAATACTTTAATATATTGTTGAGTTTTAAAAAACAGAAGGATCTCAAAACTGTTTATTTGCATTATTATAATACGCCCACTAATCGTTTTGCATGTGTTTTAACTCAACCTTGCTTTATTGAATATAATAAGATTAAAAAAAGATATTATAAATTAACATAAAAATCATCCGTTATAAAGTCAATCTGTTCGCTTTAACGGTTAACTAAACTTGATTTATAGAAAACCAAATATACTCATGCCACATCATCTCAGATATAAAATATTTTTAATTAGAAATTGATAAATAAAAATTAAAAAATTAATAACAATATATCAACCGCCGGTAGAAACATTCTCAATTCGTAGAGGAGTCTCCTCTGTGAACTATAGGAGGTCGATCTCCAAGAAGGAGAATATCTCTTCCGGTAAGTAGAATATCGTTAAATATCTATCATTAGGAGATTGTTAAATATCTATCATTTCCCATTCCACCGTCGGTAGTTTATTTTGTTTTCTTAAAAATATTTGATTTTTCAATTTTAATTCAAAAAAAATATTTTATTGAGATTATGTGGTAAGGGTATATTTGGCTTTCCAATTGTCAAAGTTAGTCAACCGTTAAAGTTAACTGATTGACTTGATGATAAAGGGTGTTTGTGTTAATTTAATGTATCTTTTTGAAATCTTGCTATATCCAAAAAGTAAGGTTAAGTTAGTGCAATTAACCCTTTTATTATCGGTGGCATGCACACAGAGTTAGAATTAGAGGTGGCCATGGTTTCGGTTAAACCGACGGTTTTACCCGCGGTTTAACCGAAACCGTACTTCCAAAAACCGTCCCGAAACCGAAACCGAAACCGGAACCGGCGGTTTCAAAACCGGTCCGAAACCGGTTGAACCGGTTACGGTTACGGTTTCGGTTTGGGTGCTTCCAAAAACCGCCAAAAATTTAAAAATAAAAAAAATCGTCTAATCAGAAACTGACATGTGGTATTTTTTTTGAATTTATTTTTTTGAAAAACCAAAACCGAACCCAAAACCGTCGGTTTTTAAACCGAAACCGAAACCGAAACCGTAAAACCGCCGGTTAGAAACCGTGTATCAAACCGGTTTTCCGGTTACGGTTTCGGTTTTGGGTGGCCACGGAACCGAAACCGAACCGTGGCCACCACTAGTTAGAATCCTCTCATTGCTTTTTTTTTTTTTTTTTTTTTTAATCAATATTTTTAAACTTAAATGAAACATCCACTTATATAAAAGAGAAAGGGGAATGCTGTCTATCTTTCCTACTCATCACTAGACACATATACACTCTTTAATTAAAAAAAATAAAATAAAATAAATAAATAAATAAATAAAAAACTCTTTTTTTCTTTCTTTAAGGAAATTTGTTGGGTTTACACCATAAAAACTATGAACAAAAAGAGTAGATTACAGATTATTAGGAAAAAAAAATATCATGTTTCTATAATACACATGTAGGATTTCTATTTTTTGATTGTGGACTTCCAGAAAAATAGGTGAGATTTTATGAATCGAAAGAAACATAAAGAGGAGACTTGGAACAAAAAAAAGAGGGAGGAGAGAGTGACAGCCTTTTTTTTTTTTTTTTTTTTAATTATTATTTTAAAAAAATTAATTTGGTTGAGAGAAAAAGCAAAAACATAAATAGGTCAGAGTTGTTTCTTCGTAGGTATTGGGTGAAGTGATAAAAAAAAAATGTGAGAGATAGAAACAGTCACCAGGAAAGTTGTTTGATATTAATAAAAGATAAAAATGTAAATAAACTTTGCGGTGTTAAAGAGTGTGTATCTGTGATGAGTGTGAAAGACAAATAAGAAAGATAGATATCATTTCTCTATAATGAATAAATTATAACTATGTATTTTTTTTTTAATGCTTATATTTCACTATATTAATAAAAGTCTAAGATAAAAAAAAAAAAAAACAAAAAAAACAATGACAGAATCTTGATCCATGCATGTGAAAAAAATTATGGGTTTGTAATTTCTTTTAAAGCATTTTATGTCGCTTTTATACAAAGCCTGTGTTGTGTGTTCATATATGAACTCAAGAAAACAGGATGAATCCCAAATAAATTTATTTTATTTTATTTATAAAAAAAAAAAGAAGCAAAAAGAGATTGAGATTGATATATGCTAGTGCTTACGGTTTATTAATCTAAATTTAAGTTTCTATTTTAAATTTTTATTGAATAAATTCGATACACGTTCTATGTTTTCTGACACAAAACATTTAATGGGTTTATTTATATATACAAAATTTGGATCCTACACTTATCTTCTCGGTTCTAAAGAATCTGTTAACTTAACACATCATTTTGAAAATTGATAGCATTTTTTTTTTGGCCAATACCAATACCTCTCTAATTGACATGAGAGCGTGATATTTTGACAATAATTTGACTGACATGAGAATGTGATTTTTACAATAATTCGACGACATGAGAATGGGAGGCTGGGAGCAACAATTAATACATTTATACCAATATGTATTGATTTATTTGTTTTCTTGACCCATCAATTGCATTATGATCAATAATAATAAAAAAAAAAAAACAATGATAATAAGAATTCTATATCGAAGTTTTACTTCTTAAAAAAAAAAAAAAAAAAAAGTGAAGATTATAGGTTTTAATATGTATATGTGTACATTACATTAATTGTTTTTAGAAATATTAGTATATTATAATAAATTCGATCAATGTTTGAAAGGGGAAACACGACTCGAACGGACGATCTTATAGTATAAGTGTGAAGCGTATGTCATTGGACCCAACTTAATCTTATCTACGTTATATTAATTACGACGAATTTCTTTGATGTGTTTAATTTCTTTTGGACAATCACAAATTATTTTTAATAATACACAAATCAGAAAGGAATCATTGTCCAGCAAAGAGATAATATTTGCCGGGAGAGTAAATCTCTTTTTATAGAATAATATTTGAGATTATATAAGGTTGATTTAGTATAAACCCCTTGTACTTATGATCAAAAGGTTATGGATTCGAGTAATCTCTCCTTAGTATAATATCGAAATATTGTATGTAACAGCTCCAAAAACAATAAACATGATTGGATCCTGATATGTAATTAATCTTATATATATATATATAACAAAACTTGTACATGGTGTTGAAAAAGACTTCGAAATATAATCGACATTAGTTTCCTCTCAATATCATTACCAATTAAATAATATGCTCAACCAATACATGGTGTTGAAAAAGACACCGAAATACAATCAACAAAAGTTTCCTCTCAATATCTTACCAAATAAAATAATATGCTCAACCAAATATCCGCATCTTTTGCATGCATGAATAGATCTTCGAAGACACGTTTAAAATATTTTTGAAAGGATATATAATGGAGGAGTTGGTCTTAAAGCAAACACGAAAACCCTAAAAAGTAATAGAAATTCAAATCTAACATTTAAGTTTCTTTAAGTTTCAACAAAAGACATCAACTCTTAAAAATACAAACAAACAAACAAAATGTCAACATTTACTACAGCTGGCTCTCTTCACACTCTAAAGAAGACGAAATAAACGTTTTAAATTTATTTTTAGATTGATGAGATAAGGTTGGTCCGGTAGTATACCCATTACACCTGCACTACAATGTTACAGGCTTGTATCATCTTCTATTAAAAAAAAAACCCTGAATTTATATAATACTTGTGTTTTATCATTTATATTGAATTTTAAATTAAAATTTTTAAGTTGTATAATATTATCTATTTTAATATATATATATATATATATTATATGTAACCTAAGTACCGAATCAGTAGTGTACCGATCTGTTGATCTGCAAAGGTAGATTATTGGCAGACTGATATCAAGGAGGCGTATCATCAATGACACTGCATGCATTTTCTAGCATGAAACATGATATTAGACAACAGTTTAAAGGGATAATTATTGTAATAACCAAATTTTCGCATTCTGGTTGTAATTTTACAATTTCTTAGGATTAATAGTGCAATTTACCCTCAATGATACATGATTATTACTTTTTCCACCGACATTAATTACAGACAACTAGGCAAATGTGAATGTGTGAGAGAGTATTACATGAACTACGAAACTTATATACAGATCCTTGAAGAGTATTCAACGTGACAACACCAGCCTCACACAAGAATTACAGATGTCATACAATGTTATTTCTCAAAATCTTCATTGAAAATTTTCTCTATAAAAGTTTTAGACTACTTTAATGTCACTGGTTATTGACAATAAATTAAGTAAATACCGATTTTAGTAAAAATATTGCGAGTCTAAATTTTTTGAAATGTCAGTAGAAATACTGAGTTTATCGTTAATATTATTAAAATATTGAAGATATCAAAGGATACTTTTAGATTGAATCCTATGGAATATAAAAATATCAAGACTGTTGACAAATTAAATAGTATTTTTGGTGCAACTTTTGCATTAAAATATTGCAACTTTCATATTATTTCACTATTCATTTATAACTCACTGCACCAAATTTTATACTAAAAAAAATATTCCCTTAAATATTTCATTTCTTTATTATTATTTGTCAACAAATACTAATCTCCAATCGATTAAAACCTAATTTACAAATGCAGCTGGGTTGGAGGGGATTTTTGCTGGGAAATGGAGATGGTATAGGGGAAAACGAGGGGTTGGAGATGGCCTAAGGTGACGATATTTACTTTATACTTGTTGCTAATTTCTTTGAATTCTTTTGTTCTTTGTGGAAATTTGGTAATGGCCCATAAAGCATTGATCGGGTTTCTCGGCCCATCATTATTAACCACCAATTATCAATTCTTTTTCAGCCTTTATATGTTGTGATTATAAAAGGGCTGTGTTAAGAAATTGGTGGGGTGTAAAAATATAAAACGAATTATTTTTTATTTTTTAATTTTTATTTTTCCAATGTCAAGTGATGATTATTAGGCGTTAGGCCTATGGTTTGAATCTCCAGTCAAGGCCCAATCTGACAAACCAAACGCAGTCGTTTTAGGTTGTTGGTGGGTGCATACACAGAAGACATTTTCACGAAAAGGTAAACAGTTTGGACTTTTATTGAGAAAAGAAGTCTTATTTGTATGGCTTCTATAATAATACAATTGTCAATAAATCTAGGCAACAAGTTACAAGGCAAGGCAAGACTTTTCAATTGCATGAACAACTCTAGGTAGTTTTGAATGGAATCAAGAATTCAAATTTGGTGCGCTTTCCAGAAGGAAGGCCTCGTGTCGTGACTAGAGGCAGGCATGAGTTGGTTTGGAGTAGGTTTGACTATACCCAAACCAAACCATTATAAATTCGGTTTATTTTTTTACGACCCAAACCAAACCATTTATAAGGTAAAACCAAACCGAACCAAACCGATAAACCAATAAAAATCGATTCGGTTCGGTTTGGTTTTTACAATTTAAGAAAAATAATTACATTATTTTTTATTTGAATAAATTTAATAATATCAAATTATCAATATAAGTAGTTAAATCAATTATCAATTAGATAAACAATAATACTAAATTTAACTCAAGTACATAATTATAATCGTTAAAATAAAAAATATAAAAATAAAAAACTCAAGTGTAAAACACCTAAAACCTATAAAATAAAACTAAATTGTTTAAGCTTTTAAATAAATAATATTCACCGCCTTTTAAGCAATCACTTTAAAGTTTTGAAGTTCACTTCTTGTTGCATTGGGTTAACAGTAGATTTTATTTGTTTTCTCCGATAATATAATTAATAATATATATATATATATATATATATTAAGTATGTAATGGTTTTGGTTGAGTTATACGGTTTGATAAAACACAACCCATAAACCAACCCAAACCAATTGGGTTGCTAAAAAACAACCCGGTCGGTTTATTTTATTTAACGAAGCCAAACAAACCAGTTTAAATTGGTTTGGTTTGACAGTTTAGGTGCCCAGCTCTACTCGTGACATATTTCAAATTTATATGTCAAAAAGGACACGACGGTACTGTTTACCTTAGCTTTTAAACACGATATTTCACTCACATGAGGCATATCATATTCTCCACTTACAGATTATTTTAACGCTCATTCAAGCACCGGTGCTTTTTATTTTATTCTCCACTTTCAATTGAATTTACGATGTAATCTTTATTCCAATTTCGTCGGGCCATAAATCTTGTTGCATGATGAGATTCGAGCACAATGCACTAACTAAGGTGTAAAATGTCATGTTACCGTAAGTGGGGACAGCTCCCAATCGAATGACTGAGGGCAAGTCGGCGAATACAAGCAGTGAGATGAAGAAATATATCGAAACATAGAGTATTTAATGATAACATTTATCGTATCTTGTAGAAATGGTTAGGATCGTCGGGCATTTAACTCCCTAATTAGGCAATAAATATGTCATATACCATATATAATTAAGAGGAAATAGATGTATATAGGCACTTTTAAAATTTTGACTTGTACGACCATCACAATTTAATAATTCTTGTTTTAATAGCACACAAAATGGAATCTGGACAAAAACACCCCCCAACTTCTTTTCTTTTCTCTTATGTGTCCTTCACCTTTTTTTATTTTTTTTATTTTTAATCCAAAACCTCCATTGATGGAGCTTTAATGGATGTGCCACCGACCGACGAGTTGATCGACAAAATCATCGGCAAAACGTCTGTTGTGCGACACCCATTGTAACGGAAGTATCCATTTTCATTTTCGAGTTGTATGGAGAGAGAAACGAAGACAAACCCAAATCATCTCTGAACCTTCATCATCAAATCTGTGATGATCCATTGCGAATCCGACGAAACTGATGGCGCCAACAAACTCGACGTCATCCGATCTTCCATATTCGATTATCTCCGGAGTCAACCGGCGCTATCGTCGGCTCATCACTGTCACCATTGATGGAGGTCGAATAGAATAAGTCTCGAACAAACTTGAATTAAGTCTCAAAACGTATCAATAAGTCTCGAAAACTCATGAATAAATCTCGAATTTTCAAAATAAGTCTCGAATTTGTAAAATAAGTCTCGAATTTGATCTAATAAGTCTCGAAACTGTAAATAAGTCTTGAATTTTCAAGAAAAAAAAATACAAAGGAAAAGAGTAAGTGGGGGTATTTTGGTCTCACCACCTATTTTGGTGCTATTAAAACATGACTTATCAAGTCCTCCCTAAAAAGTGCTATTTAATTTTTTAACCCTATAATTAAACAACATTAATCACGGGTGATTAATAGTGCATTAATTGCCTCTCATATAAATATACATGACAAAGATCAAGAACAAGTACGCATTCGTTAACAAAACTTTGTCTATTTATTTTGTCAAGTCTTCATTTGATTCTCTCAGACAGAAGATTGACTGGATAAACGTCGGTCACCGGTAGACACTCCTAACGTTCTTTCTGTTTTGTCAGATAGAAGATTGATATGAGCGTCGAAGTTTAAACTTTAGTCACCATTCAGCACTCCTTAAAATTTTTTATGTTTTGTCTAACGTTCTTTCCGTTTGACAGACAATTCATAGGTATTCGTAAGAGATTCACAATTCGTCAAATACGATAGTCGATGCAACGTTACCAAATTTGGTTATTCAACTTATTCACTTTGATCGTTGATCGGTCCATGAGGCCGTTGACCAGCTGACTTTTTCTATTCCCAAATTTTCCTGTCAACATATCTCATGCAGTCTGGCCCACCAAGAATGTTAATCGACCTATAACTCTACTTAATCAAAAACTACCAACATCCTCTATCAATCACGGATGACGAAATTCTCTCCACGTTCAAATATAAAAACTAGACAAATCAACAAATTATTTGATTTCTGTGTTTTGTCTATCACAAGCTTCGTCTGGATAGAAAAAGTAACTCAATTATACCAGGAAATTTCAATGCACACAATCCCTGAAAATCTGACAAGGTGCTATGTTTATTAGTTTAAATGTATATAAATCCACGTGTCAAATCGTCAGTGGTTGTAGGTAGACCATTTTTTGTCATTTTTATTCCACCAACTCACGAGTAACGATGCTTGGTGCAACCCTAGTATTTCTCTATATATTCTCTCTAAAGTTATAACACAACTTCCACAACTCCAACAACAACAATCTCTCCGAGACTCCAACTACACTTTTGTTCTCTTTCTTCTCTATAGAGATCACTAGCCATGGGCTCGAGCCCTAACAGCTTCGAACTCGTATTGGATGCACCAGGTGTTCGAGGAAGGCGAGTCACGGCTCTAACAAAAGATGGTTCAAGTTTGACCGAGTTCATGCAGTCAACGGTTATCAATAGACAAGAATTGAAGGAACCATTTTACGTACTCGACCTAGGTGTTGTCATGTCGCTATACGAGAAGTGGACACGGAGTCTTCCAATGGTCAAACCATTCTATGCCGTCAAGTGCAACCCCGAGCCGGCTCTCCTAGGCGCACTCGCCGCCCTCGGCTCAAACTTCGACTGCGCCAGCCAAGCCGAGATTGAAGCCGTTTTGTCACTCGGTGTTTCACCGGATCGGATCGTTTACGCAAACCCGTGTAAAGCAGAGTCTCATATCAAATACGCAGCAAGTGTTGGTGTCAATTTAACAACATTCGATTCGAGAGAGGAACTTGATAAGATCCGAAACTGGCACCCGAAATGTGATTTGTTGCTCCGAATCAAACCGTTGGACGACGGCGGTGCTAGGTGTCCGTTGGGTCCCAAATACGGCGCGCTCCCGGAGGAAATCGCGCCGCTTCTCCAAGCCGCACAGGCGGCTCAGCTTAACGTCACCGGCGTCTCGTTCCATATCGGAAGTGGAGCCACAAACTCGCGCGCGTACCATGGAGCCATATCAGCGGCCAAAACCGTTTTCGACACGGCGGCTGAGCTCGGCTTGCCTAAACTTCATATACTAAACATCGGTGGCGGTTTTACGTCTGACCCACAATTCGACGTGGCGGCTTCAGCCGTGAAAGCCGCTATTCAAACGCACTTCTCAAACGAACCGGGTCTGACTATAATTTCCGAACCGGGTCGTTTTTTCGCCGAGTCAGGTTTCACGTTGGCGACGAACGTTATAGGGAAGCGTGTTAGGGGTGATTTGAGAGAGTATTGGATAAACGACGGCGTTTACGGGTCCATGAACTGTATTCTATACGATCACGCGACTATCACGTGCATGCCTCTAGCTTGCACGTCCAATCGTGCAAACGCTATTTGCAAGGGATTGAGGACGCATAATTCGACGGTGTTTGGACCCACCTGCGACGCGCTCGATACGGTTTTGACCGGTCAACAGTTACCGGAACTTCAGCTGAGCGATTGGCTTGTGTTTCCAAATATGGGTGCTTATACGGCGGCTGCTGGGTCCAGTTTCAATGGGTTTAATACGGCTGCCATTTTTTTTCATCTTGTCTATTCGAATCCAAACTAGGTTTTTTTTTTTTTTGTTGACAAAGTTGACCTATGTTTTTTTTTTTTTAATATATTTTTTAATTTTTTTTATAATGTATTCAAATTATGTGTCAAAATAAAAATGTTCCAATTTGTGTCTAAGTTGGGCCATCGACAATGTGTACACTTTATTTTTTTTAAATAATTAAATATAAATAATTGTGTATTGTATTAATATCTCTTCTACGAAATATATTATTAAAATTATTAAATGATCATTTTGTTTGTTTGTTTGTCCTTAAATATAATTTTAAAAAATGGTCAATTAATGGATTAACACTCACAACAGTATATCTATTAGTTTTCTTTTGATTTTTGGCTGAATTTAGCTTAATTATGGCACAAAATTTATTGATTATCCATTGTTTTCATTTTTGGTTAAATATCTCTGGTATTGGTCTGAGTTTAAGAGACTATAATTTTAATTTAGACATTCTATTTTGTAGGTAAGTTGCTAAACAAAACTACCCCTCAATGGGGAAGGGTTAAAGATTTTACCCATGTAATGTAGGCTTAACGGTTCTAGAACCATCAATGATCGATGAAACCGCAAATCCGTTTGTAACCTCTTTGGAAATATTACCCTAATGGTATTTCTTTCCTGTATTTCAAATATTTTGTACAGTACCCAACAAACTTTTAGGTGTTCTTTTAATGGTTTCAGTACTCACGGGATTATTAAGAAAATGTTAATAAATTCCAAAATCCATTTCGCAGCCCAGTAGCGACAACCGTCTTTTTGATTGGTACCGCATCGGCTTTGTTTTTGGGTATCGTAACAACATTACCTATTGATAAATCCCTAACTTTATGTCTTTTTAAACTTGATTCCATTATAAAATATCATAATGTGCGTATCTAGGGAGTAATCTCTTATGAGTCAAAGTGAATTTTGTCTAAATACTTCTATTCAATTCAATTCCGGTCCGAATGGATAGATTGTGCTAAAGGTGCAAAACCTATTGATATTAGTGACAAAACTTCATTCCGGAAGAAGAAATTTTTGGTGTTTTGTAGGTTTAAATAAACAATTAAATGTTAAAAATTTAAATAGTTTTAAGTTGTAGTTATAAAATTAAAATTGCCCGTCTCAAAATGCGTAAAGTTGGGCACTAATAATACGGGCCTTTAAAAAAATAATATGGGCCTAATAGCTTTTATTTGGGTTCAATTTTATAAATCTAAAGAAGCCCAGCACCACCACCAGGACCGCTATTAAATGAAGCAACGCCCTCAGGTATCGTGACTGGACAACCTCTCACACCCGAATCTTTGTGATCAAGAATCTCAAATTCTCAATAAGGACATTGCTCGCACGTCTCTCGTCTCTCGTCTCTCGTCTCTGTTATTCGCGGTTTGTCTTCAGCCATGGAAACTCTCAGCTCCTCTGCAACCATCGTCTCTCCTCTCTCCGTCTTCTCAACCAAGTCCAAGAAATCCACAACCAGACTTCTCCGATTCAACGCTTCTTCCAAAAGTAATCTCTCCCCCAAAAATTTATTTTCAATCTATTTCTTCTTTAACGGAATTGTCTATTTTTATTTTATTTATTTTTTTAATTTTTGCTTCTTTGATTTGATACAGAGAGCGGTAATGACTCCGATCTTCAATCGGACTCCAACGAGACAAGTATCGTCCCTGCTTTTAGCAAGCAAACGCTCTCCAAGGTAAAAATATAAAAATATAAAAAAATTCGTTGAATTTGTTATTTAATTGATTTGATTGTGGCAAAATTGTAATTTTTTTTGGGGGTGATTGATGAATTAAGGACGATGCGATGGGATTGGTTTTGAGTGCTGCGTCGGTGAGAGGATGGACAACGGGTTCGGGTATGGAGGGTCCGCCGGTGCCAGCTGGAGCCGGGGACGGATCCAGTACGGAGAAGGTCTCCACCTTCCCGTGGTCCCTCTTCACCAAATCGCCACGTAGGCGCATGCGCGTCGCCTTCACTTGCAATGTTTGTGGCCAGAGAACCACTCGCGCCATCAATCCTCATGCCTACACTGATGGTACCGTTTTCGTTCAGGTAATTTCTTGATTGATCAACAAAATCTCTGCTGTTTTGGTTTTGTTAATTTGTGAATTCGATTTGAATCTCTTGTTATTGTTTTGTGTTTATTTTGCAGTGCTGTGGTTGCAATGTGTTTCACAAGCTGGTGGACAATTTGAACCTGTTTCACGAGATGAAGTGCTATGTGAACCCGAGTTTCAATTACAGGGATCCGAAATGGGACGTTGGCTTCAAGTTGTTCGATATGGATGATGATAGTAGCAACGATAACCTCTTTCCGATGTAAAGAGGTGAAATTCATCGTCCATATAGTGTACAGTTGGGATCATTGTCTGTACATATCCTTTTTTATTGCTATGCTAGATATGTCAAGTGTAATTAATACGTTTTTGGATTCATTTGAGGTGTGAATAGCTTAATTTATACTTGGCATGTGGTGTTTATAATATATGGGAAAATTGGACAACTTGTTTGGTTAACTTTTGATGTTTCGCGTATTATTGATGGTGCAGTTCTATCTTTTGTGTGCTTGGTTTCAATTGCCAACGAGCGTGGTTTCATTAATTGATCCAAAATTGGACGTTCGCTTCAAGTTGTTCGATATGGATGATGATAGTAGCAACGATGACCTCTTTCTGATGTAAAGAGGTGAAATTCATCGCCCGTATAATGTGCATTTGGGATCATTGTCTGTACATATCTTTTTTTATTGCTATGTTAGATATGTTAGTGTAATTAATAAGTTTTTGGATTCATTTGAGGTGAATAGTTTAATTTATACTTGGTGGGTGGTGTTTAGAATAAATGGGAAAATTAGAAAACTTGTTCGGTTAATGTTTCGCGAAATATTGATGGTGCAGTTCTATCTTTTGTGTGTTTGGTTTCATTTGCTAATGAGTGTCCTCAAGATATTAATTTTGATATACTTAATTTATGCATAAGAGTTACTATTAGTCCATTACTATGTTCAATGTTTTGAGCTTTCGAGTTTCAGTGTACTGTGTTCGAGTTTCCAATTGGATAGGAATGGTTTCGAGAAAAGTATAGTTTTCTAGAAATGTTTAATATCTGTAAATGGCTTTATAAAGTGCTATACACCTCTATTTTTGAATACTTTTCTCGTTCTGGCTCTCATGGTAGCATAACAGTGCTCTGTAGTGGTTTTTGGTATATGCTTTTTTCTTACGATATTTGAGAACATTGATTTAGGTAACATGTTTGGCTGTGATGGTAGGCTAGAAAATTTATGAAGCACATAATGTGAATGTAGCTAAACCAGTGATTGTTTAAGACAGTTTTGTGTGTCTTTAGTTAAGCTAAATCAGTACTCAGTAGTACCGGTTTATATAATTACTGGGTACATTTTGTTTAATAACATTGCTAAAATCTCTAATTTGTTGATAAGTTAGTAAAGGGAAAATTTTTAGGGGAAGATACTGGAAAATCCTGTAAAAGTTAATCAATCCAAAGAACCCATTTGTGTAATTGAAATTTTAGTGGATAAAACTCATTAATTCAAGTAGATTCATATGGTCACATTTCCCTTTTCAAGTTTGGGTAAACTAGATTGATCTCCGATTGTCCTCTCATTCATTTTAACATGCTAGAGAACTTATTGTATTTTTTAGTGGATAGAAGTCTAGAAGACAAGTAAATTCACACGATCACAATATGAATTGCCCACTCTTTCTATTTAACATGCTTATTCTGCTATCAGAGAACCGTCGGTGTCTGTTCGTTTCTTCGGTTGCTGTGTAGTTAAGTATCCGGTAAACAGCAGAGTATGAGGTAGGCTGTTACCACTATTTTCATGGAATTTTAGTAGATTAATCAGTTATGTCTTTTGTATTGAGTTAAGCTGTGGCTGTAGAAGGGGTGGCAAAACGGGTTGACGGATTGTGTTATGCCCAACATGAACACGATTTGTATATTTTTGACATGATCTGTTTATTAAACGGGTCAGACTCCCTAAACATAAATACGATACGATTATATATGGGTCAACATGACATTACACGGTTAACCCGTTTATTATATAAATCAAATCGTGTCGGGTTAAATGACCAGTTTAAACAATGTTGAACCCGCTTACTGATTCATTTAAACACTAATAATAGTGAAATTATATTTTTACCTCTATCAATTGTGTCAACCTGTTGCACGGTGGGTCAATACGAACATAATCCATTTAATAAGCGAGTTAGACGGATTGACACTATTATTGACATGACTCATGACCCATAGTGACACCCCTAGCTGTAGTAGTTTATTGCCTTTCAATTCTTTACAGTAGTATGGTATTGTTATCCTAGAAATCCAGTTGTTTGTTGTTGGATTCGAAGTCTAATTTTACTTCATAGGGTTCTTCAAAGAATGAAGGATCATGTTGTGGACAAAACGTGCTATTTGCACCACAAACCTGAAATACGGGCCAACTTAGGCAAAAATATCTTCCCACATCACCTCCATTTTAGACCACATTTGCCAGTTTAAACAAATACTGGGTAAAATTTGGTGGTTTGCTGTATGTGGTTTCATGTTTCTACAAATTTATGCTCAATCTTGAAGAATTATATCTTCACTGGATTTTCTAGAAAACGTTAACACATCAGACACCAGATTCAATTAATTTTGTTTCCAGAAGACTTCATTTGTTATTAGAGTTAGAAGATTCCATGCAAAACATTCTCCACCTCACATCAACAAAACCCCGACACGTCATCAAGATAGCATCCAATCCAACCAATCAGAGACATTACAACTAGATAACACAAAATTTCTCCGCTCATCCACCTTTGTCATCCAATTTATCTGATCACACGAATTCTAACCACACAAACAATAACTATCACAACTTTAAAAACCAACTCTAGCCATCTTCTTCTTTTGATTCCCAACACACAAAACACAAATTCCACATCGGAAAAAAAAACACAAAACAAAAGGTCTCAAGCAATGGCCACTGTCACCTCCGCAGCCGTCGCCATCCCATCTTTCACCGGCCTAAAAGCCGGTGCCGTCACCGCCAGAGTGTCGAGCTCCACCGTCAAGTTCTCCTCTGCCGCTCCAGTCCCAAGGCTCAGCGTCAAGGCCTCACTCAAGGATGTAGGCGTCGCAGTCGCAGCCACCGCCGCCAGCGTTCTGTTGGCCGGAAACGCCCTTGCGGTCGAAGTCCTGCTTGGCAGCGACGACGGTGGTCTGGCCTTCGTCCCCAGCAATTTCTCCGTCAGCGCCGGAGACAAGATCGTGTTCAAGAACAATGCCGGTTTCCCACACAACGTCATATTCGACGAGGACGAGATCCCGAGCGGCGTCGACGCCGCGAAGATCTCCATGAGCGAGGAGGACCTCCTCAACGCACCGGGAGAGACCTACGCCGTCACTTTGACAGAGAAAGGGAGCTACTCTTTCTACTGTTCACCACACCAGGGAGCTGGAATGGTAGGAAAAGTTACCGTTAATTGATGTTTCAATTGAAGACTGGTTTTTTTTTTCTTTTTTTTTTTTTGGGAGGTCAATCACATGATTCTCTTTTGTTGGGTTTTTGGTGGTAATTGAGTATCAAATCATTTGGAGATGAGAGAATGTATGTGATGAACCAAATTAAATATATGTTTGTGTAATAATATTTCATTTACTTTTTTTAATATAGATTTGTGGGTGCACACATAATTTCAATAAGACCAATTTCTTACAATTTTCTATAAATAAATAAATAAATCAAAGTGGAATATATACTCAAGATTGACAATTTTATTTTTCGATTATTCTGATCTTATCAACATCGTGTGAAGAACAATAGCCCAGCTTCAATTTTTATCTTACAATTACAATATGAATATGTATACTGCCCCAAATTTTGTGGGGTAAAAAATTGATTTTGGTCACTTACTCACTCATACTATAAACATGAAATTCAAGAAAAATTGAAGGGAGGACTATGTAGTTAATGCATCAGGAAGTGTTGAACGGGCTCCGCAGACTTTGCCGCCAACGTCCGGGAAAGTTTCGAATCCGGGAAGGGGACTTTCTTTGCCGTTGCTGTTTACCTCCACAGGGTATTTGAGAAGGTGTCCTTGCAATGGTTTAAATTCTTCTGCCGTGAACTTGTTCCAGTTCTCTTCGGCAATCTTGTTCACGAACTTCACACAATTTAAACTTTCCGGCTGATTGAAGAAATCATCGATGATCCCCATGTGTTCTGCCCACAGTGACGTTCTGTATCCGTAAACCTGATGAAATTCATCGATTAGTGAAGGACATATCGGAATAAGAAGCTAGTGACAAAATTACAAACGATGAGAAATGAACACGAACCTGTCCGCGTGGACGCTGTTTCTTCTTTCTCCATGTGTAATGGGGCTGATACGCGCCCATTGCAATCTCAGTGTCTCTGTTACCCGCCATAGATCGTTGATTAATATTGGCAGACCCCAAGATTATATAATCGTCATCTACTATCATTCCCTTAGCATGAACATATATCATAAAACGTTGAAATTTCTGTGAAGGTGAAACCTGAAAAACAGATTTTGTAAATTGTTAAGTCACCTAACGCTCATGGTTTTTAACGAAAACATAGGGAAATAAAATCCTTCTTAGTATGATTATTACCTCTCCACTGTTCGAAGATTGTTTATCGAGCTCTTCCTTCGGAAGTTCTTCTCGATTGCCAAGACAGTAGAAGTTCAGGTAGTCTTGTGGATGTGAATTCTCAATGTTCATGGCTTTCAACTCTTGTGCTATGACTTCATACATCATTTGCCTTGTCTGTCCCTGCAAAATCAGGAATGCAAAACATCAAATATTTTGAAAGCTTTCAATGTTTAGAGTCTCTCAATTTGCACATCAATTCTCATCTAATGTTGGTCTTTCTTGTAGAAACAAATTAAGGAAAATTTTCAAGTCATTTTACCTGCCAAAAGAGAATTTCTTGCACAGAGGCAGAAGAAGGGACACCCTCAGGCCACATTGGCATGACGACATAAACCGCGAACCTCTCATTTGCTCTTATTTTACTGACGATTTTCAATGCCAATTCCATTGGAATTAGATTATCAGCACCTAATTATAACAATAATAAGAACATAATGCTTTAAATGCTGAAATTTTTTATTATGCAGAACTAACATGTATAGATGGAGTGAAAAAAAAAAAAAAAAACCTGATTCTTTGTAAGCTGGCCACGCATACGATGATCCGAGGAAATATTGATTCTCAATGTATATGAAATGTTGTGCAGATCTAATTGCTTGGATGTATGCTGTTTGAATGCTCTTGTCTATCACCAAGTTTTTGGCACAATCAAGATTCTGCAACAAAAGAAAATGTCATAACTTGATCGGTTATTTAAGTACTAGAAATACGATAAAAAGCTTTTGTATCTTTAGGAAACCTGTTCTTCAGCTTTATAAGTATCTTTAGGAAATCCTTTCAAGGATCCAGAATCTATTGATCGGAAAACCTGTCAATTAGAAGGGCCAGCAGCAAAGATTAGTAATACTTTATGCAGACTAAAAGAAATTTTACTACTTTGCTTCAGGAAGTGCTAAGTGATTAACCTGAACGTGCCAATTTACGGGATCTTCCTCCTTGGAAACCCACAATCTTGGATCATCTCTAGGCATTGATGAGGAAGGACTAAGTATCCACGAGATGCGTTCTAGCTTGATTAAAGCATCATCATGCCAACGGGTAACCTTTTTGAAACGCCGTCCGAATTCTGACCACTTTGTAGCTTTTTTCCAACGCTGCTCAAAGTTTGTAAGCACATCATATGCAGCAGGCCCTTCAATTTTGCAATGTAAATCATGCCACGGTTGCCTTGGACCCTTGGTTCCTGCCTAGCAATTACAATGGAAAGAACAGCAAATTCTCATTTCAGCCAGAAAACTGTTAGTGTTGTTGAGAATGCTATATTCCTAAAAAAATCATGTACTCACAGAAAATGTCGGATTATGATAATCATTCTGAAATACAGTGTCAAGATCCTTGAATAATCGATGTTCAGGTGTATCATAACGACCATCACAAAGGTCAAGACCACCTATAAATGCACTTATCTTCCGATTATTTCCATACGCTTGTGTATCCACAATCACACATTTCTGATGATGGGTAAAGAGAGTTCCAACAACCTGAAGTCAAATGGCACAAAAAACTGTCAGCAAATCACATAGTTCATAGTTATATCGATCAGGAATGTTCGTTATTCGATGAAAAAAAGAGATCACTTGACAGCTTCCATACCAGAGCATACCAGAGCATTTCAGCAATTACAAAAGAGAAGGCACTAATGAAATTCACACGAGTAGTTATAGAAAATAAATCATTCCTTCAACAAAATCACAGAAACATAAAAAAAAAAATTGCAATCATTAGAAATTGTAATGCTTAAAAGTAAACCCTCAACTTTGATACAAGTGAGATGTAATCTTAAAACGTTTTGTGTAATGTCTAACTATTACCACGATCATAATTAATTAAGTCGTTTTTAAGAGGTTCAATAGTTTCAACATATTGATCGATGAGAGAACTTTGATGGTCACAAAAGAAAATATGGATTTATCAAGAATCCAGCACAAACCAATAATTCTTGCTTGCATTAATTTTTTTATCTTTGTCCCGTTTTTAAAGACAAAATGAAAACTAATTCTCAATAAGCTAACATATATCATCAACAAGCAATATTTCTAAAATCAAAACAAAAACAGAGATTAATTAAAGATGATGAAAAAATTCATTATTTGGTGCAAAGAACATGAGACAAAGCATGCCTGCTGCTTGAAAATGCTAAGCTTACTGCTGGCATAACGAGGCGACAACACGCAATGCACCGAAGAGTGCTTGAAAAACTTCCGCGTCTCCTCATCATGTGTTTGCATCACTCCAGCCTACACACAACAACAATAAACCAACACAATTCACATCAAAATTGATTGAACCCATATCCAGTTTAATTTCAAACTAATTAGTAATGAACACACCCGTTGCCAATCTTTAATTTGTCGTATTTCCAATTATAACTAGTCTTAAAATAACAAGTACATCAATTTAGAATCCGACTAGAAATTTCCGTCTATATCAATGAGATCGTAAGTCCGAGTAGTTTACCGTGTTAATGAAGAATTTGCTATGCGAAGTCTTATCGTCCCAAACAAGCAAAAGAACCCTGACTCCTTCCTGTGACTTGTATTTGAGCAAATCACCTAAACTCAAATTGCCGCCGCTAGGCAGCGGTCTCGATGGCTCTCTCACAAGCTTCACTTTATGAAAAACCGACCACCCCAACACGTACACCAAATGGTGCGCCTCCAAAATCGCGTGACATATATCTTCCCAGCAATTCTCGTGCTTAAACACCTCACCGTTTTCCAACTCAATCTTCGGCTGAGCCATCGAGTCATCATCAGGAGGCACGTGCGCGTCCCGATACAGCGTAACGGACCCACCGTGCCGTACCGGAAAGTAACAGTTCTGGACACCGAAATTCTCCGGATTCCCAGCGATCCCGTAACGATACTGCGGGTTCTCTTCACACGGCGTGAACCTCATCTCCATCCGTACGGCGCAGTCCGGCTTCGGCGGCTTCCCGTACATACCCAGTACCGGAAACCAGTCACTGACCGTCTCTCCGGACTTAATCATCGCCGCCGGCACCTTCGCGATCCCGATCATATCGGCGCCGAACATGTCGTTGTCCTTTATATGGAACTCGATGTGATCCACCGGATGGGCTAATGGGATCTTGAACTTCTCATTCCAGACCGGGTTCTGCGAATTCGATATCACGCGGGTACGCGCCACCGTGGCTCCACCGAGGCAGACGGTGACGTAGGGGTCGCTGGTGATGACCTTGTTGTTTGACTGTCGTTTCTTCAGGCTCAAAAACGGCTTTCGACAGGTATCGAATGCGGTGAAGCATCGCCGGAACCGCTCCGATACCAGGTCCATATTCGGTAACCGACGTGCTTCGATGATGTTCAATTCAAGGTCACCGTGAAGATATATCAACGTATCCAGATTATTTTCCTCCGACATTTTCAGGGACTTTTTACGTGGAAACAATCAACGTTGTTGAAAAGTTTTAAAAGAACACGTAAGTGTAATCGGAGGAACCGCACAGAATGTTGTCGGATAACGGAGGTAGGTGGGGTGGGGGTTAGAATTAACGGCAATCTGTTTGGTTTCTCCGATGAAACCAACGGCTAAAAAACCGAAGGCAAAAATGTGAGTTTCAAATTGTGAATGGTAATGTAATTGCTTTCTCTGTGTATCGTTGATAAAGGACAGAATATCTGCCAACACGTGGCAGGTAACCTGCACTTGATATTTTGAGTAATTTTGTAAAATGCATACTTTTTGGGCATTTATATAAAATTTAATTCAAATACTTTGTTTGGGTTTGACCGGTTTGTGTTTCTGTTGGGTTTTGCCCGATTTGTCAATTGATAGTTGGTGGTGATGAATCAGATGAATTGAAAGTACCATTTTATAGACAAGGTCCAAAAATGGAAGTTTTGTGAAAAGAATCAAAAAAAATTGAGTTTATCTGTTAGTTTCATGTGAAAAAAACTAACTATTCGAAATTATATTAGTAGGATTTGATCAAGGTCATTAAAGTAAAATCGATCCAGATAGATTTAGATAAAATTAGGTAAAATCGATCCAGATGGATCCAGATAAAATTCAAAAAACTATAATTTGATTTTGACGGCTCTAAGAAAAAATAAAGATTGGACCATGTAATCTTAGTTTCTTCCAAAAAAATTATTTAACTAGGCAGAAAAGGATTCTAGACAACAATATCTAGAGTCAAATAATACGCCATGGATGATTGGCCACATTTGTTGCAGAAAATGGTGGAATTTTGAATATCCGATACAAAAACAGTTGGCAATCACGTGACGTAGACGTGATCGATAGTGGGTTGAGTAGAGATCGGGTGGGTCAACTGATTCAGTCCATTCAAGTCCAGACTTGCAAGTTTCAATTAATTAAAACACACGTGACACGTGACACGTGGCAAGATCTTAATGGGTTACGTTACTTACGTAGGATCTGAAAAAAATTTATTGGGTGCCAGAGTGTTTTCATTATCTTTTTTTTTTTTTTTTTTTTTTTTGAGGATAAAATGTTTCTATTATCTATATTTATCGAATTTCAATTTTGATTGTTTAACGACGAGTCCCTAGAAAAGGTCACACACAAAAAAAAAAAAAAAAAAAAAAGACAAGCTGGCAAAACATGTCAATATATATATGTTCTGGTTCCAAATTCCAATGCTGTTCAATGTTGTGTTTGTTAACATTTCCAAGGCTGTTAGTTGAACTACCTTGTCCTAAAATTTTGAAGGATCAAAACCTGCAACTCAGTCAGAACTCAGAAGAAGTCAATATGTTGACATGCTATGCTCTGTTTTACTTTTCGAAAGTTAAAACTTCCACCTGAGAAAAAAACCTAACAACTGAAATCAACTCATTTTTTACCTGAAAATCAGAAGAGGTACGGTTTTCACAGAAGAATATAATTTTTTATTCGTTTAAGGGATTGATTTTTTATATGAATTATTATGTTAATTTGGAGACATAAGGTTTTAAATCAGATAATTAAAAGTAAAATTAATCACACTTTTGATCAACCAATACCACCAAACGTAATCTAATGTATTGTAATATCAAATTATTCATTTGAAAGAGTAAATAATGGGCCAGAACCAGCTTTTCCATTACATTTTGTATTAACAAGTACATATAACAACATTATATGACATATCAGCATACTAGTCTCTAGCTGTTTTAGCCTAAACAATATCAGTATCCGAACAATTTTCGAAATCCTGAAGACATAAAAATATAGGAACTCTCACAACTGTCGTGCTTCCAAAACCAGGCACTTGAGGATCCTGTGACATTTCTTCGCAGCAGCATTGAATTGTTGATAAATTATAGATAATTCACATGTGCCTGAACGATTAATGATCGTTGCAATCCGGGGAAGTGCTACTTCAAGATCTTTAATTCTTCTCTCCGATATGTAATGTGTGTGTATCATTGAGGAAGTTCTGGTCTATCTAGCTATGACAACGATATGAGGTTGTAGAATTGGCATCTCTAAAACTAGGCCAACACAGAATTGTTATTGCTGACTCTTCGATTCGAAATAGGAGGCGCCACCCTTATCATGATACTCTGAATGAAAGCTATCATCTACACAAGAAATGTTAGGTGACTGAGTCTACAAGCAAAATCAAACAAGTACAAGAAACATGTTTGGAGGTATAAACTAGTAGAAGTGGACAGAGCACATGGTATGAGAAATGCTACTAGCAGAACCATAAGTCCATAACATCAATGTTCAAAATAATGTAAGAAGTATTACCGCAGCAAATCCAATGCACATGATACTGAAACCAGGGAAATGGAAGGGCGCTCTATCAGACAGGAACAAAGCTGAAACAACAACAATTCAAATGTGTTAGTTTCGAACAACATTTAAATCTTAAGTTACACGGAACTGAATCTGCAAACACCTGTTAGTGGCGAGAAAACTAACGGGGACACAACACTAGCAAAAGAACATATGCCTGAAATGCAACCTTGAGCCTTCCCCTGAAAAAGAAAAGTTAAAGTCCATAAAAGCCTAGATTTCATCTACTTTATTCTTCTTTTTTTTATAGATTTTTCGATCATTCGTTTCACTAATCAGCTTTGAAGAACATGTGTTAGTATTCCAATCCCAGCACACTGATGATAATTTGAATCCTATCAATCAAAATAGAATTTCTACCTGATCACAGGACCCAACTTGTTTAGATACAATAGTCCGCATCTGCACAAATTAAAAGGATCACTCAAAACGGTTCTCGAAACCAATATTTGCTATACAAGAAAACGCGGCTAGAAACTTACACAGGGCTGTGAGAAAACAAACAAAATGGAGAACACAGCAGCTGCATAAGGAACCTGTCATGCTCAAAATGTTAGCCAAAATAACCAGTAACAAAAGGCAGAAATTATCTAGAAACATACACTAAAATAACGAATAAAACTTGTACAATACTATAAGAGGAAGATATAACCAGTATAGTAGCGAAAAAATACCCAGGAGGACCACGCAACGCTGTAGAGAAACATCTGCAGTCAAACCCAGATATTATCAAATGAATGGTTGATGTTAATGTAATAAACACAATTGTCGACATATAAGAAATAATGGAACTAGTAAGAGAAGCTGTAACATACATGAACACAGTTGAAAAAGAGCCCTATAGAAAGCAGCCGAGACTCTCCTAGAGCAGGAACCAGTATCGGCATCATAACCAGCTGCAAATTTGTTTCACTTCTCAGATCCACAAAAAGGGAATTGCAATGAAACTGTGTATCAAAAGTACTATGCAAATCTAATAACAAAAGAGCAAGACATACCTGAGAAACAGTCCCTGCAATCCCGGAAATCACCATCAAGTCAGCAAATTGATCCTTGTTGAAGTGAAACTTGGCCTTTAAGTAGTACTGCACAAGAAATATAATGTAATTGGCAACTGATTCATCTGCATATGAGCAACAAGCTAGAGAATGTACTTATTCATCTTCTATATGATTGATTCCATAAAAAAAAAAAAAAAAACTCATGAAATTGATTGTACACAGTATGTCAAATTCACACATTCCACATATGTATACCTAATTTGAAAGATAGGTAAAACAATTGTACCATAGCCGAAGCATGGAGGCCAAGATCCGCGAGATTGCTGAAAAATGCCACAATTGCAGCTTGCGAAAACGTTGTGCTGAAAATTGAATTTGAGTAATTAGTCCAATAAAGCAAACGATCAAACGATTGAAATAAACTAAAAAAAGAATGCATATACATGATTGATAACATTAGTTCGATGATATTTACCTAGTCTTCAACAAGGACACGGTATCCTCAACCGAAGGCAATCCTTCGAATAATTGAACTTTCTTAATAGAATTTTGACCAGAACTATTAACTTTCTTAGTAGAACAACATTCACTTGAATCGTTAATTTCTAGTTTCCCTTCAGAGAGAATCGGAGTGTACAAGTCTCCGTCTCTCATCGATTCCGGGAGGAAAATCCTCATATATATTGCTGCTGCAATAGCAACTGTTGTCGCGACCTAATAAGAAACAAATTAAATTCATTGTATTGAAAACCGATTCATGAAAACCGGAGAAAGTGTGAGTGAAATACCTGGAAAGTTGAGGAAGTGGAGAGAAAACGAGTCGATATGTTTCCGCATACGAAAGCGCAGGATCCGATCCCTGATAATATTCCAAAAACCGTAGCTCGTCTCTCCTCCGGTACATTGTCTGCCTGAAAACAATTAAATTTTTTTAAAAAATTAGGTAAATAAGAAGGGTACAGAGCTTCAAATTGTGGAGGGAAATTCCAAAAAATAAAAAAATAAAAAAAATAAAAAACCTTTGTATTAGGTCTTCACAGAACCAACACAAAGGCCCAGCCCAATGTTAATCTAGTTCAAAATTTAATTGGGCCTAAACATATTATTCTATAAGAATTTTTAAACACACCCACATGAATGATGGGTACTCCGTACTCTCAGCCTCGGTGATTATTCGTTATTTTTTTTTTTTTTTTCGTTTTAAAATATAAATTCTGACACCGAACAATCAATCACCGTAACGATTATCTGAACTTGCATATACAGTACATTAGATAAAATAATTTTATGATACAATGATCACAATAAAGATAAAATTGACCCGTAATCTTAATTTTACGATACTAATGTTTTCGTTAAATGATAATTACCACGTAAGCGAGGGCAAGACAGTGGAGGCTTCCTTCACAAACCATGGCAGTGAGAGTCTTGAGAGTGTAATAGGCATAGAAGAAACTCTTTGTTCTGCTATAAGCCAATATTGCTGCAAGCAGTAAAATGAAAGCCATATTACTATTTCAATTTGAAATTGGAACTAAAAATTTGTAACTTTGATGTGTTAACTGTACATTTATGCTTAAATATTCAACATTAAAAAGGAAGCATTTGCTTTGTAAAAACTCAAGCATAATCTCATATTGTCAAAACGTCAAGTCAAAAAAAGAGATGCCTTGCTTGTACATTAATTTTATTTAATTTGAGAGGGCCTACTTATCCATAAAATAAATGACAATTAAATGACCATAGTTTTTGTAATCATTTAATCAAGATTCCTTTGTTAACTTATTAATTAAGGAGCTATATGTTTAATCACACATTGTTTGGATCAATCTATTATGTGTAGAATAATTAGCAATTGAAAAATGACTTTAATTATTGGTTTTAATTCATTATTAATAGAACATAATATATCTTTCTAAGGCGTACCTAAAGGAATTACAGTGAGAGTCACTGGCACAGTAAGCAAAGCTTTTCTTCCATACTTGTCCGAAAGATTCCCCATCAAAGGCATCGTCACGAGCGTTCCAAGCCCTATAATCTGTCGATAAAACAAGGTATTTCCATTATTTGCTAGATTTTAATAACTTAACACTAAACACCCTTTGATATAATTGGCTGATCAATCCCTTATAAATCAACAGTTATAGAAATAATAAGCAACGAATTTCTTAATTTACTAATGTACAAAAAAATTGATGAGGAAATTTCTGTGTGCACAACCAGACAAGAAATGGTTCAATCAGCAGAAGAAGAGTAACTAAAACTCTGAGCAAAACTGTGTTCGTGGGGTCCTCTCATTTGGCACTTTCTCACGAGCATTTATTACTAAAAATAGTAAAAAGCTTCTCGTGGTAAGATATATTTCTAACTGTTAAAAAAAAAAAAAAAAAAAAAAAAAAAGTAGGAAATTTCATCAATATACATTGCAGATTTATAGTTTTAACAGTTTCAATAGTACTATATAGACAAGTAAGATTGACGGTTTCTAGCCATTTAAAACTCCATGAAAATTAAATACTGAAAAAACCCTGTAAATGGTTTCCACGTACCCTTGATGAAAAAAAATATTACAGAAAACGTTGAGATTCATAGGAAAAATGGAGGAAAATTAAAGTATGTATAGGTGAGAAAATGAAAGTACCGCTTGTTGAAATCCTGATAGATAAATGGCTAGTGAGCACTCAGATTTTCCGGGACAAACCGCAGACATAGTGACATCGGTGATGACCGGAATTTCCATGAACTTTGAGAAATTATAGAGGAAAATTGTCATGAATAGATGAGTAACTGGCGACATTTTTTTCTATCGCAGAAGTTGTTAAAATTAATTAGTTTTTATGGAAGACAAAAGAAGAAGAAGAAGAAGAGAAGAGAAGAGAAACTACTACAAGGGAAACCGAAAAGCTGCCTTTATGATTAAAAAGCAGAAAAAAATAAAAAATTAGATTCAACTACTTAGTGGAGAGAGGTGGAATTGAAATGGTGTTTGTTTGCCATTTCGAAAAAACCTCACTTTTGTATCTATGTACACATATATACATACATGTCAATTTTACCAATAACTACTTGAAGAAATATGTATATAGAGTCACAGCAGGCGATATTTTAGAGTTTGGAGAAAGACAGACAAAGAGATTCTCATGAGAGTCATGAATGATCCTCCTAGAAAAAAAAAATGCTCGAAGACTTTAAGGAAAAAAAAAGTAACCATCTCTAAAATTAGTGGCGGTGGACCAGTTTAGAATTTGCTGATACACATATATCTTTCGTTACGATAGTTGTTATACGATATCGTTGATGTATATGTATACGATATGTCACATACTTTTTTTTTTATTAAACTTTGTACAACCGACCATAGCTTCTTTTCTTCTTCTTTTTTTGTACCCACTACTACTCTAGTACAGAAGGAAGAAAAGAAAAAGAGGAGTGACGGTGGGTGATAAGTGATAACAATGCGTGTAAAGTTGAGAGTTCATAAAATGAAACAACACCTTCCATTAAGATATTAATAAGTTCTTTTAAAGGCAATTTTCGATAGTGAAGAAATTCGAACATGTATAATTACTTCTTGTTTAATCAATTAAGACATTTGGTTCTCTAAGTTACATGTGGGGTATTAGTAGAGGTTTAATGTAATAAATATCATTTATGATCGAGTTTTTATATCATATGATATGATTTGTTTCTAGTCTGTATCGAAATATTTTTAAAGATAAATTAAAGGTCGGAGGACTTGTATAATATAAATGCTATTAGGTCTTAGGCAGGTATTGAATTTAATTATTTTCCTGAGGAAAAAAAATTAATGAGTAGACCCATATAAACATGTAAATATATATAATTATGATACTATTAGGTCTCGGATACATATTAAAGTGTTTCTAAGATAAATTAAAGAGTGGTCCCGTATATGACGAAAGGAAAAAACGGCTTTGCCATGGATGAGATTAAAACATGGAGCTATACTTCTTGGCAGTTTGTGTACACTTATTTGAAAGCTATTGAAAGGAAACTCAATGGAAATTTCAAACAATATAATAAAGACAAAGACAATTTTTTCTTGGATGGATTTGAACAATAAGTATTGTAATGAAAATGTGATTAAGATGTGATTGGTTTTCCATAATCACTTTATAAACAACTAATCGCATATTTTAAAAAGGTCAAGGAAAAAAAACGAAATAAGAAGAGGATCTAAATTCTTATTGGTTAGTCTTTTATAAATGAATTGAATCACTTTAATAAAGTGATGAATTAATGCTTAATTACCATGAACAGGGAAAAAAAATTAAGTAATTAATCTCATCTGTCAGTTCAAGAGTCTAGCTAATAATGTGTTTGATTAATATGATCAATCAAGTCACAAACTGATTGAAGTTGATATAGTAGAAGATTATAATTACTTGCACGCACAAAATGCAGAGAAAATGCAAATAAAAAATAAACAAATAAGTTACCGCTTGTTGAAATCCGGTGAGATAAATGGCCAGTGAACACTCATCTTCTCCGGGACAAATCGCGGACATTGTAACGTCTGTGATGGCCGGAAGCACCATAACTGACGAGAAGTGGTGGAGGAAAATGGTCATGAAAAGGTGGCTCATCCCGGAAGTAGTGATCTTGATTATTTCCATGTTTTTTTTTTTTTTTCTTTTTTTCTTTTTCTCTGTGACTAATCTAGCTCTATCTATCTTTCTCTCGACAACAACTAAAGAGATAAAACAATACCACTTCAAAGCAACAAAATAACGTCAATTTAAAGGCAAAGTGAAGTGAAGTGGGTGCTTTGCTATTCAATCTCTCTCTCTCTCTCTCTCTCTCTCTCTCTCTCTCTCTCTCTCTAAACAATTTGATAGACTGTGAAATATATGAATTTTCACAAGCAACTCCTTGTGGTTGGGAATGACAGACCAACCACAAACCTTGAATGGTGGTGTTAAATCAATTGAAAATTTTAAAACAAATTCACTTATTGGTCCTTCATGTCCCGTGAACAAGTCTTCAATCACGGTATGTTACATTAGCAGCTATACTTAAGCAGCAAAATTTTAAAGAAATATTTAATTAATTGAAAATTTTATTAAAGAAAAACAAAAGTGTGATAGTGTGAAGTTGAAGGATGCGTGGCTTGTAAGTTCATGCAAGAATTAAGTCTCTCAAGCCGAAATTGTTATAGCCTATGGGCCAGTTTGGACGCGTGTACTGTTTAATTACGCATTGAGACGTGCAAGTTTGATTTTTGTCAATCAAGCCACACACATAGTTAATTAATTAATTAATGGGTTATTGGCACCGGTTCCCGTGAATTTTACGCAAGTTTACATTTTACCTCTGAATTTTTTTTTTTTAGGGGTTAAACCCCATGAACTCTTTAATTAATTAGTAAACTGTTTGGTTTTTTACCCATTGAACGTCTGTTTGAGGGGGCATCTATAGTTACATTTTGCCAATCAATAAGAGTTCTAGGGGTTTAACGTCTAGAAAAAAGTTTAGGGAATTAAATGCAAACTCTTGTAAAGTTCAGAGGGACTAGTGCCCCTTAATTAATTTCAATTCTCTTAGACCACGAACTCATCTTTACTTGATAATAAGCTTTATTTTGCTAAAATTGTACCTCCTATATATATGTTTTATTAATTGACAATAAAATATATCAAAAAATATTACGGAGAGTTCTAGATAGCATCCGCTACAATTTTGTCTATCCATGGTCCATGGACAAAATACAATTTTGTCTACAATTTTTTTATTATTTTTTTAAAGGGAAAAAAAAAATACAACAGCCGAATTGGGATACAAGAGTTAATTAATTTTAAAAATAATAAATAAATAAATAAATAAATCCTGCTAGGTTAATTCGGCTGCTGTATTAAAGGGTGGACAGTACGGGCCTAATGTTGTTTAAGGACTACAACATAAAGTCCCCACTTGATATTTATTTATCCAATTTGGTCTAAAACAAGTAGAATGGGCTTCAATTTACATACCATCTTAATATCAGCTCTACATGTAACCCTTTAATAGTTTCATTTCAGAAGCATCTAGCATCGTGTCTAGTCCAGTTAACCTATACGACCCTAAATAACAATCCAACTTGGACCTAAAGGGCTTTTGAGATGACACAGAATCGGAGAAATTCTCTCGCTACAACAGAAAATGCACGGTGCATCCTGCTATCCAAAATTCTTCCTAGAATCGAGTTGTCTACCCTTATCTAATTCAGAATTTGAGGTATTATTTAAAATTCAAATATCGAATTCCAGTCATTTAATGTATCTAATTACGGACGGATTCGAAAAACCGGATTGGCCCACAGCTAATAGTTCTTACAGCGTCCTGTGGCAAAATGACATGAAGAGCCAGTTTGTAATTTACCTAACTCTCTTTCTTTATGCAGGATCTGGAACAGTCTCATATATGGAGTTAAATTTTGAAAAGATACGACAAAGAAAATGCCAAAAATCATGTGCCTCGTTTTTAAAAAATAATAATAATAATAATTGAAGACACTATATTGTCATGAAAATCCTGCACTATGGATCCCTTGTTCCCATTTTAATGTAACTGTGAAAAAAGCTGATAATATTACAAACCATGTATTAATAAGACCAAAACCTACCATATGATTTCTCTACAAATTTTAGGCTCCGTTAGAACAAATCTTGTAGTGATGTAATCTATCAATCAAAAGAAGACAATCTGTCATATACTCACATGTCACGAGCACAATACATGTATGTACACATGTATCCAATTAGATGTGGTGTTTGTTAACTAATAACATGTTGTGAATGAACGTGGACATAAGTTATATAAAGTGGTGTGCACTTCTCCATCTAAATCAGCGGTAGGGGTTTAAGTCCTAGTATGTACGAGAAGTTTCTCCTCGTATTGCGAAAGTAAATATCTTTGGATTATAGCACTATAGCAGAAGATATTGAGGGCGTGCATAAACTAATTGATCTTAATAGATTATGATAAATCCAAAGATTTATTTTTATTTTTTTTTTAAGTAGGAACTTTCCTTTTTCAAAAGAGAAAATGGGATATTCTGGATCTCATTTGCCTGTAAAGAAAAGAAAGAAAAAGACAGCAAAGAAATGTTCACATTTTACAGATCCAAAGACAAACTAGTGTTTTTTTATTTTTTTTTGGAGCCCTTTTATGGGAAAATGAAAGTGGTATGAATCACCCAGTCAAAGTCGGGATTGAGATCCTCTTCTTGGTCCTTGTTTTTCCTTGGCAATTTTTAAGTGTAATTCAAATATCGTGAACCAATCTTGACCATATATTTTGTATTTTGCTTAGATATCATTGGATTATAAAAAGTCAAAGAAAAAAAATCAAATAAAGGATTTTGATCCGTCAAATTCAAGGGTTTTTTTAAGTCTAAGTATTTATGGAAAGTTTTCTCTTTTTATTGTAAAAGTAAATGTTTATTGATTATGACAGTAAATAATCAAGCCGTGAATGTAACGATCGATCCGAATACATTCGGACAAATCCCTTAAGACACCGAGAAGTTTCGTTTTTCAAAAGAGAAAAGGGGATATTCTAGATCTCGTTTGCATGTAAAGAAAAGAAAAAAAGAAGACAGCAAAGAGATGTAAATCATGTAATGAAACTATGAAAGTACTGCAAACAGTTAAAGTGAAAAGTGGTGTTTCACTAACGAAGCTTCCACGTGAGTGCTGAGACAACACCAACACAGCACCAATTGCAAGTGCTCTCATATGGTCGGTCCCTTACTTTATGCTAATGTGCGCCTCTTCCATACTTCAAATCCGGTCTGCTAACTTTATAGATTATACAATATATACTGTAATTTGTTCTTTGCTTTTGTCAAATCTCAACAGGACTTTGATCATCTGCTGATCTAATATTTTTCTTGGTGTTTTCAAAGTATGTGATTAGTTATTATGAAAACCAATCACATTTTAACCACTCATTCATTGCAATGCTTATATGTTATAAGATTATGTAATGTCAGGAAAAAAAAATCAGATCAGAGGATCTAAATTCATCTCAACAGCCAAATAAATAATTACTATATAAATGCAAAAAATTACGCTTGTACAATGAAGATATAATGATTTTTCACTTATCATTGAACCATCTATTGCAAACAGATAAAATATAACAAATGGCAACTATATTTAGGTGATAGGTTCATTCTACTGGTTATCAAATTTTGATAATGAACCATAAACATTGCTTCCGAGTGACTTCTTTTTTTTGATAATTGACATTATATATATAGAGTTTTAAACTATTCCAAAATCTACTTAGATCAAACACTACTGCTGAGGAGATAACTTCAAGAACTAAATCATGAGCATGCTCTAGATATCGGCTCCAACGACGAACAAAAAGATTGTTATAATTCATTGAAAGGAGAAAAAAAATCTCATACTCGCATTTTTATTAATAAAATGAGATTCAAACCATTTTCATTAAAGATGGACTGAAAATTGCATAAACTACTCATCTTATTTTTTACCTATTATAATATTTCGAGATTAGAAAACAGGGGCATGATTCGAACCACCAACTTTAAGTATAAATATCCGAAGTACCTACGGAAGTAGACAATTTTATCTTGTCAACTCACCTAATAATTGATATGCCCCGAAATGATTTTTTTAAAACCAATTCATTTATTTATTTATTATTATTATTTTTTTTTAATTTCAAGATGAGATCCCTCTGTCCTCGTCCAAATATAAGAGGTTGATGTTGGCCCTAAAAAGTCTCCAACTCTTTTGGACTTTTATGGTAACAACAGATGGCTTCTTCGATTCTTCCTCTCTTGTTGTTTTTTTGTAATTTGGTTCCACACTGTATTTCCATGTCAGTGTCTCTAATAAGCTTTGGAAATATATCCACATCGTATCTTGATTTTTTTTTTTCTCTTTAGTTTAAATACATGAAATTTTCAATATGTTTTTTTTTTTTTTTTTTTTTTTTTTCAAAGATTTTATCGTAGATGCTCATAGCATAGAAGTGGAATGCAGTTGTCTTGTTATATATAAATAAAATAAAAGTAAACAATCCAACATTAGATGACATTAACATAAAATAAGTTGGATATATCTGATTATTCTCATTATTCTCTTGATGCATTGTATAAAAAGTATCCACTTTTTTCTTTTCTTTTCTTTTCTTTTTAAAATAGGGTTATTTAATGTGTTTCTCTACACTAAAAAACTATGTAACGTATTTTTTTTTTTTTACTAATTTTGAAAGTATATATTAAATGTGGTTTCTTTTTTTCATTATGTAACCTTACATAGTTATTTAACTTGAACAACATTAGATTATTTTATTGAAACTTCTACGTTTTTTGTGTAGGGTTGGTGGAGAAGAGGTTTCAAAAACAAAAATCAAACCCCACATCAACTAAGGACAAAAAATGAGATTTTTTTTTTATTTTTTTATTTTTTTTGTTAGACCACGAGATATCCCTCGCTCCGATCAGAAATCAATCGTTAATTAACGAATGAGATTAATCCCCACTTCGACCGGAAGGTCAGTAAAGGCTGGTCACGAGGTGCTTCCAATGGGTTTGAACTCGAACAGAGTTTGAACCATTCGCCCAACTAGGAGTGCGGTGACCAACCGTACCACAGCACGATAATTTTTTTTGTTAATTAATAGAATCAAAAACAAGAAAAACAATCCTTAAAAAAAAAATTCAAAAAAAAATTCAAGTCTTAAACTTGTTATTAGTTAATATTATTATTTCATAATCTTTTTTAATAATAGTACGGCACCAAATTTATATATTAAAAAAAAATGCAATATTATAGTTGTATTATTTTTCATTATTTCTTAAATCTCTCATATACTTATAATAAAATTAAGTAAATATTGAATCTAGTAGAAATAAATTTATATAACACACTGGCTCATTACCTTGGTGGCGTGGCCTTGGTGTGTATTTGAGAGATTTTCCCACCTTATGTGTGGGTCTTGTCTTACCTTGGTGTGTGCGCACTCTCCCCTTTGTGAGAGTTGTGATCCGAGCCGTACTAGTCACCATCTTGCTTGTTCCGGTAGATGTTGTAATAAATAATAATAATAATAATAATAAAATTAAATATCACCAACTTAATATATAGTGCCGGCTAAGCAGATTGGAAACAATAATTAAAAAATAAAAAAATAAAACACTTTATTGTCATGTGGTTTGTCCACCTGACTTCAACTGTTTGTGTTTTTAAAAAACTTTAAAAACACTTCGACAACACTCAAGAGACTCAAGACAAAACATTCAATCGTAAAAGCTGCAGCAAACCCAAATTCTTTAAAAGAAAAAAAAAATCGAAATTTAATTTAATTTGAACGCAACGGTCAGATCAGATATGCATATAAACAGATCAAATCCAATCTGGTTTTGGATGTCTGTTCACTTGGACTCTTATCACATTTTCACATACAAAGAATCTTGTAATTAAACTAAACTTTTGTCACGTGCTATCTCAGGACATGTTTGATATTGTTTAATTGCTAGAATGTGCTGGCCTTTCCATGCTTTTCAGTGATTGTGAAAATATCTGAATTATTTAATGCACAAATGTAATACATAATCAATAATTAAGGCCCCGTCCGCTAATTCGGTTTGTTTTTGTTTTTGTTTTTGTTTTTGTTTTTAAAAAATGATTTCGAATTCAAGTTCAGTAACTATTTTTCAATTAATTTTCAAAATACAAAAACAAAATAAAAAACAAAACTAGCGTTAAAAGTGGAAATTTTGAAAAAAAAAAAAAACTTGTTTTTCTTGAATTTATTTTTGTTTTCCAAATTAATTATCAAAAAATTATTATTATTACTATTATTTTCTCTTGAACCGGGTCATCATCGGCTTCATCTTCTTCTCCTCCTCCTCCTCGCCGCAGATCGTCACTGCTTGCCGCAGGTCGTCACTAGCCGCTGCCTTCCGCCAGTCGCCGCTCGCTACTCCATCGCTGCCGTCTTCTTCTTCTTCTTCTTCCTCTTCCTCCTCCTCAGCTCGCTGCCACCGATCACTGTCGTCTTCTTCTTCTTCCTCTTCTTCTTCTTTTTCTTATTCTTCATGTTCCTCCTCTTCGAATCGTCATCGTCTTCTTCTTCTTCTTCCTCTTCCTCTTTCTCTTCCTCTTCCTCCTCCGCTCGTCTCTGATCGGCTCTGGGTCGCCTCTCACCGTCGATCGCCACTCACCGCAGCCGATCTGGTCTTCTTCTTCGCCGATCTGGTCTTCTTCTTCTTCTTCCATTTCAACCGATAACTTTTCTTTAATTTAAAAATTACAAAACAATTTTTTTAGTTAATTATTTAATTAATTTGTTATAATTTTTATAATATTAAAGAAAATGTAAATATTGATATTTCAATTTTCGATGGTTTTCGGTTAGTCTCTGAGGCGCGTTTTCCCCATTTTTTTTTTTTAAATACGGATTCCGATATATGCTACCATACGCGTTTTTGAATTTTGAAATTAAAACTAAAACCACTATTTTCATTTTTATTTTTCTTTTCAAAAAACAACAACCGAAAACAGTTTATAGGATGACCCCTAAACTATTTTAGATTTATTTTTAATATTTTTGTTAACATTCATAACCGTACTCCGTCAGTAATGGATCACGTGTAAAGCGGAGATCACTGCACTAATCGTGTAATACCAACTTGACAATTGTGTCAAGTGTTTGTGTGTATCCAAACATTATTTAAAAAACATATTTAATAATGATGTTTTATATATATAATCAAATTTGTTTGGGAATATCGTATTAGTGTGACTTAAATAGCAATTCAAATGTAATCTTCATACAGGAGTTGAATGCTTTGGGGTGCATTAAAGATAGGGTAATGTTAACCTCTATAAGGGCATTGGTTAGGCACTTAACACAGTTGACATTACACAAGTACATCAATGATCTTTGCTTTATACGTGATCTATTACTGACGGTGAATCGTTAACAAAAATATTAAAAGACATATTTAATGAAGATGTTTTATATCCAAGAAAATAAATCAAATTTATTTTAGAAATATTGTATTAATGTGATATAAATAACAATTTAAATGTAATTTTCATGTCTGAATGAATGATGCATTAATTTTAATAGTAATTTTTATGGTTTTAATATGAACAATACCCTTAAAGATATAGCATAGTTTGATATGGAATTCAAATATAGAAAAAGTACGGTGATATGTATTAATATGCGATAAATATACCTAAATTGTGTGCTTACGAGAGAAAAAATGATTTGAATGTTAGATACTTTGCAAAACTTATGATGCATTAAAATTGAAACTCTAAATACTTAAATTTATATATATATATACCAAAAATTTTCCTATGAGGACACTTTAATAGAATTATATAAAGACATTGAATGTGAGTCACTCGTTTTACATACTTTGACTTGATATATATGCACTTGTCAAATCACTTTTATAAATGAGTGGCTTACATTCAATATCCTGATAAAGTTATATAAGGATGCCCTGATAGTAACGAGACCATATATATATTTTTTAATGTATAACAACAAAAACATAAATTAAGTTGTTCTAGAACCTCTAAATTAAATGCGCAAGAATTTTTTTTTAAAAAAAGGGTAATTAAAACTTTTAAATAGAATTCAACCAATCGATACAATCAAGAAATTTACAACTGGAGCCCAATTAAACACCACCAGCACAAATCCTCTGGCTACTAATCTATACATGTATGCACTATTGTACTCTCTCTGTCAAGGGTCCCCACAAATTTAAAGAAAAAGAATAATCTTTAAGACAAGTATATTGAATGTATATTGAGTGGTGCGTACATCAAATTAATCGGAGCATATACTTAGCCCTCGTACCGGTAGATGGATGGGCTTGAGATTTAAGTGAATGACTTTCAAGTCAACGACTCTAATTTTATCAATAGTAAAAAGGTTCAAATCCTATTAATGGTAAAAAGCTTTAAAAAAAAATTACAGTCTAAATAGGTGGATATAGATATTGTAATAAAAAATAAAAAATAAAAATAAAATAGGAACATGTATTTTGAATCGGACAATATTTAGGTACTAACCAACCAACGAGGTTTTACCACGTGGTCAATTTGTAAAAAAAATACAAAAGAGATAAATATAAAATATTAAAAGAAAAAAATTATGTTGTAACACCCCGTTAGTGAGGTAACTAGGTAAGTAACTTGGGTACCGATTACCATGCAATTTCCTTTTGAATCTCTTGGAATTAAATTTCATTTATTTTGAAATCATTAATTCATTATTTGAAAATTTAATTAATTAATTAACTAATTGCCACGTCAATTTCAATGTTTTGTATCCACGATTATTTATGCTCTGAAAGACTCTCGAGTCACGTGTGAAGCACGTGACGATTTTCGCTAGCTAACTAGAAAGTCTAAATATAAACCCACATAAATTTTAGCTGCTTGTCAAACTGTTTTAGACTCTCTCTCTGGTTTTTTTCACTCTGAAAAAAGAATGGACTCTGTTGCTCTTTTTTGTACTGGGGCCCTCCTTGCCGGCGGCCTCTACTGGTTCGTTTGTCTGCTTGGTCCAGCGGAGCAGAAAGGCAAGCGAGCCGTCGATCTCTCCGGAGGCTCGATCTCGGCCGAGAAAGTCCAAGACAATTACCAACAATACTGGTCTTTCTTTCGCCGTCCAAAGGAGATCGAAAAAGCCGAGAAAGTTCCCGATTTCGTCGACACTTTTTACAACTTGGTTACTGACATTTACGAGTGGGGTTGGGGACAGTCCTTCCACTTCTCTCCCGCTATTCCAGGCAAGTCCCACCGTGACGCCACGCGCCTCCACGAGGAGATGGCCGTGGATCTCATCGAAGTCAAGCCAGGTGACCGTATTCTTGACGCTGGATGCGGTGTTGGTGGGCCAATGCGGGCAATAGCTGCCCACTCGCGCGCAAAGGTTGTGGGCATCACGATCAACGAGTACCAGGTGAATCGCGCGCGTATTCACAACAAGAAGGCCGGTCTAGACTCGCTTTGTGAGGTAGTCCAAGGGAACTTCCTCGAGATGCCGTTCCCGGAAAACAGCTTCGACGGCGCGTACTCGATTGAGGCGACTTGTCACGCGCCCAAGCTTGAAGAAGTGTACGCGGAGATCTTCCGGGTTCTTAAACCCGGATCCCTCTACGTATCTTATGAGTGGGTCACAACCGAAAAGTACAAGGCGGATGACCCGGAACACGTGGAGGTTATTCAAGGGATCGAGAGAGGAGACGCCTTGCCAGGCCTCCGTAGCTCCGCCGAAATTGCCCAGATAGCGAAGAAAGTCGGGTTCGAAGTTGTCAAAGAGAAGGATCTGGCCAAACCGCCGTCTCAGCCGTGGTGGACCCGACTAAAGATGGGTCGGATCGCTTACTACAGAAACCACATTCTCGTCACGATACTCTCCGCTATCGGTATCGCACCCAAAGGAACCGTCGACGTCCACCAGATGCTCTTCACCACAGCCGATTATTTGACCCGTGGAGGCGAGACCGGAATCTTCTCTCCGATGCACATGGTCCTCCTGAGAAAACCCGGAGCTCCGACATCTTCTTAGTTTGAGGTCTGTGTTTCGCGGCGTCTTCCACCAGCCGTTACTTTTTAGTTGTTTTTTTTTCTTCTAGGTTTTTAATTTTAATTTTCTTTCTCTTATTTTTATTTTTATTTATTTATCATCTTGTATCCTTTTTAAATTTTAATTAAACTTGGATGTTGGATTTTCCATTTCAATTTTCAAATTGTTATGATAGATTTTCCCAAGAATATATCTATCTCGGATTTTCCGCTACTATTAGTTCAAAAAATATCTAAAATTAATTTATTTTGAATAAAATAAAAGCAGTATTAGATCTACGATGTGTGGGGTGGTTATAGGCATAAGTAATATGGAAGCGAGCATAGAGGAGTATAGCTCTCAACGAATTAGAGTGCAGAGAGTACACCGTACACGAACACGAACACGAACACGACAGGCACATGCAATAGTTAGAGACTTTACTGTGAGGATGCCTAGGTGGCAACCACTGGCTAGCTACTAAGCTTCAAAAGTAGTAGTGTTGTTGTGAGAAGATCCTGACAATTCTGTCGAGCTCTTGTTGTGTTTTTTTGTCAATATTTATGCTGTAATTTTATTTTATTTTTAGGCGTTCAAAAATGGAAGAATAGAATAGTGGGGACATATTCGTAAAAAAGAAAAGAATTGTAGGGACTAATGTGGATCTCCACTACCTACTTTGGATCTTTCAAGGTTTGATTTCTGGAAAAAATCTTGTATGAGACTGTCATGTGGTATCCAATGTGATTGCATCAAATTATAATTTCATAATTTATTTTTATGTTACTAAGATAAATAATTCATTATACAGTAGTAGTACAATGTGTACAGGGTTAATGACTTAATGTTCTCTTAAACGTAGTTCAAATATTGATTGTTGAGATTTTAATTTGTAAATGTTTATTAAGCATTTTTTTTTTTTTTTTTTTGTGACAATGGTTATTTCATTTTTATGATGTGAAATACATCTATATAGATATTTTGGCTGAAAAAAAAAATCTATGCAGATATTTTGGCTGAAAAAAAAAATCTATATAGATATTTACAAATAAACAGGTCATATAACGGGAAGAAAAAAATCATGCAAGTCATTTTGTATATATTATAATATCTTTGATTATGGATCTTAATTAGGATTTGGGATTCAAATTGGTATATATATCTTTTGTGCTGGACTATATTAATTTAAAATTTTGAATTAAATATATTAATAATAATCTTTGGATTGAGAAATCAGATTGATAGGTGTTAAATTTATAAATTTAAGTCAAAATTTTAAATTGAGTTGACTACATAGTTGTTTTTTTGTATACACATTTATAATATCCTTGATTAGCTATGTTAATTGGGATTCAAATAAGAGTTTAATGGTTTGTGAATTCTCGAAATTGAGAGTTGCAGGATTGTTTGAGATTGAACTAAACTAAACTAAACTATTTTAACCAATGTTTGGTAGTGTTGTTTTCTTCTTTTTTAAAATATAAAAATAAAAATAATAATATGGCATTTGGTTTTTGGATTGTATAATGTTATTTTCCAATTCTAATTTTGATTCAATCACAACTCCTTTAATATAATCCGATCCTAATCAAATATTAGTCCAACCATACATGATGTCAAGCAGCATCTCCGTTTTTGTTTCAAACTTGCTTACTATTTAGTAACATGTTTTCCTCGTATCAAAAAACGTTCTTTTTTTTTTTTTTTTTTTTTTTTTTTTTTTTTTTTAACACATGGGTGCTAATCGGTCGGTATTCAAAATATTGACCTAGTGATGTGGCTCAATTGAACAGTGACACATGTCCTTTTTTCTTTCATCCATTCTAAGATTTCTTGTATTCCAGGACTTTTAATACATGAACATAAAATCCCAATAAAACTGAACTTCATACGATTACAAAGTCTTGAAATTGGTGAAATAAAAAAAAAAGACATGTGTTACGATTCAATTGGGTCACATCACAAGGTCAGTATTTTAGGTGATAATCTTGACCGGTCAGCAACCAAGTATTATCTATTGAATTATATATAATAAAATAATTAACATTTTCAATAACACATGAACACATTCACATGTAGTGCAGAGCATTAATATAACTACCAAGTTATATTAAATGCTCTTACATTAATGTAAATTTTCACCATATCTAATGTTGAACTACATTTATTTTCCTCTACACTTCTTTTTGTCTGCTCGATACACGTTGAGCCATCAAATGCCAACTTGAGTCAAGAAGAAAGGGTTTTTTTTTTTTTTTTTTTTTTTTTTTTGTGGGAAAATTACACTAATATCCCATAACTTTAGGTGAAATTGAACTTATAGACAAAAGATCGATTTATTGCTCAAACCTCCCTTGGATTTCGTTGACCAAACGTTGACCACAGTTAAGTTTAACTGTTGACCAGATTGACTCTTGAAAAGTCACATTTACCCCTAGACCCTAATTAAATAAAAAATGAAAAAAAAAATTAAAATTTTAAAGATGGATTTGGTGGAGATCCAGACCATCCATCTCATAAGATGGATGGTGGAGATCCACCAAATCCATTTTTTTAAATTAAAAAATGGTTAAATTTAAAAAAAAAAAATTAAACCATCCCATAAATCAGTGCATCACATTCAAAGTATCTGGAAAAGGAAACCCAGATATTGAAAAAAAAAAAAAGTAAATTGAAGATCAAAAAGATGGATCCGGAAAAGAAAAGGAGATGGGTTTCCAAACAAAAACCCAAAAAAAAAAAATAAAATAAAATAAAAAATTGAAGTTCAAAGAGATGGATTTGGAAAACAAAAAGAGATGGGTTTCCAGATCCATCAACCATCAACCCTAATTTGTTTTTCCAGAAATCATATCAAACACGAAAACCCATCCCCATATCATCATTATCATAATCAATCAAACACCACCAGAATATTAATCAGTCTCATTAATTACACAAAATATTAGCAATTAATCAACAAAAAGATCTAAATCTCAAATAAACCAAATCATAAATAGCAAAAACCACATAAATCAAACTACGAAATCAAGCTTGAATTTCCAATTAAAAAAGAAATTTACATTTTCTTTCCGCGAAACCAAATCAAGCCTGATCTTTTTCTTCTATGCATATCTCTCTTTCTTCCAAAAACCAAATCAAGCTTGAATCATCATCATTTTTTTTTTTCCAGAAACCAAATCACCACATATCTCTCTTTCTACCCCACCGATCTCCGATCTCATCTCATCTCCCTCTAAATCGATCGATCGATCTCATCACCACCATCAACCACCCAATGTCAACCACCCCGAAGCCAAGAAAGGAGAAGCAGAAGAGAGAGAGAGAGAGAGAGAGAGAGAGAGATCCAGTCTTCATCGTCGTCGTGCTTCCGGTCATCGTCATCGCTGCTTCCGGTCGTCGTCGCTTCTGGTCATTGCCACAGTCGTTGCTTGGGTGTTGGGAGGTTTTGATGTTGATGATGAATGAGTGAGAGAGAGAGAACTGGGATTGGATTTTTTTTTTCTAGATGAACTAGGATTTTGACTGATTAGGTTTTGATGTTCTGGTGGGGATGAATCAATGGTGATGAATCTTGATTTGGTGCTGGTGAAGTTGGTGAAGTTGGTGATGGATTTTGATGATTTTCGGTGATGAATATTGCTGGTGAAGTTGATGGTCGATGATAAAGATGGTTGTGGGATGATGATGATCTATTTTCCTTTAAATTATTTAATATCACTCTTGAAAGTCCATTTTGCTTTTCCAACCGATAACTTGTAGTTAGTCAAACGTTTGGTCAACGAAATCCAGGGGAGGTTTGTGCAATAAATCGATCTTTTATCTATAGGTCCAATTTCACCTAAAACTAGGGGTATTAGTGAAATTTTCCCTCTTTTTAAAATAAAAACATGGATGATTTTCTCCTTGTGCAGAGGCCCAACAGCTATGAGTCTACTATGCTGATTTGGGCCTAAAATCCAAACAAGAAAACGTCTCATTTGGGCCTCTCATATAATATTCCAAAGACAGAGAAAGTGACAACTGACAAGGCAAAAAAATCTACAAAAGATACTAAAATATAGACAATTTGATCCACAAATCAAACGTGTGGATCTCACTGAGATTTCCTGATAATTATCTGTTAACTTCCTCAACATCATCTCTCTGTGCTTCTCTGTACTCCCAAAAAAACCAATCAAAACTATCTCCTCTGTTTCTCTCTGCACCCACACAATCCACATACTCTGCTCTGCTTACTATGGCTGCTACTACAATTACAAATTCCATAGCAAAATTACTCCCGTCTTCTCTCTCAATCTCAACAACCTCAAAAACCAGTCTTCTTTTCCCTCACAGTTCGATTTTATCACCACCCAATTTCACCAAACCAGTTAAATCTCTGCAAACAAAGCTTGAAACGAATCGAACAAATTTCTTGATAACTAAGGCCACAGCTGCTCCTGGGACCAAAAAAATCGATAGTGATGAGAGAGTGCAAAAAATCCACAGCATAGATGAGTTCGATGAAGCACTTAAATTGGCAAAAAGCAAGCTTGTAGTGGTCGAATACGCTGCTAGTCACAGTGCAAGGAGCAGCAAAATTTACCCATTTATGGTCGACTTGAGCAGACAATGCAACGACGTCGAATTTCTTCTAGTGATGGGTGACGAGTCAGAGAAAACAAGAGAGCTTTGCAAAAGAGAGAATATAGACAAAGTTCCACACTTTAGCTTCTATAAAAGCATGGAAAAAATCCACGAAGAAGAAGGAATCGGTCCTGACCAGTTGATCGGAGATGTGCTATACTACGGAGACAACCACTCTGCTGTGGTGCAACTGCATAACAGGGATGACGTGGAGAAATTGATCGAAGAACATAAGGTGGATCACAAGCTGTTGGTTCTTGATGTGGGGTTGAAACACTGTGGGCCATGCGTGAAGGTGTATCCAACGGTGTTGAAGCTATCGAGACAGATGGACAACGTTGTGTTCGCGAGAATGAACGGTGATGAGAACGATAGTTGTATGCTTTTCTTGAAGGACATGGATGTTGTTGAAGTGCCGACGTTTTTGTTCATTAGAGATGGTGAGATTTGTGGAAGGTATGTGGGTTCTGGTAAAGGTGAGCTTATTGGTGAGATTCTTAGATACCAAGGATTCGTGTAACTTATTAGATTATGAATTTGATTAGAAAAAAAAATAAATAAATAAAAATTATATGAATTTATCGTAAGAAATTTGACTGGATTGATGATAAATTTTTGTATGATGTCAAATGTTGCCATACATAACAATTGGGTATGTGATATTTGTTCCGATTGGCTGATCTCGGACTTAATAAATTATATTTAAATAGTATATCCAAATATCTCATGAATTTAGTTTATATTCGAGGGGATTGATGAGAAATTTTTGTTTGCAGAATTTGTATGGTGTCAAATGTGTTATATACATGAACAATTTGGGTACATAAATATTTGTTCCAATTGAGATCATTTGATTCGTTGACCTTGAACTATTAAAGATAATAAATTATATTTAAATAGAATATCCAAAAATTTGTATGGTGTCAAATGTGTCATACATGAACAATTTGGGTATATGATATTTGTTCCGACTGAGATCATTTGATTCGTTGACCTCTGGCCGTTAAAGATAATAAACTGTATTTAAATAGAATATCCAAAAATTTGTATTGTATCAAATGTGTCATGCATGAACAATTTGGATAAATGATATTTGTTTCAATTAAGATCATTTGATTCGTTGACCTCTGGCTGTTAAAGATAATAAACTGTATTTAAATAGAATATCCAAAAAATTATATGGTGTCAAATGTGTCATACATGAACAATTTGGGTATATAATATTTGTTCCAATTGAGATCATTTGATTCGTTGACATTTGACCGTTAAAGATAATAAACTGTATTTAAATAGAATATCCAAAAATTTGTATTGTGTCAAATGTGTCATGCATGAACAATTTAGATATATGATATTTATTTCAATTGAGATTATTTGATTCGTTGACCTTTGGCTATTAAAGATAATAAACTGTATTTAAATAGAATATCCAAAAATTTATATGGTGTCAAATGTGTCATACAAGAACAATTTGGGTAAATGATATTTGTTCCAATTGATATCATTTGATTCGTTGAACTCTGACCATTAACAATAATAAACTATATTTAAATAGAATATCCAAATATCTCATGAAGTTAGTATATATATACATATATATATATATATATAATCAGTTTTTCTCATCTCGTAACGAACTGAATTTTTAAGATTATGACGAGACTTATAAATCGTTGATTAAATTTAAGAAGACTTTAACTAAACTGAAGTATGTAAATCTAATGGTTGATAGTTGTGAATATAAATAAAATAAAATTTTATCGAGGTGTAATTTATTCTTAAAATAAGAATTGATCGGATTTGTTGATGTATAATCAATGGCTAATTGCTTGTTTGGAAGAGCTTCTATACCAGAATTATATATATATATATATATATAATTAAAATAGCTCTTTTAAATTATTATTTTTATCATTTGATTGTCATTCGGTAAAACTTTTAAATAATTAATAAGATCATTTTATGTCAACTTGAAGAAGTTTAAATTTTAGGTTTGCCAAATAGATTTTTATTGTTTTTTTAATTTATAATTTTTTAATAATACTAAAATATATAATATAACTATATCATTTGAAATAGTTTTTGAATATTTTTACAATCCAACGTATGGCAACAACTTAGCACTTGATTAGTTAATACAAAGCTCTCCTTCTAATTCATCTCCCGTCACATTAAATAATACAAGAGTAATGTTCGATATCTCAATTTTTTTTTCCTAAATTTTGTCACAAATGATGTGGCACGTGAGGTGTCAACATCATATAAGTTACCATATAATCTCACGATTTATAAGATGCTGACACTTCACGTGCCGCATCATTTGGGATAAAATTTGGAAAAAAAAAAAATTGGAATATCTAGCATTACTTATAATACAATGGAATATTATTATTTTCCCTCTGTAGTTTGTCATATTCTGACTTTACCCACTCTAGTTTCAGAAATGACCGGTTTTCCCCTTGAAAACCAAATTACTCAAAGATTTACCCCCTAACGTTAGAATTTTTGTTAAATGGTGGTTTGACCATAAAAAATAATATTAAAAGTACGCTTTTACCCCTAATAATAACGTTGATTTTTGTTAAAAAAAAATCAGAATTAAAAAAATAAAAACTGATTTCCATATTTAATCTCTACCGTCCATCTCAGAAATAGACGGTCGGGATAATTAGAAAAAAGAAAGAAAGAAAATTCAACAATTCATCACCGTCATCTCCAAATTCGATCATCAGAATAAATAAATAAATTAAATTCAATAGTTATTCATTCATCAACATCAACACAACTAAACAAGACAATTCATCATCTTCAGCATAACTAAACCACCATTACTGCACACCACAGATTCACACAAAAAAAAATATATATATCTAAAAATAATAATAATGAAATCAACACATACCAGCAGATTCACAAACAAAAAAGCAATATATATATATATATATATATATTTATATCATCAACACTACAAACCCCTAACGAAACCCAAATCAAAAACCTCACCCCAAAAATCAATAACCCCAAATCGGCCAATCTCTCTCTCTCTCTCTCTCTCTCTCTCTCTCTCTCTCTCTCTCTCTGATTTTCTTCTTTCTCGTCCTCTTCTGACATTCTGTTCTTCTCTTTCTCTCCCTGATTCTCTTCTATTTTTCTCTCCCCGCCACTCTATCCTTCCTCTTTCTCTTTTACAGTCGACGGAGCGCGGTTATTGTTGGCGGAGTCCGATTTGCTGCGAACTTGTTGAATGAATGACTGATTTTGGTGGTAGGAAGGGTTTCCGGGTTCAGCTGGGCAACAGAGCTAGGTTCGGCTGGGCGGTGGGCGGAGGAGATGGTGGTGTGTGAGAGAGATGGTGGACTGGTGTGGTGTTGTTTTTTTATATTTATTTATTGAAAGTTGGGTGTGTTGATCGAGTGAGAGAGATTGAGGATGAGGACTCGGACTTGAACATACAACCTCATGATGTATGTGTGAGAGGTATATCACCGTACCAACCTTTTTAAAGTCAATGTTATAATTTTTTATGTTTTAAAAACTCATATTTATTAAATTATAATCATTAACATTTATTAAATATAATACCAAATATTTGTATTATTTAATATATATATTATAATATAGTATATCACCAAATAAATATATTATTATATTAACACTAATCCAATCTAATTTAAAACAAATATTCAATACAATAAAATAAAATGTACCAAACAAGGTGTTCGAGGCCATAATAAACACCAGCACAACAAGCTCCTAAAAATAATTAGAGAACCACTAATGATACGGGTCTTCTTATTAAAATCCCCTTTATATAAAATATAGATACCGGTCTTCTTCATTCTTATTAAATTTATATACTAAAATAGCATGTCGACATGTCGTCCATGACTATGTCGGATTCAGTGTATTGATGTTGTATTATTTGGCTTACCTAATCATAAATATTAATCATTATAGCATTTTTGGAAAGAAAAAAAATAATTAAAAAAAAAATATATATATATATATATAATAGATAGAAAATAAATATAATCATTTTATTTCCCTTGTCATAATTTCATTTGTCATTTAAGTGCAAATCAAGTCCAACAAAATTGTTGATTTGAGCTGTGATCAAGAAAAAAAATAACAAAAAAGACAACATTCTCAATGGTCAGCTTAGAAATTAAAGGAAACACAGCACATAATTAGTACTTGTTCGTTAGTAGTTGTCAATCTTAAATTCTCTTAATAAAACCTCAACTGCCCGGCACCAAAACACATCGTCCTCATCAATAAATTTGTTTTGTACCAGTCAAGCATTATGTATTATACTTAAATGCATGTATTATACAATTTTTTATATACAAAAAAATTGAAATTATACATATATACTAAGTCAAGGAAAATACACAAATTGATTTTGTTATTTTGTTCCCACAAAAAAAAATCTCAAAAGTGGATGAAATATCTCTTCGAAGGTATACTAGTACCTCTCACCTACCCCACTTTGAGGTGATATATGGAATGTTATAGTTCTTTATCAGGTAAGCCAGAAAATAATCCTTTAGTGGGAGAAAACTTTTACAAGAAATTATTTAATTTCTCTAAAGTTAATTATTTAATTAATCATGTCGAGGTTATAAGTTCAACCATATATAATTGCAATGGTTGTGTGGATGTGGCATGCACCATGCAACTTAAATAACAAGCTTATTGATCCTATAGGCTATATCTCCACAACTTTAATTAGTTGACTCATAAACCAATTAATATTAATTAGTATATATATAAGAGAGTTTAGGTATGCGATGCTCACTTTATAACATTATACAGTGATATAATATTTTTTTTAAAAGTGATTAGAGTTAGAAAGTCAATCACGTACGAAATTAACTTCTAATTACAGTAGCCGACTAGATAGAAAATTACGATCACACTGTATAAGATTTATGTATTTATTTATTAGATTAAAAGTCATATTCACTATGCTCACCTAACCATGGCCTATTCAAGACAATTAAGTATCATCTTTGCTCAAATCAAACAGGAGAACAAGGAAATTGTTTCAAGTACCTTATACCGATGATGACAGGGTGATTATTATATTCTTTTCATTAATTTTAATTTATAGAAAATTAAACAAACCCAAAAAGACAATGTCTATAGAGAACCATTTCAATTGTACATCAAGAGTAATTTACATATAATATTCAAACAAATTTATATAATATACAACTTTAATATGATCTAAACAAAAACATAAACCCAAAAAAAAAAAAAGTAAGATCAAAAAGAAAAAGAAAAAGAAATCATCAACATTTTGCTTTGATCATTGGATTCAATTGAAGAGGCCTAGGTGGGTTCATAGTTCTTCTCTTCCATAGATTTATTTCATTTCTTGGCTGCAAAGCCACTCCTCCACCACCTATCATCATTGGTGCTGAAAATGGAATAATAACTTCTTCATGTTCTTCTTCATCACTATTTCCTCTTTCTTCATCGGAATAATAATTCCGGTGATCGGAATCCACCGGAGTAATCTGAGCCGTCCAATCGAAATCTGCTAGAACACTATGACCACTTGCAAACTTCCTCATCTGGCTCAAACCCGGCGCTCTCTCCGGTAATTGTACCGGAGACTCGATGTTGTTGTTCTCATGATGATGATCATCATCAGCATAAACATTAGATTTTGATCTTGAACGTTTCGATATAGTGAAGATTCTTCTAATCTTCGAAGCATGTTTTTTCAACTCATGACCAGGAGATGACGACGACGACGAAGAAGGCTTGATATCTTTTGGAAGAGAAAAGCTCTTCTTGTTATTAATAATAGTAGCTTTCTTGATCTTGTTCTTCTTCTCCTTATGCTTCTGCTTGATTTGTCCCATGCATGAAACTTTAGGCGATGTTGGTTCTTGATCAATTGTTTCGTCGTTCTTCGATTTCTTTCGAGCCTCTTCAGGAATCATCGGACCTGAAAAATGATAATGATGATGATGATGATGATGAGGCAGCTTGTTAGGATGATTATAATCTGATGATCTCTTGTCTCTACTAGGACTAAAAGGAAGATTTTGATAACTAACAACTGCACCAGCTGCTTTTGGAAGTAATTTCAAGATTTTGTTTTTGGGTTTTGAATTTGCTTGTTGTTTCTCCATATCAAGAAATATCTATCTAATCAACAAGAAAAAAGATAGAAGATAGAACAAATGAGAATGTGTGTGTATATATATATATAAGGGAAGTGTGTTGGATTTGAAAAAGTCAAAATTGGTGAGGATATGGTCAAAGAAGATTGGTGTGACTGAGCACACACACACACGAACCACCTCCTATACCTTGCTTGAATTGCCCACCATAATTTATTATTACAGCTATTGCTTTATTGTTTCTAGTTGTACATAGATTTTAAAATTGTTCAATATTTTCAAAGTGTATTATTATCATATCAATCCACAGCCTATATCTGGAAATAGCAAAGAAGCATGCTTTGACTGTTTATGACTTGTCAATTAGCATTTTATCTTATCATCAGAATTTAAACGTGTGGATCTATTTTAGTAGATAATCATTGAAAATTAACAGGTTTGACAAATACAACAACCCAGCCTCCAGCAGCAACAAAACTCTTTTTAGAACATCACCTCTTAACAGAACTGGTGGTGTAACTCTTTTCCATATAAGTGGTGAGGGATTCAAATCCCACCATATGTATTTTAAAAACATATGTATAGAGTTTTCTTCTTGAGTTGTGGTAGTAGTTATCTTCTGTTATGAGATTAGATATCCGGATTGTACATGTATTGTTTGATCTCAACAGGTCCCGACAGTCCTATTGTAATAGTTCTTGTAATACTTAAAAAAATAATAATAATAATTAACATATCACAATTTTTTGTAAATTAAACACCCACTTAAATCTGTAAATTTCAAACTCTATCCATTTCATTTTTGTCAGATAAAAGAAAACATAAAGGAGTTGATGATTTCTACAAAAGCAAAAATTTCAGCACTACTTGGCGGGTTTTAAAATTTGGAGGGATTTGGTTTGAAAATTGTAAATTGAAATAATCCCTTAAATATATATATACACTGTTTAGATTATTACTTATTAGATACTTATTGGTCGGCGGTTCTCAAAAAAGTCATATAAGAAAAAAAGAAAAAAGAAAAAAGAAAAAAAAAAAAAAAGAAAAGTATTTGGGATCGAAGAGGTTTGGTTTTCAATAAAGTCAAAGATGTACAACATATGTATCAAGTGGTGTACATTTCATTGAAGTGTGAGAATCGTGAGATAGTGAGATACACACCATTTCATCATATTAATCAAGTGAGACGAAGTTGCCTTTTGGGAACCAACCCCATCTTGGAATTCAAATTCAATTAATTGCCTATTTCTTTTTCTAAAGAAACAAAAAATTTTGAAAAATGAACATCGTTTTCTGGGTGTGATTCGTGGTGGGAACATGCAATATTGTTGATTATTCTATATATAATTGTATTATTTAAGTTAGAAAATCCAAATATTAAACAGATTGAATATGAGATTTTAAGTGTTTAAAAAGTTTATTCAAAATACATAAGTTGAGGTGATTTAATGTTAAGTTCACACATATACTTTAATGAGATTAGAATAAGTCATATTTTAACGAGAGTATGAATTCTAACTAATATTATTCTCTGTAATCTTTAAAATGTGTAAAAAAAAAAAAAAAAAAAAAAATCATTCCAAACACTTTCAAATTTATAATTTTAGTGATAGACTCTCCTTACACTCGTATGAACGAGATTATGAGTTTGAATTATCTCCATATTCATTCAAAATTATTGATTGAATTAGTTTGATAATGCTATATATAATTTAAATTGACCATGGATTATAATTTATCCAAAATTAAGTACATCGAGTTGATTTTTGAGTTTAATCTTAAGCCGGGAGTTCTCCGCTTTCAGCTTTGGGTTTCGGATTTTAATCCCTCACTGCAGAAGTCCACTAACATAAAGGTTTGGGTTAGGTTCTATGATTTGTCTTGGGAATACTTGCATCCGAAGATCTTTTTTTATTTGGCCAGATGTATTGGAATTCCATTGAGATTGGATGAGGTTACTATTGATGATGATTTTAGTCAATTTGCCAGAGTTTTAGTTGATATAGATTTGTCTGTATTGCTTCCCTCTTCGATTCTTTTAAAGAGAGATAAGTTTCATAGCTCTTTCATTTCGGTTAGGTATGAAAACTTGCCGTATTTTTTGCTCAGTTTGCTCTTCCATTGGTCATACGCCTGGTTCTTGTCGTTGGAACAAACCTAAGGTTCCTGTTGCTAGTACGGGAAAACCCTCTCATCCAATGGCTGGGGTTTCTATTAAAGAGCCAGTCTTTTAGCCTGTTCGCCCTCGATCTTCTAAGATGGTTTATCGTCTAATAGATAAGTCGGTTCATGAGGTCCCGGTATCTAATGCTTTCACTGTTATTTCTCAAGTTTTGGGGTTTGTAGATACAAGGGGTATGAGTCAAAATGTAGGGACCTTAAACACAGAAGCTCTCGTTGACAATCCTGATCCAAAAGAGATTGACAATATGCAATTTTTGGTCTTGGAAGAGTAGAGCAGCCACTTTGAGAGGCAGTATCCAGTTGAAGAAAATATTCTTATTTTGGTTTCGCAACTGTTAGAGGAGATTCAAATTCCTCCAGTTGTTACATCAGTTTTAGGAGAAGAATTTGTAGATCACTATCAATGATACCAATCCAATCCCTACTAATTTGGGATACTGTAATTTTGGGAATCCAGGTAACAACTTCTCAGGGAAGGATGATAAGTATGGGGAAGCTCAGGATCTAGTTGATACCGACAATAATTGGATTCCCGTGGTGACAAAATCGAAGAGAAGGGTGAAACCAACTTTCAAGATTTTAGCTAATTTAAAGTCTCAATTGAGTAAGAGAAGTTCTAAGCACCTCCATGTTGATCCCTGTTTCTGAGACTAAGATTTATCCTGATTCTGCGACTCTATTGGCCCATACAAAATTACATCATGTTGCTATTTCTGATTGGGTTACATCGTTTGAGGCAGAAGAGAATGGTTAATTTTTTTTTTTTTTTTTTTAGTTCATGTTTCTTTATCTTTTGTTGAGGTTTGCGCACTTTTTTAGATTAGTGTTTTAGGACATGTATGCTACATTGTTTTTGCTTTTCTTTTTCTTTTTCTTTTTATTTTAATATATATTTTAGGTTACATCTAAAATTTTTTTTTAAAAAAAAGTTGATTTTTGAGTTTAAATTGTTTATCAAGATATACAATTATATGGGCAACCAATTTACCAGCTTGCTTCTTAGACAGCCAACACTTAAACGACGCCGTATTATATACAATCATCTTCAAAACCCCCAAAATCTGCATCACCACGAGTACTTGACTGGAACCCTAACATCAATTACTTTCTTCTGGATCTCTAATCGGTCCGAGGTATGTTCATAATCATATGATATATGACATGGTTATGTATTCTTTCTTCACATCGAATGGATAATTTGATTGATTTGAAAAATGCAACAAAATGCAGGATTTTTAATTGTTGCAGTGGAGAATCAGTCATGGTTCTCTCCTTTGATTTGCAGGGTTTCATTCTACGTGCTCGAGTGCTCAAATTGTACAGGCAAGCTCTCAGGACTGCTCGAAGAGCTCCTCATCAAGCCAGAGGTGAAAGTTCTTTCCTTTGCAGAATTTGAATAAAATATTTCACTAAAAAAAAGGGTTTTGTTTATAAAATCCATTTCTTTGAAGATAATGTTCTAAAAAATGTGCATTTGGAAATTGTTGTAGATAGACAAATAATCACTTATTTCATCATAGTTTGGCATTATTAGAATTCGTTTATTTCATAATTTGTTCTCTAGTAATCAGTTTTAAATTATATAGAAGTTTCATGAAAAGAATAACTACGTAGAATTATCTGGCCAAATTAGTTTTGTTTCATAAGAAGCTAGATTGCATTTGTGTAAGTATTGAATTAACACCAACACCAAGACCGCTGTTATTTGGATATTTTTCGGCCTGGAAGGAACCTATCTATTATGCTCATGAAATGCAATGTTGTTTGCTTGCCTGCTTTGTATTTTCTGTTAACATGTGTTATATCCGATCTTATGTAGACTTATTTGTGGTTTGAAATTGTACGAAGGATGTACTTTGTGAGTCCATGGAACGACATGATCATGGTGTTGATCAGTTGATGGATTATAATAAATGTATTGTGTAATGTTTGTTGGGTGTAAACGTAATGAAGTTGTGTGTGAATTGCATTGAATTTATAGGTGAATTGAATCAGACAATTAGACAAGAAATGGAGAAGAACCGAGACTGCAAGGACAAACAAAAGATTCGATTCTTGATTAGTGAAGGTTTAGAGAGATTAAAAGGTCTGGATGAGATGCTTGACATGCAGGGTCGCGGTCAGTGACAAACTGCTTTTTGTTATCAAGTTTTTGATTTCCTACTAATGCAAATTGAAAAGATAGGAGTTGTTTTTGACCTTACATTTTCAGCATATCTTTGTTGTGCTGACTACGAATTTTCCCAAACCAAATTCTTTTAAAAGTCTGCAACTGCAACTTTTCCTCTTCCCTTTTGATTGTCAAAAGTTTCTGAACAGCATGAATGTAATATGAATCAAATACCGCTTATACGAGATGTAGTCAAATTTGACTCGAAATACATTGATTAAATTCTCTTGATACTTGCTCTGTTATGGTGTAGATTGTAACCACAAGAAGTTCTATTCCAAAAAAAATTGAGTATTACTTTTAAATTCATGCGTTAGTTAATTGGGTTGCGACTTGTGAGCAGAAAAGGGCCAAATCAACAAAGATGATAACGAAGAGTCAATGGAGAACCTTGTTGTTTTTCATTTTTTCTACAAGTTAAATGAAATGGACTAATTTTATCTGTATTACATAAGAACAAGACAAAATGAAATCAAAATTGGCCAATATATCCAGACTTGAAATTTAGGTGTTGCCAGTTTCCCTGTTGAAGCATCCTAAATCATGACCACTAGCCACTCCTTTCCTGTTTTGTCTGTGAAACAAATGTATTTGCATTCTGAGTCATTGCAGGCGCAGGGTGGTTGCAACATTCCCTTGCTCAAATGCAAGGTTTTCGATTTTCTTCTGGGCTCCAGCCGTGCATTCTCATTGAAGTTAAAAGAAAAGAAATTCAAAATTCAACAGTTTGTATTGGAGAATACTATTGTCCTCTTTATAGTGATTTCATCACTTATCACCGTTATTTGTTGAGTGACCACTGCTATTGTTTCATGCTGAGTAACCAACAATAACTCCCCAGATGAGACTACCAAATACATCAAAATTTTAGGGTTGCACACTATTGAACTATGTTCTTCAAGTTAGGCATGCGAAATCAACAGCAGCATTAGCGTCGATCCTTCCAGAAATCAACATCAACTTAGCAATCTGTGTTAATCTCGAATCACTCACAAACCGTCTCTCATCTCCTTCTACAAAACTGAAAGCATGCGTGCATCTATCTATCTGTCTATCTCAAGATTGCACAGCCAATTATATCTTATATCAAAACAAAATGCGGAAGAGAGATTTCAAACCATATGATTCTATAATGGGCGTGCAACAAATCCTCTACCAGCCATTAGCTCCACCAATTCTTCATGCTTCTTTAACTGCCCCGCCTTCCTCAGCTCCTGCAGGACCATCTGATAAACTGGCAGATTCGGTTTCAAGCATTTTTCCTCGAGCATCTCCCTGAAGAACTTATACGCATTGTTCCAATGTCCCTTACTGCAAAACAACGAAATCAAAATCTGGTAGGTATTCACGTTAGGCTCAATCTCATTCTCATCCATCTCCTTCTTCAATTTGAGAACCATGTCAATGGATTTCGAGTCTGCAAACATTTTCATCAATATATTGTAAGTGACCGTATTAGGCTGACATTCCAAACCCTTCATCTTAGTAAACATCCGGTGAGCCCCGTTAACATCCTTTAACTTCGCAATGCACCTAAATATCGTATTAAAAGTAGACGAATTCGGGGTACAATTCTTCTTAACCATCAAATTGAGCACCTTGATAGCATCCTCAAGATTGTCATCTTTACAATGACTCTCTATAAGGAAATTGAACGTGATCGTATCAGCAGCACAACCAAGTTTCTTCATCTGATTATAAACTTGCAAAACCTTCTCAGTCCTACCAGCCTTAACATGAACTCGCATCAGATTGTTGAAAGTTACCGAATTAGGCTCACAACCCACATCAAGCATTTCAGCGAACACGTCGTGGGCACGCGAAATCTGCCCACACCTACACAATGCATCTATCACGATACTATAAGTATACACATTGGGTTGAATTCCAGCCATTTTCATTTCCCTAACTATCCTTTCAGCCTCCGAAATATTACCAGCTCGACACCACCCACGAACCAGGTTTGTGTAAATGATAACATCAGGCTCGAACTTGTCTTTTAAACTCTCGAAAAACGATTGAGCTTCACTGGCTCTTCGTTTTCTACACAAAATGCTAATCACTATCGAGAACGCGATCTTGTCGGGCACACAACCGTACTCCTCCATACGGTTGAACGCATGCACCGCCTCCGCAGCCAATCCGGCCCTCACGTAGCGGCGGACGAGGATCGAGAATGTCTCAATCGTGATTTCGACGCTTCTCGATTTCATCAGATCAATGAAATGCCAAGACAGGTCAAATCGCCTTACCTTTCCGGCGAGACTGATCATTTCGTGGTAGGGCTCCGGCGCCTGGACGAATTCGGGTCGGGTTGTGGCCCAGTTGAAGAATGACAGGACCTGGAGGAATGGGACACCGTGGCGGACCCCACCGGACTTTTCGACGACGTGGCGAACGACGGAGGGGGAGATGGAGTGGGCGGTGGAGATTTGCGAGAAGTCGATAGACAGAGAGGGAATTGTGAAGCTAGGAGTCGGGTCAGTTTCCGGGTTAGGGTTTCTGCGATGGTGGTCTTTGATTAAAGAGTGGATTTTGTCGGCGATTAGGGTTTCTTCAGGTGTCAAAGAAATGTTTGGTTCGTTTTTGGTGTCGTTGTTGTTTGTATCCTCATCTTCGTTGAGTGAAGTTGAAGAAGAATAAAAATAATGGAGAGTGTGAGGCTTTAATATGCTTTGTTGACAGATAGAGAGCGGAAAACGGAGCTTGGATTTGATCATTAAGGCCATCAATGGTTTCTTCTTCTTCTTCTTCTTGCAAGTGATTTTGGTTTCAGTGTTCGCTGACTGCAATTTTAGGGTTTTAGAGACCAAGAAAGATTTAAGAAGGGTATAATGGGGATTATTGGAATGAAAAAATTACATGTTGAACGACGTCGTTAATGAAGAGAGTGATTGAATTATAGATAGACCCCTACTAGTTTCAAAAACTTCAATTGCGTCCCAATCAAACTTGCGATTAGGTCAAATCTAAGAGGAGGTTAATGGAATTTATCTTGAATTCAAAGGAATTAATTATTATTATTATTATTATTATTTTTTTATTTTTTCATTTTAGTAACTCATTAATCATTATCTTTTGGGTTTCCCTTTTAGAGACAATGGAAATTTCATGGTTAAATAAAATACTAATATATATAATTTACAAACTTATCAAAAGCTCATTATTGGAGTACCGGATTATTAAATAAGCTTCTTTTGAGAAGTTTAACGTACACGAGTTTGCTCAAAACTTATTTCTCAAGCAATAGCATCCCCAAACGTATCCTAATTCGTAGATAGTGATAGAGTACATTTCAAACTACAATACGTATCCTAATTCGTAGACAGTGATAGAGTACATTTCAAACTACAATATCGTTTTATACCAACAGTATTCAAACTGATATAAAACTCTAAATTCTAATACTATTCTATTTAGTATCATAATTTGACTATAATTATAAGGCTTATAATCCTGCAACAAATATATAATTAACCACAAACTTTAATATTGTTAATTGTCTCATTGTCTCAACTATCATCTCTAAGTGTTTAGCTATGTCGAGTGATAATAACTCTCCAAAATATGTGTCATTGAAGGATATTATGCCAACTTTTCCGATTGGAACTCCAACCCCGCCATATCCAAGTAACGTAAAGACACGATATGTGAAGGTTAAAAAACCATCGTTTAGAGGAGATGGAGTTGAAATTCATTGGCGAGAAGTTCGATTTCGTGAAGAAGAAGACCAAGAACAGGACAGTTTTCTGGGCTATTTGATGAATGCCACGGTTTCAAAGGTATGGTTTATGCAGAATATGCATAATATTAATTTTATTAACCACTTCTGTCTTCTGTAGCTAGCTTTCTTAGTTAATACTTAAAATACTGTATTGTATATAGTTTACGTGTGGATTTTTACTTAAATTTGTACTACATGCATAAAACAGAAGTTAGAATAAAATATTGCATACAATAATTTGGATCTGATCATTGGTGTCTTGTATATAGTAAGTTTGTAACATCCAATTCTTCACTTGCTCCCGAGAAAAATAGAAAATTTTTACAACATTGATGGCTTGCATATAATATTATTGTCGAAAGTTTGATAAATAATTTCACATGTAATTAGGATGGAAGCTGAGTTAATCTAATAGTTCGTCTTAACTCAACTTCTAATTAACTTTGTAGTAGTTAAAAAAAATAAAATCTTTTTAATTAACTTTGTAAGTTAAAGAAATTTTAAAGTTGTGAAAAATTGACAATTAAGATTTATCCTCAGATTAAAAGGACCTAAAGTTCTTGAATGACGAAGGTCTCCGGTGATCAACGCCTAAACTCGATGATGCAATTACTTCCACGGAGGCTTAGGATTTTCCCGCACACATGGAAACCAATTTGAAGAACAGGAATTCGAAATTCTTTGAAGAGTTCTAGGAGGCTGGCAACATACTCGGAGAAATATACATATGGATGCAAAATTTTGATGATATTTATACATAGAATTATGACTTGTTATATAAGTTTAATTTTTAAATTTTTAAATTTTTTTTTTTTTTTTTTTTTGGGTTTGCTCTTAATAAGACTTGGAAGTACTGAAGTGTTTAGTTTTTGTTTGATCTATTAATTGAAACTAGAAAATAATTTAATTGCGGAAATTTTCATTTTCTTTCTTGTGCCAAATACTATAAATTAAATTTTTCTTTTACATTTTTCTGTGAAAATACTATGACTTTTGAACCAATTTATGTATATCGTTCAGAGAGTCGAAAATCCAAATAAAGAATTTCCAAAAACCTCCGAGATTTGACAAATTAAATAATTTTTTTTTTACACATAAATTCGAGATTGCATGCAGATACTTTTATCAGTCTTTGTCATTATTTACTTATTTATATATCAGATATGAATCGAATCCAAAATTTTAAATTAAAGGTGATTATTATTATAAAATTGGACCGTTAATGATTGAAACACAAGTTTTCAAACCATAATTATATTGGTTCGGGGTACATCACCTCCTAACACATGTGGTTTAACATTTTCCTTCCATGTTAGTTGTTAGGGATTCGAGTCCCACTACAAGTATGCATGAAAAGTTTTCCGATTTCTCTCGATTTATGGAAACAGATATCTAAAAAAGTATAAATATTGTTTGGATTCGGGGACTTGTCGAAATATTGATTTTCATGTTTCATTAGTTGGGTTTATCTACGCAATTTTTGTTGTAGGCCTGGACTGTGGAACTAAATATAGAATAGGTCCATTAGGCCCATTTAATTTCAAGCAAGGCTCACTTGATCTAAAATAGCCTTGTAATTTCACCGCCCAAACAAAAGAAGAAAACAAGAGAAACTCGAAACAAAGAGACATACATGTCCACGACGATGCAACAGAAATGTCGAAGCTTAGCAATCCTGGTTTGTCGCTACGACGCTGTTTCACTTCAACGGAGATTTCTGCACAACGGACCGGACACCTTAGAGGAGCTACTGGACAGGCACGTTGTGAAGAAAGAGAAATCACTCGACGATGACGAGGAAGAGCTGTTGACTCGGCGGCGACTCACCAGCAATCGGAGAGAGGCGCTGAGTCTCTACCGAGACATCCTCCGGGCCACCCGATTCTTCGTTTGGCCCGATTCGCGCGGCGTCCTGTGGAGAGATATCCTCAGAGAGAACGCCAGGAAGGAGTTCGAAGCAGCCCGGTTCGAGAAGGATCCGGAAATCGTGACCCGGTTGCTGATTGGAGGACGCGACGCGGTCGAATCGGCACTGGAGAAGCTTGTGGAGAAGCAGAGGCAGCAGATTGAGAAGGAACGTGGCGGTGGAAATCAACGGTGATTTATTCGTTTGATTATTTTTGTATCGATAAATTTGTGAAAGGCATTTTTATCTCACACTCATTGTGTTGTATTCGATTATGATATATAAGTAAACGAATAATTGTTCACTTTTATATTTCTGTGCATATGAATTTTTTATTTTTTGTTAGATAAAGTTTTTATGTTTTTACTATTTTTTTTTTTTTTTGGTTGGTTTCTGGGAAATGAAAATTCAATTGTGCCCAGATTTTTTCTTTTTTTCTTTTTGTTTTGATTGTTGAGAACTTGGATTGGATGGATGAATTTACGTGGAAACTGTCGAGTGTTGTTGCACAGGTGAATTGTCTTTTTGTTGAAGCTGTTGAAATCAATGTTGTTTTCAATGCCAAAATCGATGGTCAATTTGTGTTTGAATCTCTGTTTGATACGACTGTGAAAGTTCATTTTTTGTTGTTCTTGTTGACATTATGATACATCAATTGAATCCAGTGTACAATTACACAAGTGGAGACTTTATAAATTATAATGCAACAAACCGAACAAAAAAGTACAATTTCCAACCAACAGTACATATATAATCGATTGTTGTCTCGTAATGTTTACAATTCTAAGATCTCAAGAGTGAAAAATCTGGCCAGAGTTTGAAAAAGTTCACCATCTTAAAACAAAAATTACATCAACCCACACCAAGAACAAAAATTTAAAAGAACAGATAAGAAACGAAGAGAAAATAGCATCTTGGCTCTCACACTTTTTTATACCAAGAGCTTGCCGATAAAATCAAAGGTGATTCGGGCTAAAAACCTACCCTCACACCATCTATAGATGAAGAAATATACCAAACAAAGACAACAGACTCGAAAAATTATGCCACACAAATGATATTTATGCCTGTAAAAGTGCTTGAAAAATCGCACCTTTTTGACTTGCAATGCTGCTCGTAATATCAATTTACCTGCCTCAATTCTCAATGAATATATGTTTCAAGAGTCTCTTAACTACTTTTAAGGAAATAAAAGTGATGGAAAGTTTCACTTCAAGATTCTGTGCAACGAATCTCTCTTGGTTCGAGAAATTTCCACCCAAACCTTAAATTTCGATATGTAGAAGCCAGAATAATGTATATAGCTTTGAGTTTTGATGAAGCACACATCCGGAATGGAAACACCTCCGTAGAAAGCAACTTCTGATTCGTAACAATTACACATGGTATTTTGACAAGTTTTCCTTCGCTGGGGGATCTAGTGCGGACAGGCACTGTTCCCATGCTCCGTCTCCAATCATCTAGTTGACATAATTAATTAGATGGTTAAAAATGTTCATCAGTGTCAAAACATATGCAAACATCAATCAAACTTGTTATGACAAAATTAGATAATAGATATACCACCAACTTTATCAATTAAAGAAAAGTTTTGAGACTTGAATCTTTAAACTATTGTTTCAATGAGATCATGTATGATTAAGTAATTGGATGTTTTGGTATACATGTAAAGATAGAGAGTGAGAGAATGCTAGAGACCTGTTTATATCCATGCAACACTTGGCGAACCTCATTTTGTAGATTCTCACTCATTGCCTGGGAGACGAAGACAAGTCAAAATACGAAGAAAAAAGGAATAATGATATTCCAATGCTTTGAAGTTTAAATTGTTATTGCAATCTTACATGCCAACTTGCAATAGCATTGCACATGTACACGAGTGAATTCAAAGCCCCAGATGGATTTGCTTTAACCTGCAAAAGTTGAAAGTTACCTCTAATAGGTTGCTATGATTAATGTGATTCACAAACACAAATAGAGAAAGAAATAGCATACAATTGCACATAGACCACGGAAGGCATCTTCCTTCTCAACATCATCCCGTATCCTGCCAAAAAAAATTTGATTATAAGAACCCACTTAAAAGTTACATCTGATTGTTAGAAACACGTTTATGAAGGCACAATGGCATTTTGAAAATGTCTATTGTGCTAATTTCAGTTGATATTCGAGTTAGAACACAATTAACTTCTACATGTGCTACCAGATATTATAGAAATGAAGGACTCGTAAACTTCCAAGGGAGAAATGTAAACTTGTCTCACATGCATAAAGCAGTACACCAAGATTGCATAAAATGCTCCATATGTGGTGAAACAATCTCTGGACAGACTAAAGCAAGCCTCCCTAGAGTGATGGCACCATTCTCCACAAGTGCTCTATTGAGATCCTGCTAAACAACAATGATTAATTAAATAACAGCAGACAACACGAAACAACTAAAAAATATTCCAGTTCAGTAGTCAAAATTACCTCAGTATGTTTAAGTATTGGGACAAGAAAAGAGATGACAGTAATTACAATTGGAGAAACTTCTTGATGAACCTGCCATTTCAATATAAAGCCTAATGTCAGAATCCATATGTGTAAAGAAATTTGGTTCTATAAAAAATCATATTTGATTTCGGTTGAATTCAGTCAATCCAAGTCAATGCTTTATTTGGCAATTACATAAAGAGATACAGCAGAAGATAATCCGTTCCCCAACTTATATGTTAGTTTTGTACTTGACATTGGTTTTGTTTTTAGATAAGACATTAATTAGCCAGTTGTAAACAGAAGATCTCCCAATATTACTACCCCAAACAAATATTAAAACTGTATTTCATAAGCTAGACTAGAGTCAAACAGATTGCAAGCTTACAAAAAACCTTTAACCCAAACTAACCACTAGTCAACAGTGTCAACAATATAAGTTATTCCTTGTGCTTTGACATCCAATAAATTTTTTACTCTTACTACAGTGTTCCACATTCAATATCCCCAAGCTGTGCAAAAAAAAAAACAAAACAAAAAAACACAGCTCATTTTATCAATCCCGTAAAAAAAACATCATTAAGAGACGAACCAACCTTCATTGCTAATTCACCAATAGCCCAACACGCATTATTTGCCACGGAAATGGATTCCCTCAGCTCAGAAGTCCCCTGCAACTTTCACATGTTATGTAAGGGTGCACAACTTAAAAGAAGTTTATAGAATCATAAATTAGACTGAAGAACTGAAAGAAAGGTCCTCTAACCAGTTGTTTGACTGCCACATTAAGGAATTCAGATAAACGTGGTTGCAAACACCCTGGGCACACCTGATTATAGAAGCGATCTTTGGTTATACTTCATGAACAAATATTGGGATAAGAATATCCATATACAAAAAGGATTGTGACTTACTCGTGCAAGATCTCCCAGAAGAGCAAGAGCACTTTGTCGGACATCCTGAGCTTCATCCATGCAGCATTGCAGGAGTAGGTCCCTCAAATTGCTTGGTGAAATCTGCGGGAACAGACAGAAGTTACATGGCATCTTCAAATTTAAAAATGCTATCCCTACTTTTCATGAAATAAATTTAACAGATCCTAGTAAAATAAAGAGCAAGAAACATAAAATGAGCTGCAGACACTAACAGACATCAAGATAACAAGTCCCAAATTTGCTATCCGTCTACCTAGCAATTAGTTACTGACAATTTTGTTTCTGAAATGAGTCTTAATTTGTCGAACATTAAAAAAAAATAAAAATAAAGATAAAACAGCTGCAAAAGGCTTTCTTTAGACACGTTCTGAAACAAATCATCATCACTGATACCTCTATGGACAAATTTTACTTTATTGTTAGCATTATCAAAACCAAATTTAATGTCACAAAAGTATATTTGAGAGAATGAGAGAGTTTGTGCCCAGAGTTCTAATTGAAATTAAGTGATCTCTCAAAAATTCTTACAACAGCTCAAAATATATATATATATATATATTGCAAGCAACTAAAGCACTCGGTTACATATTTTATAAGGCAAGGTATATACCAAACTCTCAATTCCACTACCAAGACCTTCTGCCAAACCTGAGAGCAAGTCCAACGAGCAGACAACAAAATCTTTTTCATATTTTACTCCAACTGATATGGGGTCAACCTGCATTTGAATATTAATCTTCAGTCAGAAGTAGCTGGTAGTTAAGCCTGCTATCTAGTTATCACATTTTCAAGATCAGCAAGTTTTAATCAGGCAATAAACAGTACTAGTATAGCATGGAAATCAGCACATGAACATGTAATGAGCAGACATAAAACCTTAAAACTAAAAGTAAATAAAACCCGCTTGCTGTATTTACTGATACTTGGTTTCAAGTCAGTCATTAAGAAGAGGCGTTTCTAATTTTCTTCTTTTTGAATTTTAAAAAGAATTGTGCCCGAGTACAGCTCATGTAGCCTACATAACATGATAAATATCTCACATATAGACAGAAACACTCAGAGCTTGCATCCATCTTTTACAGCAGAAAGAAAGCTTGATAATTATTAATACCATGTATTTACAATAAATCTCACTTGCTCTAAATGTTATAATTTTTTTATGAAAAAAAAATTCACTCCTTACAGGTTTCAAAAGATTATAATATGCAGGTAAACAGTAAACACAACCTCTTAACACTCAGAGAGTAGTTGCATATGTTATAAATGGGGGATTCATAATTAAGCATATCAAGGGCCGAAAATCATCTACAAAATCAAGATGATGATCTCTAACACCATACATATAAAAAGAAATTTAGACTATCAGAACCTTGGCCATATGTTGTGACTGAATGATGTTTATGCACCTTTGGAACACTGGTTCAGCAAATTGAAAGAATCCAGTTCCTAGTGCCTGGAAAGGTAAAAAAATAATACTGATTACAATCACAGGTACAATAGATTCCACTTGAAGATTTCATTAAGCCATTCAACAACTGTTGTCTGTTGAAAGAACACACTAAAATAAATATTATTTTAATTACTTAACAATCTCAAGAGCATGCTATGGCTCTTTTATTTACACCTTTTATTTTTCTTTCTAAACTTATGTATCTTCAAACATAAATGTTTCAAAATTACATTATTTGTTGGATAATAACATACTTGAGCTATAGACGTAAAGCTCTCGAACAGGGGGAAAAGGTCTTTGTCAGAATTGGAAAGGTGCTGCCACTTTGCAATTAACGGAGGCATCAAAATCTGAAGATATCTGGCCTGCATATTACGAAGATGAGAAATTGAAAATGAAGTCTCTGCCAATTGTAAAAGTAAAAGTACTAATAATTTAATCTGTGTGGCCTTCCAAATCACAGGAGGAAAGAAAATATAGAAAATCAATGTCTTCAACAAAATAATACCTGATTCAGCTCTTCCCCAACAGCATCTGCTAAAGTACCAATAGCATCATAGACAATTCGAAGGTTTTTTCTCTAAATGCAGTCAAGGAAAGAGCAGTAAGATAACAGATCATGATGGTATAATCATATGATAAGTGAACATATAAACTGAAAGGCCTAAAGTATATTATCAGTCAGTTGAATAGTTGCACATATAAAAAATGTATTTATTTGAAGAGAGGAAAACCTGGTATCTTGCAAAAGCACACATAAGGTGCTGAAGGATAACTTCCAAATGAGGTGCCAACTGTTCCGCCGCCTCCTGCCATAAACATGGAATATTGAGTTCTACATTTGTCCTAATGTATCTGGCACAAATGCTATCATGAAACAGTGGTTAAAGGGAAAACCTCTTCAAGTGTAGCAAAAGCTGAGCAGGCAGCTTCTTGAACCCGCTTGTTAGTGTCTAAAATTCTTCGTAAAAGACCCATAAGAATTTTGTTGAACTGTTCGTAACCCTTTTCATGACTGACACCCTGGATGAAAAAGTCAATTTTCCAGAAGAAATTAATAATCTTGACATAGATTGCTGGCCTATGTTACATGGACCCTTAAAATATTGTGAAACAAGTATGAAAATTTGCATGGTATAGTTAAACCACACATACAACTCTAGAAGAGTAACTCAAACAAGAAACAAGAAAGTTAAATATGAACGAAATTCTATCTCACAATATTTTTTTTATATACCATTTAATATTTTTTTATTTATTACATAGTGAAACTTTTTTTGAAATAAAACAGGAACAAAATGCGATTTCACAATAATTGTTTGTTCTTCAGTTTTACATGCCAATGAACTCAAAAGAACCTTACTCCAGATCACAAGGAACCGGTCAATACAAAAACAAACAGCCAGAACTAAATAACAAATTCAAGAAGAAGGTGTTGTTTAGGAATGGTCTAAAGGTAGTAAAAACACTATGTGAGATCCTCAACCTATAAATTTCCATAAATAAAAGCATTATATCAAAAATAATAGAATAATAATCATTCAAGTCAGTAGCACGCAAAGGAAGTTATTCGTACCTGAACAACAAATTTGCTGAAACGAGAGAGTGTCCAACATGTAATACTCCTAAGTAAAGGAAACTTATCATCTAAAAGTGGAATGAGAAACTCCACAATCTGCAAATAAAATATTAAATTACATCACTTATAGTTTAGCATTACCTCATCATAAATCAATGTATAAACTATAAAGACAAAACATGCCACCATACACAGAACCAGAAGATTTCATGCAAACCAACATATAAAACATCAATTTGACAATCCAGAGTCAACATCAAAATAGTGATGTGCGAATGAGTCAACTGATACCATTTCTTCCATTATATATTATTCAATGCTTTGAAACTCAAATATCGAGTACAACCAGTTGAAATTATAAGGTTTTAACAAAACTACAATATAAACTTTGAAACGTGAAAAAGTACAGCTTTAAGAAAGCAATGGTGTGTGAGTTGAAGAAGCAGGATAAACAAAAACATGAAAAATATATATATCAGAATGCAAGGATCTTATTCTATTAGATATGAAACCTGAGCAGATACTGATAATCAGAAACCACACTTACAGCATATCCTTTTGTACTTCAAACATCATCAACAAACTCGTGGGAAAGAGCATAAATTACCTCTGCCAGATGAGGGTAAAGACCTCTAATGCAACCTTCAGCTATGGCACCAAGTGCCAAAACTGCAGCTTCCCTTTCCTTCCAGGTCCCGTTATCAGAGGTGGATAGCTTAGCCTAGTTCAAGAAATGAGAATTTTACATAACTAACTGTAATATATATATTAACTTTCCTTTGTTTTTTTCCATATGAGTAGCTCCTATGATGAACTAACTAAAAAAAGACAGCAGTGAGTGATCACTTTTTCTAATTCTATTTCCCCCTTTCATTTAGCTGGAAGGAGCTCCTAGGAAAATAAATTGATGATTAATTCGATTGTTATAATATGCGGAATCAACTGCCACGAAAATTTTAATCAACTGATTGAAAGGACAAACAAATAAATGCGGGCAGATCTAAAACTTATATATGAATGTATTATTAATAAGACTGGCTATGTGTACTTAGTTGATCAGCTTAGTTGATCAGCTCTAAAATACAAAAACCGGCCACAAGGAACTGGTGCTAGTTGGCACACAGTTTACAAGATTTATTCATCCAGAAATAAGAAAAAGTTCACAAGATATATTGCAATTAGCTCAGGACATACCTGAACCACAGGCATCAGTGTTGGAAGAATCTCATCTCCATAAACATCTGAAAGAATGTCAAGACCAGCTGCACTGCATTTTCTTAAGTTCCAAATGTTTAAACTGTCATCGTCCTGCATACAACAATCACTGTATACTTATATATCTATGAAGCTTAAGTTTGCAATATTACTTATTAAAAAGATTATGTAATCATTGAAACTATAGTCAAATCACTTGCTCATTGAAAAAATAATAGCAATATTGAAACTTATACAGGTTCAGGAAAAAACTTACATCGTCATTCATATCTTCTGACCCATGGAGACGGGAAGAATGAAAGCGAGGTCTCAGATCCTGCAGATAAAGGATTCCAAGTACAAAATATCTCAGACAAAGATACTAATTTGAACATAAACTTCTACAATGACTGGAACAAAAAATATCAAAAATTGAAGAAAAATCGAAAAAAGGCTATATACCTGATCTCTATCTGGGACAGATTCATCATCCTGCAAGGCAAGGAAAGATGGAGACATGTAAATTCATATGAACTACCATCAAGTAGCAGTTTATCAGAGATGGACAGAGCCAATAAAGATTTACCTCTGCATCGACAAGGGACTCATCATCCTCAGCATAGACCATGTTTGATAACAAAACCTAGACAAGATGAGATCATGGCGTAAGAAAGGGAAATTGAGAAACTAGGAGATAGATAAAAAAAAAAGAGATTATTGTGTATGAGCATTACTGGGATTAGATGTGGCAAGAACTCTCTTAAGAGTTCTTGGTTTAAATGAGCTTCACAGTATGCTGTCCTGACAATCACAACATAAATTAATCAAGTATATAAGCACATGGCTTGAGAAAATGAGTGGAATGTAGTGAGCATTACAGTGAAGATCTAAAAGTGAGATTTTCCATAATTATTTGTTAAGTATAATCTAATGTGAAACATAGATATCTCTATCTGAACATACTAAAGAACTTAAATAGTTCAAAAACACTGACATTCTCATTGTAGTCAAAATTAACACCAACATAATGAAAGCGGGTAGGAAAAATCTGCTCATTTTTTATTTTTTATTTTAAATATAAATATATATTCCCAAAGGTCAGCTAGACATTCATTACCCATGAAAACATAACTCAAAAATCATCTTCCATCACCAGTAGACTGCTTAATCCCTTGCAAATTATGCAATAACATCATAACTACTAAAGCCTTCAACTAAATAATTCATAAAATTAAGGTGATGTTATGGAAATACCAAAATTCACAAGCTTCAAGAGCAACCTCATCATCTGTGTCCTTGTTTGATTGCAACATGAATTCAATTATCTTCCTCAACTGCGGCTGTTATGTAATGTCATAGATTGCATCAGTAGGCACAGAAAAAACTACTGCATGAAATTATAGAACTAAGAGATAAAATATATCTGATATAACTCTTTATAACAGATAAATGGCTCTTAATTAAAGTCCTATTATAGAAAATAACATAAATTTGGCAACAAGCATACAAGCAATAATAATATTAGATCAATATGAGCAGAATTACAATGCACACCTCCAAAAAAGAGGGATTAACTTCACTAATCTGAACAAAAGCCGAGCAAACCTGTTAAGAAGATTAAGAAATAATAATAACTTAGTAACAAAGACATAATTTCACTGCCAAATTCTAAATGAATTAGAGATTTCCATCCAGAAGACTGATAAAAAGATCAAAACTGTAAAAAATTGTTGCTGATAAAAAGTATCATCATTATGTTTTACCATAAAAGGAGATCCATAGAGCTGGTAGCACAAAGAAACTACTCACCAATTTCCGAACTTCTGCAACAGGATCATGAGCAAGGACCAACAAACCCTGGATGTACTGATCCATGGATAGATTCAATGCCTACTTATGCATAAGAAAACATAGTAAGTGTTTTTGACACCAAGACAGCAAAATTTAACAAGATTGGAAATAAATCCATTGGTCCTCACAGTGGGCATCAGCATAATGAACTCATTTATTGATGCGAGAGAGAGCTTCCTCAGAGAGGCATGAGGTGACTGGAAAAACTGATTTCAGTGGAAGAAATACAAGTGAGACATGAAGAAAAGTTAGAAAACTCAAGTCTTCAGTCAATCAAAAAAGCATGTAAGGTGATAAATATCTTGCCGATTATAACACTACGTAAACTACTTTTCTCACCTGCAAAAGTCGTGGTAAGAATACATCGAAGGGACTTTCAACTAATCCAGGCACTTCTGAATCAAGCTCTTGAGGAATATCTTCACAAATCTACGGTCCACAGTATTATAAACATGTCAAGTTGTCATATGAATCTCTATAGTGTAAACTTACAAAAGTAAATAGAAGCGAACGGCACCTTCGATAAAGTATCCATGGCACCTTCCATATGATTGATGTCATTACTGTCCAAGCACTGTACGAGGACTTGCAACAGCTCCAACCAGCCAGCAATTCTTCCTTGCTGAACCACAACACTAATAATTGTCCCAACTGTAGTCCTTATGTGCCTATCTGCTGCTCCTAGGCAAGGCAACAGCTCCGATTTTATATATTGCTGATATGCAGGATCTAAGGAATTGAAAGCACTTCTCAGATTATTTTTCAGAAGTAGACCAGCCGCTTGTCGAATTTCAACTGATTTACCCTGTTCACCAAGCAAGTGCATAAATACCACTGAGCTGTTATGATCTAGAATAAAATATCCGAAATTAGCCATAAAATGGATATTTGAACAGAATTGGAAGCGATATTCTTCAAAAAGAAAATTCAGGTGTTCGACATCTCATTTTCAACTCGATTTCTTTTACAAAACTACAATTTTCAACAGCGTAGACAGCGTAAGAGTTCACAATATATGCAAATAAATTTAAATTGTGTTTCAAACAAAAGGTGTTCATTAATACTCCCAAAATAGTGTAAGTTGTTGAGTATATTAAAATTTAATATCAATGTTACATGAACCATTATATAAATATCATAACAAAAAAATACTAAAATTACATCAATCCGTTTATCGGATTTTCAGCTCTCCTAACCTTGTAAATTCTAGCTTATTCTTAGCAATAGACAAACAAGAAGTAGTAAGCCAAAGTAAAGCCACCATAAACATGAAGATATTCATATCAAATTCAATTATTAAACGAATAAAGCATAAATATATAACCAAATTCAATTAATATCTCCGGACACCAATTAATCAAAGAATTTTGAAAGTAGTACCTCGGCAGCATGAGCAAATATGAAAGCGAGATAGTTGTTAAAATCGGGGAATTGGCTATAGTGTTGGAGCTGTTGCCAGATACGAGACTTATCGGAAGTCGGCGATATGTGTTGTTCAAGCACGCCGCATATCTCTCTCAGGCCTTCCTCTTTCGGTTGCCATATCATCGCCTGCGCCGCCATTTCCCGATAAAAGGAAACTTGACGGTGACGATAGCTCCGATTTTCCTAGAAGTTGACCAGAGAGAATGAATGGTCTAAGTTGTCGTGCAGAGAATTTTTTCAAGTGTGGGTCAATGTGCACTGTGGTCTGAGTGGAGTGGAGACAGAGGCACAGACTACGAAAGAGCTTCTGAGCTGGATTTTCTAATTTTGCACTAACCGGCCCCTGATTTTTATTGTATTTACGAATTTTATCAAAATTATTATTATTTTACTTTTCTAAACTAACATCAAAGTATCAAACATCATCCATTCTACATTTCTATCAACTCCCACGCAGGAAAGTAATTATGAGTGGGTCAAACGTGTGAAATTTTTTTGTAGAAATATATTTTCTTTTTCCTTAAAATATCGATAATATTTAAATATATATTTTTATATCGTTACATAATATACGGAAAATATTAAAAATATATCTAGAATAACCAAATAATATAAGTATTTAGTTCCTAACTCACACGACACAAGTGAGAGATGCACAACTAACATTAATTTTGTAATATCTTTTATTTTTCCCACAAAATATTCTTCTTTTTTTTATTATTATTTTTTTAATGGAAATTGAGATCATATCAAAATTCTATTAGCATTATGAATAAATTCTTCTGCGATATAAGAAAGTTTAACCACCATATATATATATATATATATATATATATAAAGAGAAAGTACACAAAAATTGGATCAAAAGTTTTAGGACTTTTTGGTTGTCCTTGATGATATCATTTGTAATCTATTATCTTAAATGTCATTCACTCATTCGCATAATTAAATCCTAATTGTATCATGATCTGGTGGTACTAATTTAATAATTAAAACAAATGATTGTACAAATAATCATTGTAGCCCACTAAAAACGGTAGTAGGGTCATGACATGTATTATGAATTTGAAACAACTGTCTTTTTATTAAAGTTTAATTATTATTTCACAGGCATCTATGTATCAATCATGATACTTCTATATAAGTTTCGTCTATCTAATCATACATCAACCTTTCACAGTTTCACTATATTCATCATTTCAAAAATTTTAAAAATCTGAGCATATTCTTACTTCATACTTCATAGGTTTAAATTTTATCAAGATTATTCAATTAGTAGATAACAATTTACATTTAATGGAAATTAGCTTGACTGATGTTCAAATAATATGCACTTCTCTTTTCACATCGATGATAATGATGATGATGATATACGTTTATAAGGATACTTTCCTTTCCTGTTGTAAGAATAAATTTAAATTTGATTTAGTTTTGAAGAATAAATTTAAATTATTTGAACAATTTTTGATTCAAGCAAATAACATCAAACATTTATGTAAAAAAAAAAAAAAAAACATCAGACATTTGATTTAGTTTTAAAGCACAAATTTAGATTATTGGAAATTCAAACAAATAACTTCAAACATTTGATCTAGTATTAAAGAACAAATTTAAATTTTGGGGAAGAAAAGACCATTTGAATTAACAACATAAAATTATGTTGGTACAAAGAGGTTACCATTATTATATCTTAGTTTTTGTTAAAGCGTGCATGGGCAAGTCATTTTGTTTTGTTTAATATTAAATATAGAAAAAATGATTTGTTCTTTATTGTCGATCTTTAGAAACTAATCTTAACTTGTAAGTTCTACAAGGTTATAAACTAAACAACTTAGAGATGGGTGAATATATTGATGCTTTAATTTTTTAAAACTCTTTCAAGACTCTTGCAAAACATTTTGTGAGCATGCAATTAAACATTTGATATGTGTTATCAAAGATAACAACTATCACTTATACACAATACACCACACTAAGTCTAATTCACATCGACATATACAAGTATACTATAAGCAAAAATATACAAGATACAATTAATATGTAAAACTACAAAATAGTCAATGAAACAAATATGTCTACTAATTGATATTACGATGAAGTTCTTCCAACAAGAAGTTGTAATCAAGTGTGTTACAAATTATTTGAAGCACAATATTACAGCTTATACAAACAATTACAACTATAAAGAGAGTTAAAGAAGAAAAGCTTGCACATGTATTTTTACTTGGTAAACCTCCAAAGAAGAAACATTCACGGATTGATTTCATAACCACCTTTCACTAGTTACATAAATGTACACCCTCAAGTGATCAATATGACACATGATCCACCTTATTGGATTGTCCCATTCAATCTTATTATGATGATTGATAGCCTTTACATGTGCTAGGATCTTTTAATTGAATATATTTTAGGTTTAGCAGTTTAGCACATTTAATTTTATATTTAGAGGCTTTGAGTTTTAATTGATTATTTTTGTGAATATATACTCTAAATATTTTCTAGAGAAACTTGATTGAACATATTTTGTATTCTAGCTTTTTTTATTTTAGTTCTAAAGTCTTGAACATGTGTTTAATGAGTATGTTATATTTCAAGCTTTAATTTGCATGAATAAAATCTAGAATTTAAGTGTGATTTGGTTGGATTGCATTTTATAGGTTTTTATTCATGTATAAAGGACTAGAAAAATAATATTTGCGAACTTTTATGTCTATCTATAGTTCTTCATGAAGTGTATTTGATCCATATGTTTCATATGTGATTTGTATCATTTTGTGTGATGTCAATTATTTGAATTATAAACTAGAAAAACATACATTGTGTATATAAAGTTTATTTATAGCTTACATAGGATATCTTAATCATATATTCTATGTTGCATGTGTTTGCATAAACATACATACATTTGATCACGTTAAGAAGAATTGCATAGACATAAAGTCTCTTGTGAATTGGAACATGCGGTTCTAGTTTAAGCAAGGGAGTCTCGACTAGGATCATGCGGATCCATAGGTTGAGCATGAAGAACTTAATTAGAGAATGTGGCTTCTAAGTTGAGTGCCGACAAGTTTTTCACTAGTAAAATGTTTGATGATAGAATATAAGGGATATCCAATAAGAAGTAAACAATCGTGCAGATTGGTCGTTTTGAGGGTATACTTTTATTCAACTAGTGAAAGATGCGTTGCTCGGATGTGGTTTAATGTTTCAACCCGTGGATGTTTCCTCTTCGGAGGTTTACCACGTAAAAATATCGTATCAAATGTCTCTATCCCTTACTCTCTTTTATTTGTGTTTATGTGATTGTTGAATCTTGTTTAGTTCATCAAATCTCCATGTTTTTGTAAACACGACTGTTGCAACGAAAGAGAAACAAACATACTTCTAGATCAAGTTGTATATATCTCTTGTATTTGTTAATAGTAGATATAATTGTATATAGTTGATCATACAGTTTGTATTTGTGGATATTGGAGATTAATATATATATATATATATATATATATATAAGTTAGAGTTGATTTATGTTTTAGTAAGATATCATCACTTGCAATTTATAGACTTTGATTGACATTTTTTATTGAATATGATTTCAATAATCTATATGTGCTTTCATGATTACAATGTATTGTGATTCAAACTATCTAGATGAATGTTTGTTTCAAGGGATTGAAAAGAGGTTTAAAATATATTCACTCCCGTTAACTTTTGGCAATTTAACTATGTCTATATTTTTCATAACCGACAAATCATACATGTTAAGATAATTTGCTTTAAACCTCGTTTAATATGGTTTGATGTTAACAAGCACTTATTGAATTTGATAATATCTTAAGTTTGAAGAAAACTATTTAAATTCGATCTGATCCTAGTGGATTAGATTCGTTTGAAGTAAATTTTAATATATTAAAATTAAAACATTAATAAAATCAATAATTAATTCACATAGTACTTCAAATAAAATTAACATAAAAATAATACATTATTGTATATTTTAAAGTCCAAATAGTATAACAAATTATAAACTTTAAACATAAATTCTAAACATAAAGATAAATAAAATCAACCGAAAGTTTAAAATAAATATATAACAATTTGTCATAACAAAATACAATAGCATTCAAAATTTATTTAAAGTTCATTTATATAAAACAAAATAAATTGACCGGTATAAATCAAGCCTGATATTTTGATGAATTGGATGGATTTTCAATTTTCATATAGAAATTCAATATCCAATCCAATCTAATCTAATGAATTTCATAATCAATAATGTTACTTTGTGTCCAAAAAATATAGCAACATTATAATCCATTCATTTAAATTGTATTAGATTTGTATGATTTAAATGAATAGATTGAAGTGTTGTTATATTATCTGGACACCGAATTTAGATGAAGTAATATTACTCTTTTATAATATATGATTCAATAATATTTTCAAATCAATACAATCTAATAAATCCTGTTGGATTGGATCGGATAATACACGACCCTATTTTTAGCAAACAAAGACTTTGAACTAGAGGTGGCTATGGTTTCGGTTAAACCGACGGTTTTGTCCGCGGTTTAACCGAAACCGGACTGCTAAAAACCGCAACAAAACCAAAACCGGAACCGGCGGTTCCAAAACCGACCGGAAACCGGTTGAACCGGTTACGGTTTCGGTTTGAGGCGGTAAAAAACTGGTTCAAACTGGCGGCTTTAACCATGGTTAAACCGCTGGTTTAAAAAAAATAATTAATTATGGACGAATCAGAAGATGACACGTGGCATACGGTTTGAAAAAATTACCGTTGAACCAAACCGAAATGGTTAAACCGGCGGTTAAACCGCCGGTTTTAAAAAAATATATAAAAAATTGCCCAATGAACATGTGACACGTGGCAGAAAATTTGAAAAAAAAATAAGGTGCCGTTGGCCAACGACACCTGGCAGCTGCAGGCGTGCAACTTGCACACCGTTGGCCAACGACCACTTTTTATTTTTTTTTTAAACCCTAAACTTTTCCTAATTGCAAACATACCCCTCTCTATAATCCTATAAATACCCCCCACACTTCATTATTCTTCACACCACTCTCAATCTCTCAACTTCTCTCAATCTCTCTCAATCTCAAATTCTCAATTCTCTTTACAATCTACAATTTTATTTAATTTTCATTTCACATATAAATTCTTTCTTGTATTTTTTAGTTTTTACTATTATCTATTTTTTCAATCATCAAATTGATTAACAATATTTATTTCTTTTATTTTTTACTATTAAAATATTTTTTTTCATCACTATTATTTCAACAATATTTTTTTTCAAACATCTATTTTTTTTTTGAAAGTGTTACATTGTTACCACTATTATTCCAACAATATATTTTTTTTACAATCTTCTATTTTTTTTTTTACTTGTTTACCACTATTATTTCAACAATATTTTCTTTACATATATCAATATTTTTTGTATTATTAATTTTTCAATGGCTAGTGGGGGAAATAGTTCAAGAAATTTGAACAAAGAAAAGGGTCCAATGCACAACTTGTTGGAACACGTTGGCGGTGATGTTAATTACGACCGATCATACCACGAGTTCCTTCAAGACCAATTTGGATCCGATCACCCTTCTAGTCCTAATCCTCCTCTAATAATTCCCAAATTCGACGGACTCAACCACGATCCCAATACCCCAAATACTAATGAAAATCTATCTAACCCCCCACCCCCTTCAAATGATTTTTTTGCAGGTGAAGGTGAAGAAAAGCAGATGAAGGTGAAGAAAAGCAGATGAAGTCCATCATCTTCATGGTGCATATGAAGAAAACGGAGTTAGATGGTGGATTTTTCCATATATAGTGCAATTACTGCTCCAAATCATACAAGACTGCCAAATCCTTTGGATATAGCACGTATTGGGCTCATATCAAAAGAAGTCACCCGTCCGAATTTGAGAAATCTAATAACCAAGCCCAAATTGCCAGGTACGCAACCTCTGGTAATCAATTATTTCATTATACGTCTGAAAAAAATAGGGAAGAATTAGCATTAATGGTTGCAGTAGAACACTTACCTTTAGGTTTTGGTGAGAAAGTAGGTTTTGTTAATTATTGTCAAAATGCATTAAATCCTGCAATGCAACGTGTTCCTAGATCCACTCTCACACGTACACTAAATGCCATTTTCAAAAAAGAAAAAAACATATTGAAATCTTTTTTTTATCAATTTCAAGGTCGCGTTTCCATATGTGCCGACATATGGAGCGACAATTATGGTAGTCATTCATATTTGGGTGTCACATGTCATTATATGGACAATGACTGGGACATGCAAAAAAGAATTCTTGCATTTCGTGTTTTCGATGACTCACATTCAGCTCAAAATATTTTTCAACTCCTTAAAATCATTTTTCAAGAGTATAATATCCTAAACAAAATTTTTGCTATTGGCTTTGATAATGCTGCAAGTAATACCGCATCTATTCCTATGTTACAAGATTTGTGCAATCCCTATTTTGGGGGTAAATTATTTCATCAAAGATGTGCATGTCATGTTTTAAATTTGTGTGTTCAAGCTGGATTAACAGAGCTTTCTGCTTTTATTAGACCAATTAGAGATAGTATTAATTATATTTGGAGGCATAACAAAATCCAGAAACAATGGTTAAAATATTGCTCTCAGAATAATATGCGTCCCAAAAAATTTTCTAGAGATATTACCACTCGTTGGAATTCTACTTATAAGCTGCTTAATGAAAGTGTTGAATATAAGGAATTATTAGTTTCTTTTATTACTTATAACGTTCCTTCAATTTCTCTTCAATTGAACCATTGGAATGCATGTATAAAAATTCTTGAATTGCTACGTGTTTTTAATGATGCTACCAATGCTTTATCTGGTGTTTACTATCCCACTACTCATTTATTTCTTATTCAAAGTGTTAATATTGCTGGTGCATTTAGTGACTGTGAATTCGATATTCAATTGAGTCCATGTGTTGCAGCTATGAAAACAAAATGGCTAAATTATTATGGGGAGATTCCAAATATTTATTTGCTTACACCGTGTTTTGATTCACGTTTTAAATTAGAAAGTTTGCAGGATTATTTGACTCATTATTACAAATGTTTAGGATTAGAAATTGATGTTCTTCATTATTGTGATTCCGTTAAGACTTTGCTTTATGAATTATACGATGAATATCTTAGAATGCATGGTCCGTCTTTGAACTTGCCGGTTTCACAACCCCCACCCACATCTGGTGGTACTAGTACTTCCGCAAAATTTCAATTAAAGGGTTTAGGGGATCGACTGTTTTCCCAAAGAGCCAAAAAATTAAGAACATCTTCATCCTCATCTGTCTCTGAGCTTGACCGGTATTTAGAAGACACTCATGAATTTTTAGAAGAAAAATTTAGTCTCCAGGTTTGGTGGAAGACTCATCAACAAGATTATCCAATTTTGACTATTATTGCCAAACAAATTCTTGGAACACCGGTTTCTACCGTTGCTGTGGAACAAGAATTTAGTGCAGGTGGAAATATTTTGGAACCAAGACGGTCGGTTATGTCTCCACAATCACTTGAAATGCAGGCGTGTGTTGATGATTGGACAAAGGCAAAATACAGACAACAAGAACTTCAGCCGGAGATAGTGAACGACTTCTTTGAAGATGACCAAACCACTGGTACGGAAGGAAGCGACTAGATTCCGTTCAAACTTCCAAACTCCAACACTGAGCAACTTATTAAAGGTAAAAGAACTACGTGGCATTTGATTCCTCTATATTGGTGGGGGATACGTAGGCAACTTAATTGTGGTAAAAATTAAGTGCAAGACCGGTTTTTTTTTTTTTTTTTTTTTATAATTTTAACTTTGTTACTTTGTAATATTTTTTCTTTGAATTGAGCATTCAAGGCCAATCTCTTATTTATTTATTTATTTTTTTGTGAAATTGTAAAGTTGTATTTATTAATAAAGGTGAATTTCTTTTCTTTTAAACATTGTTAAATACTTAAATACTTCAATGAAAATGCTTGTAATTATTTTTTTTTACTTTAAACTTTGTTCAATTGTAATTATTTTTTGGCAAGATTTTATATTTACAACCAATTTTTATGATTTATCTCACTTGGAAAAAAAGTTGAAAAATAAAAAAAATAAAAAATAAAAATAAAAACGAACCGAAACCGAAACCGTCCAAAACCAAAACAGAACCATCTAAAACCAAAACCGAAACCGAAACCGAAAAACCGACGGTTACAAACCGCCTCCAAACCGTGAGCCACAGTTTCGGTTTCGGTTTCGGTTTCGGTTTTAGTGGATCTCCAAACCGAAACCGCCGATTTTAAACCGAAACCGAACCGCGGCCACCTCTACTTTGAACATTAAAGAAAATTGACCGGGAAATCTACGGAAAGTATTTCAATTCCAAGGCACATAGAAATAATAAACCTTGTGCTGCCCATAAACTGCGAGCAACATAGAGTGACGTAATTACCCATCGCTTGACCGACCAAGTCTTCGAAAAAACAAACCGAGAAGGCGACAATACATTGACTGTCGGGGCTAAATACGTCATTTCATAACTTATTGTAGACTTAGTACGCTTTTGACAACAAAAAAAACGAAAACATATAAAAAAAAATTCTGTTAGATTTATACACTAACAGCTCTGCATCTAAAACGACAAATGTTCACTGAATAAGGAAAAAAAAAAACTTTGAGCTGAATTTTAGTTTCTTATTGAATCATCGATATTCAAGGGTTTTTGAGGAGCTTGAAATTCAATGGTGAAAGTAAGGCACTCTCGTTTACAAGCGAAGAAATTGTCGACATTGACGCTGGCTTTGTCAATGCTGTTTATGCTGACAATTGTTCTCCTGATGCTTCTCGCTATGGGGATTTTCTCGCTACCAATCGGTGACGATGGTCCTTCGCCGAACGATCTCAGTTCCTATAGACGACTAGCCATTGAAAAGTATAGCATCTAATCCAACTCTGAATTTACTGATTTTATTGATTTATTATTTATATATATGGATATTTTTTGTTGAATATGAACGGCGTCGTTTTGCTTGTTGCAGATATAACAAGACGGAGGAGAGAATAGAACAGTGGACTGAAATTATTTCTTGGGAGCCCAGAGCTTTTGTTTACCACAATTTCTTGGTTAGGTTTTTTTTTTTTGTTCTATGTATTTAATTAAATCCAAACTATAGCAGTTTATACATTTATTCTGCTCGATCATTAGCATGTCTTTATGGTCTCTGCGAGTGTGACTGCTATAGGTGATGATTCGTTTTATATATGTTAGATTTACAAACAATTACATGAATGTTTGAGAGGTGTGTAGTTTTCGATATATTTAAGCAATCTTGAACATATAATTTTTTTGCGCATGATAATTTGCATTTAGAAATATATTTAAGTTGATGCTTTTCTTAGACATTCAATTAATAAGATAAGCAATCTATGTGTGGTGATTGCAGAAAATTATTTACAGGGGAGAATTTTGCATTTATAATCTTCATTTGCCTACACAATTTTAGAATAGACAACCAGAATTATATGGGGTGGAAGTTTTTTGCTCAACGTTTTAACAAAAATACTCATAGACAACTGCCCATAAATTTATGATTCTTCTCTATCTCATACATTTTCCTTTTTGGAGCTGTCTGTGACTCTACGCCTATGTAGAGGCAATCCGTTTTGGAGCTTTTTTTCCTTACAGTTACTGTAGACAGTGCAGGGAATGTGAATTGGCCACAAATGCAGGCTTGCATGGAATCCACACGGATCGGATAAACAATTAGATTTTACTGTTGTAGGGATCATATAATCTAATTGCAGTAATATGGTCCCCTTACTTTTAAGTGCACACAGTGAATTTTTTATACCAAAATAATGTCTGAACTCTTAAACACTCTAACATGTTGATAGATAAGCTTTGTTTTCATAAAGTTATTGACCTCGGTTACTGATTTGTATAGTCCAAGGAAGAATGTGAGCACCTGATAAATCTTGCTACACCTCATATGGCAAAGTCAACTGTTGTCGACAGCAAAACTGGTCAGAGTAAGGATAGCAGGTCTGCGGTTCCTCACCTTCCATTCTCCATTTTCTTTGCTGATTTAACAGACTATGGAAAAAATGTTTAAATTATCTTTTATTCTTTCAACTAAACATATTAAGGAACTTGGCATCTGTTATTTGTAGAGTGCGCACAAGCTCTGGTATGTTTCTGAGGAGAGGACAAGACAAAATTATCAGTAACATTGAGAAAAGGATAGCAGACTTCACATTCATTCCAGCAGGTGAGGGATGAGATTTTAAAAGTTTCAAGGAAAACTCTATTTCCTGTATGTTATTCTGCTTATTTTTTCAGATAATCCCATACTTGAAAAGTCTCAGGTTTAGTTTTCTGTTGAATCTTACAAAAGGCATTTAATGTGGCATATTGGCATGCAGTTGGAAGTTTTTCTGCTGTTACTAACTTAGAAATGTTTATTAGAAGTTTTTTGATGTGGCTTGATTGGTCGCACTGTATATTACAATGCCTAATTATGTTTAGCATTTTGACTTGCAGCATAATTTTCTTGAAATAATGTGTGTTTTGCTGTCTGCTTTCTATGAATTTATTATTTGTCAATTATAAAGAAAATTAAATCTCCGACATCAGAAACTTTATCATTGTGAAGTTTGTACGTAACATAAGAAGAATTGGACATGCCCTGTTTCTTCAATTGTACAAGATTATTTTCATGTACAATATGACTATCTGTCAACATTATGATTACCACTTCTTAAAAAGGTGGCGGTAAATGAAAGGATTACAAGACTACCAAGTTCCGGTAATTTATTTTTCCTGTGTTTGAAAAGATCAAAGTAATGATGTCAACTTTCTGTTGGTTTGTGATACTTAACCGAAAAAGAATTTGTATATCTCTTTTATGCATTTATTAGCTGGTTTCATATTCATGAAATTGTAGTCTTTTCAAGCTAAATTAACTTTACAATCTACAGAGCATGGAGAAGGCCTTCAAGTCCTCCACTATGAAGTTGGACAGAAATATGAACCTCACTTTGATTACTTCCTTGATGAGTTCAACACTAAGAATGGAGGCCAACGAATAGCCACTGTTCTTATGTATTTGTAAGACTTGTTTGCCTCTTGTCAACATCACATAATATGCTCAACATTTTACCTAAATTAGTAAATTCAATCAATATACATCTTGGAAGAAAATTGAACCTTTTCTTTTCCCCTTTCATATTTCCACTGTTAATGCAGATCGGATGTTGAAGAAGGAGGGGAGACGACATTTCCTGCTGCAAAAGCAAATTTCAGTTCTGTGCCATGGTGGAATGAGTTGTCAGAATGCGGCAAAGAGGGCCTCTCCATAAAACCAAAAATGGGTGATGCATTACTTTTCTGGAGCATGAGGCCTGATGCCACACTAGATCCTTCAAGTTTGCATGGTTAGCAATGTGCAATTTTTCCATGTTTGTAGCTTTATCCTTGATTCATGAATGATTCTGCAGTTTGCCTCACATTTCATAAAGGATTTGCCCAAGTGTGGCTTCTTCTAACCTGAAACAACTTATTTTTCATTCTTTATTAGTAATCGAACATGGTGTTCAAGATGAGTTAAATTCATTTTGTGCTTGATGCTAGGTGGTTGTCCTGTGATTAGAGGGAACAAATGGTCGTCTACAAAATGGATGCATCTTCATGAGTATAAAGACTAAGCTATTATTTGTAAAGGTAATTCACGATCTCTAAACTATATAATAAACATTGTGGAAGCAGGAACATCAAGGTTGATGACCTATTAAATTTTCTAATGGGTTAGTATGAAATTCCGTACATTGTACTAAAAAAAAAAATTGGTTCATTGTCACATTACATACACCAAAATTGTGGCTCACTGTTCATTTTCTTTAAACACTGAATTAAATTGACATGTATGGATTTGTATGCATCTTCTCTTAATGAATTTTTTATATAGGCAAGCATTACATGCTCTTAGTTACTGCTCATCAAAATGGAACCTGTATGGAACAATGTCTTTTACGTAGTTAAAATGGCCCGGCAAATTGACATAGCGAGGCTGTTAATTTGGATAGGCAATCTAAATATTGATAGTACATAATCTTGTCAGCTTAGTTTCACTCGTTATGATGAGATTATTTTTGAGGCTTTAGAATGTTGCTAAACATTACTGTTGTTAGAGAAGTAGACATGCAATCAAAGTAGTCTTAGCTTTGTAACTTATATTAACCTTTGGGAAGCTTTTAAATTTTAATTGATGTTTCTCCTTTTGTTGTTTCTCTACATTCCACATATAGTATGATGGACTTCCGAGCAATGGTTTTTTTTTTTTTATGTCTATTATGTCGACATCAATTTATGCAATATCTTGACCTTGTTCGATTTCTTCTTGGCAGGATATACTGCCCGGTTGATGTTGTGCTTCCTTTCAAGCTATCATGTATATCCAGGTTTCGTGATTCTTGGTTCTATGGGATTTTTAATCTTTCTCCTAGTAATTTAGGTTGAAGGTTAATTTTGTTAACAGAAATAGGATAGTTAGCGAAGAGTTACACACAGGTTGCAACTTGCAATATATGTCGACATCAGGTATAAAAGTAAAACAAACAACAAAATAAACTTTTTAAATACAAGATATATATATATATATATATATATATATGACTTCTTTCTTCTTGAACGTGAACGTCCTCATATTGTCATGTTTTGGCGATCCTGTTTTATTTCTTAGTAGTTTTTAGAGTTGGATTAGTGTAAAGATTTAATTCATTTGGTGACAATCTGTCATTTTGCTGAGGATATTGAGACCCTCTTAGTAATCAGCTCCTTCTTTCATTCTCTGGATAAAAAAAAAAAATGTAAAAAATAAAAACCTGAGTAGATTCTCTACTGCAATCTTTGTATAATACCGTATAAGAAACATAATTTATATGCTAATATTGCTCCAATTTAGAATCTGACCATTACAGCTGGCTAAACTAAAAAGGATTCTCTCAAAACCATTATTCGAGAAATGAATTTTTACGTCTTTCTTTTCTCAATTCGGCAACTTTCAGCATTGGATTCTTGTGATTAGCTTTGGAGTATTATATTCCTGGAAAAGGTGGAGCCATTCTTTCAAGATAGATCTTGAAAAATGATCAAAAATCATAATCATCTGGACAACTGGTATCCATCTTCTCTGTCAACAATAGTATTCCCTTCACACCACACCGTTCCTTGTCAGTCACTTTCCTGTGTTTATGCAGCGTCATGCTTCAAAAACAAATCTGATCATTCCTTATATTTAGGCTGCATATCAAAAAATTGATTAACAAAAAGGCAATTTTAATTTATCTATTAATCAACTTGAAACCCAAATCCATGATCTTGGGATGAATTTGCTGTGTTGTTTTGTTGAGACTTGAGAGCATATGTAAATCAAGCCTAATTAACAAGTCATGTGATCAGTGTCCGAACATAAGTAGAAAATTAGATATAAAATACCTTGTCTGTGCCAATTTTCCGAAGCTGGGTCAAAATGTCAGCAAAATCTGGAGGTGGTGGGCATGTAAATTGTAACTTCTCTCCTGTGTGTGGATGTGTGAATCTACAAAATAATAGGTAAAGGTAACTTCTCTGCACAGTGCGTAAATTTTGAAGTAGATATTAGAGATTAAGCTTTATTCTCTACCCAAGAGCAAAGGCATGGAGGCAAGGCCTATCTAATCCAGAAACCCATTTCAAAAGTTCACCATGACAGCTAGATGAAGTTCGTGGCTGAAGCAGTGACATGGCCATGTTCTTGGTCCCTCCATACACTTCGTCACCTAATAGCGGAATTCCCATGTACTTTGCATGTGCTCGGATCTACTAAAAAAATCACAATACGGACATTAAGAGTAGCACAGAGTAGAGACTTTTGACACTGATATCTATTTGCAATGCAATGGATTTATGCAGAACGTTGATGCCCATCCATTCAAATAATACATATATACAACAAAAGATACAAAATCTTTAACATCTTAAGTACAAACAATGTATTCAATGTTTAAATATGGTTCCACATGTTTGAAAAAAAAACTACAGGAATAACATGGTTTTACTCAATAAGAGATTCAACAACTGAGCTTGATGAAAGGGGCATTATATTATGGCCAGGGATATGAATAAATGTACTTTTGCGCAGCAAGCATAGCATATCCTTACAAGTAAATCCTTATTATAAATTAATAATAATAATAATTCAAAAGAGGTATGTATGATATGCAATTATGTTGTCCCCAGAATATAGGCATTACCTGATGCGTTCGCCCAGTCTCTAATCTCCATTCCACCAATGCAGAACCACCGGCAGCAAGAACTTCAAGGACTTTGTACCTGAAAAAGAATCAAAGATTTAAACAACTTTACAAACATGCAACCATAAACTAGGAAACCTTCGACATTCATTAATTTTTATGGAGTGTAGAGACACTCTATCGAAGATTAACAGTCTTTGTACACTAAAGAAGCTAGAGATCCTTATCAAAATGATTTGACATCTCTATGTTCCTAAGCTTCTTCTATGAACATTTATAGTTACAAACGCACAAACAAGCAGAATAACAATCTTTTTTGTAATTAAGTTGTGAGCTTTATAGGGTCCAACAACAAAGCATATATGCTGAATTGGCTCCTATCCTAACTTTTAAGTCCAGCAACCTATATGAATGTTACTAGTAATGAGATAAGGCAAAGGTGGAGAACCATAAATCACCTACTAGCTGCATGGCGGGCTTGTCCATGTTTGCTCGATCCAGGTATGGCAGTCATACGAATCCGATTATTTGGATCACGACCAATTGGAACCTCAACACGTCCTGAAGTCACAGAGGGCACTCCAGAAGTAAGACTGATGTATATTCTCTGGATGGTATGTAGCTTGAATTGTTCTGATAAATGGGCATGAGAATGTTCATCCTGCCCACACTACATGTTAGCCTATTTGCCAATTCAATTTTGGACAACATAAGAGAAACCCAAAATAGATTACTGTTTTTTTTTTTTATCAAATGGGGGAAATTCACCTTTGCAACAACAAGCAATCCACTGGTGCCTTTGTCCAATCTGTGCACTATCCCGGGACGAACAGATGCTGCACCTATACTTGAGCATAAACCTTCGTCATCAGAAATATCCTCTGCATCGGAAATAACTTCCTGATATGAATACGGTCCTGTAGGAAGACTGCAATGGTGAAGAATTCCATTTACAAGTGTGCCGGTTGCGTTGCCTGGTGCTGGATGCACAACCTGGAAATGAAAAGTAAACATTTTACATTGTCTTATAATGTTGCAATGACTTTAAAAGCTTAAAATAATCATAAAACAGATGCTACAAAAGAATAACTTCGACACGAATTTAAACAGTAATAGGCTCAGTTGATTACCATGTGAGCAGGTTTGTTAATAACCAGTACATGATCATCCTCGTAAACAATATCAAGAGGTATATCTTCTGGTTCAGCTCTTAAAGGTTGCAACTCCGAAATCGTGCAATTGACCATATCTCCAGATTTCACATTGTGAGAAACCTGCTCAGGCAACCATTAGCAAAACATGTCATGACCAGAACCAATCAATTTTACAAAAAGAACGAAGACAACAACCACACATAAATTTGATGTCGAAAGTAAAAAACATTTCCAGATTATGAAAATTGAAATAAAATGAAATTCATCTACACATATTATCCCATGCTTGATTCGATGAGTTTCATTGTTCAACTAAAAAATTACTGTCCACATGAATTTTTTGCTGCGAGAGCGAATTTTTTTGAATTTGACGAGGAAGGTTACCTTATTGACGACGTGACCATTGACACTGACGAGGCCAGAGCGAATGCTTGTTTGGACGCGAGCTCTGCTGATTCCATCAATGCGAGAAGAGATCCAAGAATCGAGCCTGAGCTTAGCTGCTGCTGCTTTAACGTCGACCGTTTCCACCAGTTCGACGCCGCCAAAATTGGCGATGGGTTCTTTCTTCTTGTCTCCGCTTGAAATACAACGAGCTCTGACGATTTTGGAAACCCTAGAAGGATCTTTTGCGGCCGAGAATCGAAGAGCTTTTGTGGAGGAAGCACAGTAACAAGATGCAACTGAGTGGAGGGACAGCATTTCCTCTCAGCTTTCTGTTCAACGGAGAGCTCACAAGTCCCAAGTGGATTGGCTTTGAAAATTGATGGTTACCAGACTACCAGCCCAAGCACAATGGGCTTATGACGTGCCCGGACACGACAGGTATGGGCTTTAAAATGAAAATTAAACTGGGCTGAGCTTTTAAACGGCCCATTTTTCCTCTTGACTTGATGGTTACCAGCCCAATACTAAGTAGAGTATTACATAAAAGCTCGATGACGTCCGATGGGCTTTAAAAATTGTTGTCGATTAAATTAAACCGGGCTGCTCATCTACTTTGGGATATGGAGAAAATCTTGCGTTAAACGATGATGAGACCGTATAAACATGTTCTCCGATTTGTATTAGAAATGTAAAAATAAAATTTAAAATATTAAAATTGTAAAAGTTTAGACAATTTGATAGGACGTTAAGATTTTCTCGAGGATGAGATTAAGAGGCTGTTTGTTTTTGCCTCTGAAGACTTAAAGTCAGCTTATTAGACATTTTTGTTTGTTTTTTAAACAACTTAAGTCTGAAATGGACCTAAATTTATCTGATAAAAAAAAGTTCAAATATTAGACTTTTTTCCGAAGTCTTATGTACTTCAGTTTACATTAATTTTCTTTTGTCCAAATTACCCTCTACAAAATTTATTTTTTCTGGCCCTTTTGCTGTAGGCGGTCCCCTCACGGCCTCACCTTCTTTATGGTTGAGCTTTGGCAAATCTTCGTGTTTGTTGCTTTGTTACTTCTATTTTTAATAAAGTTCTACTTCTCAAAAAAAAAAATTTGTTTTTTTTTTATTTGGTTACTACAGTTCTTCACAAACTTTAATTATAATATATATAATTTTATTTAACATTAAAATAATATTTTCTTGGAATATTAATTAAAAGGAACTATAATTTTATTTAAATAGGGATTTATTATTTTTGGATTAATAAGATATAAGTACATAACAAATAAATACAATGATATATAACAATCAATGAGGTAAGGGTATAAAGGTCAAATTACAGGTTTTCAGATGTTTTTGTTTTAAAAAAACAAACAGCTTAATAATTAATTTAGACTTCAGAAAATGAAAAAGAAATATATTGCTTAGACTTCATACCTAATTCAGAACTTTAAGTTTTCAGACCAAAAAACAAACGCCACCTAAATAAAGTGAGCTCTACGCGTGTATTATTTCAATAATTTTGCTACTGTACAGAAAATCCAATTTTTTTTTTAGATATTTTTTGTGTAGAGTCTAGAGAATCCAATATTTTTTTTTTTCTCTCGATTTTTTGGTTTTAGATTTCGTGTTTTTGAATTTTAATCCAATACACATTAGGACCAATGCAGTAAATATACAAGTTTTGCAAACTGTATTGTGTGTGCCAAATTTAACGTTTGGTTTAAACTTTGCTATTCACAGCAGCTGGAAGAAGTTTTATTGATATTAAAGCATTATAGACATCAACCATACAAGCTCAATTTGCAGGCAACAATTGAGACTCAAAGGCATCACTTCTTGGCTTTTTATTTTCTTTACATTGTATTTTATCACCTTATAATCTTGTTTTTCCATCAAAATCTTGGGTTCCATTCGTCATCATCGCGGCAAACTCCTCGTAATTAATCCTCCCATCCTATGTAACAAATTCCAATCACACAAAAAAAAAAAAAAAAAAAAAAAAAAAAAATCAATATTGAAGTGCATAAAGGAAAAATTACCTTATCAGTATCAACATCTTCAATTTCTTCATTTATAGTAGCCTCATCACCCATTCCATGTTGAGTCATAGCTTGTCTTAACTCTTCTCTTGTGATAAACCTGGTCAAAACAAAACAAGTCACATTCGAGTTGAAATAATGTTGATAGTGAATGTTCAGAATTTGTCAGAATTTGTGCACACTTACCCGCTGCTATCACTGTTGAAGTACTGGAAAGCCTTGTACAAGTGTTCTTCCTTCTCAAGTTTACGCCGATGCATAGTCGCAGTAATAAATTCGGTGTAATCTATACTCACATTTTTGTCAACATCAGCCTGAAGAAATTATATAGCCAGCCAACAACTTTAGAGGGTTCAAAGGACAATATATATCAGGAGTCGAGACATTATTGCCTGAAGAAGTAAATTTGTTTCAAATATTCATGAACTGTGATAGTACCGCATCCATCAACTGCTTTATTTCTGCTTCAGTGAGCCTAGATCCCAGCCTGGACAATCCATCTCTGAGTTCTTCATACGTAATTGAACCACTTCCATCAGTGTCCATGTTGTTGAACATCTGTTTCAGGCCCTTGATTTCTTCTTCAGAGAGGTTTTTTGCTATTACCTTCATCAATCCAAAATTTCAAATAAGAAATCATTTGAACATGTAACAACTGGACCACTGCAATAATCGAAACTCTAGCTAGGTTTAGCACAGACTTTTAACTTATTGCTTTTACGCACGGATTGTAAATCATACCTTCAAAGCAAGCTTCTTCAGCTTGTTCATTGCTCTGAATTGCTTCAGCCTTATTAGAACAGCACTATCAATGGGTTTGTCAGATATTTCACCATCACCCTTCAGCCATGAATGTTCTGTTCAAATACATGATGTATTATTGTATTATACATCAAGCAAATGACATTAATGATAATATGATATACTTGTTATCTACTTATCTATACAAATTATGTTCAATTTTACATATTGCCAAACTGTAAGACAAAACTTAAGCAAGAGGCACCTGTCAAAACGAGTGGACCGGCAAGATTGGTTTAAAATCGTTGGCTCATTCAAATCGTAAATATCAAGTATGTACATACCAAGGGCTTCGGCAGCAGTGATTCGTCTCTTAGGGTCACTTGTTAACATTTTCCTGATGAGATCCTTTGCAGAAGCCGATATGGAAGGCCATGGTGAGCTCTGTAAGTCCAGGTTACCTTCTAGAACTGCTTCAAATATTCCTTTCTCCGTCTCTGTGACAAAATTTAATCTTTCAACATATTAGAGCTAGAGAAGAAAAGGTAAAATAAATTTGTTATGGTGAAAAGATATTCTGTTTCTGATTTAGCAAAATTTGATCCCTTCTCTTGGTAAAACAAATGGCATGGCCTAATCAAGTGAAGGATCTAAAATATTTTGGAAGTGTGTTTTGCTCCTCTGCAGGTGTTTTACTTTTCAACCAAGTTAGTAAAAACAAGATTCCACATCATGAATTCACTAAAAAGAATAAAATGGCAGCAGTTGATGACTGTTGGGACCATAATGTTAACTTGATTAAAAACCAAATACAAGCTTATTCACATTTATCACTACTTTTCGTCATGAAGATCCACCAGAATGGTAATTTTTAGTTTCCAAGTCGGATTCTTTGGTGTCAAACCAACTGAATATAGAAACAAAAGCATTAACATACCAGCCCAAAATGGTGGCACCCCACTTAAAAGAATGTATAAAATGACCCCAGCACTCCATACATCTATCTCCTTTCCACATACTTCCGCTGCAACACCTCTGGGGCAACATAGTAGGCGCTGCCAACAATATCCTCATACACTTTCCCTAGAGAACAGCATAAAAGTTGTATTCAATACTGTTAGAGAACCTATACGTGAAACTCAACAAAATGGGATGAATCCCATATTGAAAAAACATATAACAAGAGAAGGGTATATATACCCATGGATTTCACAACCCAATAGATAGTCATGACAAGAAAACATGCTTGGGAGAATGAGGTTATAAACAAGAAAAAGATACATACATTTGATCTTTGGTAGTTAATAAGAAGTGACATTCTCTTTTCAATGGTAAAACTGTACAACAATTCACAGTTTCACCATTGACCAACATAAAAAAAGAACCATTCTTTAATAATGGCAGCTTAATTAATTTTCGTCATAATGTTGTATCCGACGATATTGATTGTGAACTAAAAAGGGCCAACACACTCCTATTTCAAAACAAACTATTCATATTTGATTATACCGTACATATCTTCTTATAAGATGTTAAACGACAGTGCTACTTAATGATCGATTTCTCAAGAATTGAAAAGCCAAAAAACTGGTGGAAGCTGTATTCAACTATTCATATCTGATCATCATGTTTCAAGCCATCGCCATCACCATGTCCATTTGTTTTGATAGTCCTGTAAAGTTGTTGATAAGTGCTTGGCTTAGTCAGATTGATGTGATGAATCCATTATGAGTCTATTTTTTCAAATTCCTTTTTTCTAAGCTTATTGTTTTCCTTTACACACGACAAAATTCATTGACTTGGTTGACTTGACCAGTCTCTTTCTTCATTGACTTGGCCATGTTGACCCATGATTGCTTTTAAAGCAAAATCCCTTTAGTTTGCTTTTTTTTTTTTCTTTTTTTTTTAATTACGGTATCTATCTATTCACCTATCTAGACCAGGTATTTTTTTGAAGCCTTACCGTTGACTTGGAAGTCATTTGCCTAAGCCCCAAGCTCGTCCATATACTAGCTGAGATGCGCCCCTGGAGGCAGTTCACTATTGATATGAATGTAAGTTAAGTCTTTTTTTTTATTTTTCTTCTTTTCATACCAAAGCTTTTAAACATATCCATTAAGAAAAAGCAATCCCACACCTAATAATGACTTCAAAAGTAACATTGCATTAAAACTTTGGTCTCTTCAATTGCTTCTAAAGGTGTTTTCACTTCTTAAAATATGATATTGGAAAAAAATTCATCTCAAAATTTAGAAAATAATAATAATAATAAGCATCTCAACTTCTAATCAAGCAATTTAATTCATAAAGCATGTAGCAAGTGACACAAGTCAATAAATATCCAATTAACAACTGTTTTCGACCCGTATAGAATATAGAGTTAGATTAGCTAGCATTATTGGAAAAAAAAAAAAAAAAAAAAAACTAGAATTACAGATGATATAACTATCAGATGTTGTGACCCCAAATTTATAAATCAATTATGATGCAAAATATATCAGTTTGTTGAAGAAATAAACATACCCAATACAGACATGAAATCAAACAAGCTAGAAATCAAATATGAAAGAAAATTATGAGGGAGCTCAGAGAATGAGAGAGGCAAAACTAACCAGGCTCAATGAAGACAGAGAGTCCAAAATCTGTTGCTTTGATTGGAGCATCCTCATCTGTACTCGCCAGCAAGAAATTCTCAGGCTTCAAGTCTCTATGCATCACACCCATGAAGTGACACGCATGAACGACATTCACAATCTGCCTGCAAATCGAAGCCGCTACACCCTCTGAGTAGCTCCCTCTGGCTAAAATCCGATCAAAGAGCTCACCACTCGAACAAAGCTCCATGACAACATGAATTTTTTGCTTGTCCTCTAAAGCGCCCTTGAATTGTACAATGTTGGGCTGTCCAGTCAAGTGCTGCAGTATCACAATCTCTCTCCGGACATCATCAATGTCCTTGTCATGCACAAGCTTGCCCCTTGAAATGGACTTGCAAGCATACTTAAACCCAGTTGCCTTCTCAGTGCAAAGATAAGTGAACAGATGTTTCACCTAGACTTGAGCTGATGTCATGAAGAGAAAAAAAAACAAATCCATTTTACAAAAACAAGAAGAAGACGTACAAAAGTTGATAATATTTCAAGTTAATGAAAATTCAAATAAACTGAAATTCATCCTGACAGGTTGTCCCTATGCTTGACTCGACGAGTTTCATTGTTAACTAAAATTCTTTTCACGTGAATTTTTTGCTGCGACAGCGAACTTTTGTACTAAAACAATTTACTAAAATACAAATTTGAAAAGGAAGGTTACCTTACAGACGACGTGACCGGTGAGGCGGTGACACTGAAGAGGCCAGAGAGAATACTTAGTTCTGCTGATTCCATCAATGCGAGAAGAGATCCAAGAATTGAGCCTGAGCTTAGCTGCAGCTGCTTTTACGTCGTCCGTTTCCTCCAGTTCGACGCGATTTGTGCTAGCTTCTTGTCTCCGCTTAAAATAAAACGAGCTCTGACGATTTTAGAAACCCTAGAATCGAAGAGCATATGTGGAGGGAGCAGAGTAACAAGATGCAACTGAGTGGAGGGAGAGCATTTTGTCACGGGCTTAGAATTACGTAGCGGAAAATCCCGTGCGGCACTTAGGCAACTTGAGGGCAAGATTGCTAAGTAAGCCTAAAATGTGGGCTTGTCACTCTCAAATGTAAGAGAGACTAGAGAAAGGTGTTTGAAGAGCTTGGTTGGGAAAATAAAGCTTGTATTGCTATTAAGGAAAGCTTTACAAGGCTTTGATTACAAATGACTTGGATAGGCTTGGAGTTGCCTTACAAATGGGAGGAGTTACCTATTTATAGGTGAGCCACCTCCTTAAAGAATGTTCTAGACTAATCTAGTATAATATTGGAGATTAAGTCTCCAGAATATTCTATACCTAACTAGAATGCTCTTACATGTATTTACATACCTTTACATGATTCTAGATTGTTCTACACTTACCTAGATATGTACAAGAACAACCTAGAAAGGTTATGTTGCTAGAGACTTCCAGAAGCATCCGTTGCTAGACTTTTCCGTAGATCTCTAGAATGTTCCAGCTGCTTGGCCTTGTTTGTGGACTTATTAGGCTCCTTGGCTGGAATCCGGTAATTGGACTTTGCGGGTCGTGACAATTTCCTCTCTTCACTTGTAGTTGTTTTGGTCTGTTTCATCTCAGCTTTCTCACTTTCTGTTCAACGAAGAGCAGAGACAGAGCTCACCCCTAATGGACCTTTTTTTTTTTTTTTTTAATTGAACCGATCCGATAAAATTTAGAAGTGTGAATCGATCAAAAACCGATTGAATCGGTTCGGTTCGGTTCGGTTTTTTCAGTTTTGGGAACGAAACAAAGTAATAAATAGTATTGTTGTATATGTTTATCAATTCAGTTTTTAAGATTGTTCATTTCTTGACCTTTTATTTTACTATTTATATTTGTATGACATGTATCTTTTAGACCGTGTAACATTTAATATGGGTATTTTTTTTTTTTATTTATATACGGTTTTTCTTTTTATAATGTGCCATTAATATTATTTTGATTATAACACAAAACTGTTATCCTCTTAGATAATAACATTTAATGCAGTTTTTATTTATTCATATGCAATTTTTCTTTTAGACTGTGTAACAAATTGTTATCTATTGATGTTGTTTTGATTATAACACAAGGGGATTTTTTATTATATACACCGGTTCTCGGTTCGGTTCACCGGTTCAAACCCTTGAACCGGAAACCGAACCGAAATATCCAGTTTTTTAAAAAAACTAACCGAACCAAACCGGTTAACAATGAAAAACCGGAAAAAAACCGATTGGACCGGTTCGGTTCATTGGTTCGGTTCGGTTCATTGGTTTTTTGTCCACCCCTACTCATCGGTCATCAGAGATGGGCTTTGAAAATTGAAATGGGCTGATGACGTGCCCGAACACGTCACCAATGGGCTTTAAAAATTATTGTTGATAAAAATTAACTGGGCTAGACTTTTGAACGGCCCATATTTCTCTTTACTTGATGATTACCGGTCCAAGACCAATCAGAGAGAATGCGGCCATGACGAGTTTTCGACGAAGGTGTTCGATGAAATGCGTGAACCAAACATTGTTGCCTGGGATGCGGCGGTCACTGCCTGTTTTAGAGGCAGTGGCTTAAAGAGCTGTGAGAGAAGAGAATATTTGCTGATAGGATTCCGTTTTAAGGATTCGACTTCTCCACGTGTATAATTTCTTGAATTGTGCTATTATACATTGAAGTAGAGTCTAGAGAGTCCAGTTTTTTTTTTTTTTTTCAATTTTTTGTTTTTAGATTTCGTGTTTTGAATTTCAATCCAATACATATTGGGACCAAAGCAGTAAATATAAAGGTTTTTGCAAACTGTATTGTGTGTGGCAAATTTAACATTTGGTTTAACCTTTGCTATTCACAGCAGCTGCAAGAAGTTTATTGACATTAAAGCATAATATACATCAACCAATACAAGCTCAATTTTCAGGCAACAATTGAGACTCAAGCAAGCTCTCTTCTTGGCTTTTATTTTCTTTACGTTGTATTTTATCACCTTATAATCTTGTTGTTCCATCAAAATCTTGGGTTCCTTTCCTCATCATTGCAGCAAACTCCTCGTAATTAATCTTCCCATCCTATGTAACAAATTCCAATCACACGAAAAATGAAAAAAAATCAATATTGAAGTGCATAAAGGAAAAAAAGAATTGGTTAAGATTCAAAGTAAAGATAAATTACCTTATCGGTATCAACATCTTCAATGATTTCATCTATAGTAGCCTCATCACCCATTCCATATTGAGTCATAGCTTGTCTTAACTCTTCTCTTGTGATAAACCTGGTCAAAACAAAATTCGAGTTGAAATAATATTGATATTCAATGTTCACTGTTTATGGATTGAAGTAAGATTTAACTCAAAAAATTGGTCGGAATTTATGCACACTTACCCGCTGTTATCAATGTCGAAGTACTGGAAAGCCTTGTACAAGTGTTCTTCCTTCTCAAGTTTATGTCGATGCATAGTCGCAGTAATGAATTCGGTGTAATCTATACTTCCATTTTGGTCAACATCAGCCTGAAGAAATTATATAACCAGTCAACAACTTTGGCGGGTTCAAAGGAACTATATATATCATGACATTATTGTCTTAAGAAGTAAATTTGTTTCAAATATTCGTGAATTGAGATAGTCGAATAGTTCCTACCGCGTCCATCAACTGCTTTATTTCAGCTTCAGTGAGCTTAGATCCCAGCCTGGACAGCCCATTTTTGAGTTCTTCATACGTAATTGTACCACTTCCATCGGTGTCCATGTTGTTGAACATCTGTTTCAGGCCCTTGATTTCTTCTTCAGAGAGGTTTTCGGCTATTATCTTCATCAATCGAAATTTTCAAATAAGAAATCATTTGAAGTAACAACTGGACCAGTACAATAATTCAAATAAATTGTAGCTCATGGATTGTAAATCATACCTTCAAAGCAAGCTTTTTCATCTTGTTCATTGCTCTGAATTGCTTCAACCTTATTAGAACAGCACTATCAATGGGCTTATCAGATATTTCACCATCCTTCAGCCACGGATGTTCTGTTCAAATGCATCAAGCGAATGACATTAATGATATACTTGTTGTCATTGCCAAACTGTTAAACACAACTTAAGCAAGAATTGGTTTTAAATGGTTGGCTCATTCAAATCATAAATATCAAGTATGCACATACCAAGGGCTCCGGCAGCAGTTATTCGCCTCTTAGGGTCCCTTGTTAACATTTTCTTGATGAGATCCTTTGCAGAAGCCGATATTGAAGGCCATGGCGAGCTCTGTAAGTCTAGGTTACCTTCTAGAACTGCTTCGAATATTCCCTTCTCCGTTTCTGTGACAAAATTTAATCATTAACATATTAGAGCTAATCAAGTGAAGGATCTAAAAATATTTTGAATTCACTAAAAAGTGAACAACAAAAATGGGGCAAGTTATATAGCAAAAAAAAAATGACTTTGCTCATTCACATTTATCACTACTTTTCATATCCACCTGAATGGTAATTTTTAGTTTCCAAGCCGTATTTTCCGGTGTCAAACCAATTGAAAATAGAAACAAAAGCATTAACATACCAGCCCAAAATGGTGGCACACCACTTAAAAGAATGTATAAAATGACTCCAGCACTCCATACATCTATCTCCTTTCCATAATTCCGCCGCAACACCTCTGGAGCAACATAGTATGCACTGCCAACAATATCCTTGTACACTTTCGCTAAAGAAGAACCACATAAAAGTCTTATTCAATACCGTTAGAGAACCCACATGTGAAGTTCAATAAGTTGAGATAAATCCTTCATTGAAAAAACATATAACAATAGAAGGCAGCTTAATAAATTTCCGTAATAATATTATATGCAACGACAGTGATTGTGAACCAAAAAAGGCAAACACTATACTATTACAAAACTAATCTACAAGTTCTAGCACTATTCATATTTGATTATTCTGTATACATTTTTTTTAAGTTGCTAAACAACAGTGCTATTAAATGATCAATTTTTTAAGAATTGAAAAGCCAAAATCATGTTTCAATCCATCATCTAATGCTCACTGTTTATTATTATTATTATTTTTTTTCATTTGGATTTTCATTTGATGATGTAATGAATCCATTATGTCTATTTTTTCTGCTTCCTTTTTCCTAATCTTATCATTTTCCTTTTGCTTGAAAGAAAATCCAACTTAGTTGACTTGACCAATCTCTTTCTTCGTTGACTTGGTCATGTAGATTCATGATTGCTTTTAAAGCAAAATCCCTTTAGTTTGCTATTGATATGAATGTAATTTCAGCCATTTTTCTGTTCTTTTCATATCAAAGCTTTTAAACATAAAGAAAAAGCAATCCCACACCTAATAATGACTTAAAAAGTAATATTGCATTAAATTCTGTTCTCTTCAGTTACTTCTAAAGGTGTTTTCAAAACATGATATTGGACAAATAAAAATCCATCACAAAATTTAGAAAAAATAAAAATATAAGCATTTCAACTTATAATTACGAGACGTGTTTAAACACGGAAGAAGTGAAATAAATCATTATTGATATATATATATATATATATATATATATAAATTGTCGACTGTACGGATTCCATACCGTTATACTATTTAACAAATATCAGATGTTGCAAAACCAAATTTGAAAATCAATTTTGATGCAAAATTTATCAGTTTGTTGAAGAAGTAAACATACCCAATAAAGACATGAAATCAAACAAGCTAGAAATCAAATTAAGAGGCAACTCAGAGAGGCATGACTAACCAGGTTCAATGAAGACAGAGAGTCCAAAATCTGTTGCTTTGATTGGAGCATCATCACCTCTACTCGCCAGCAAGAAATTCTCAGGCTTCAAGTCTCTATGCATCACACCCATGAAGTGACAAACATGAACAACATTCACAATCTGTCTACAAATCGAAGCCGCTTCACGCTCTGAGTAGCTCCCTCTAGCCAAAATCCGATCAAAGAGCTCGCCACCAGAACAGAGCTCCATGACAACATGAATATTTTGCCTGTCCTCATAAGCTCCCTTGAATTCAACAATGTTGGGCTGTCCAGTCAAGTGTTGCAGTATCATAACCTCTCTCCTGACATCTTCAATGTCCTTTTCATGCACAAGTTTGCGTCTTGAAATGGATTTGCAAGCAAATTTCGACCCAGTTGCCTTCTCTGTGCAAAGAAATGTGATTCCAAATTGACCCCTTCCAAGCTCCTTGTCAAGATCATAAATTGATTTTATGTCCACATAAGGCTTGCCTAGAATTGAACCAATCTGTGAAGATGGAATTGGAGGTTTAGAGAAAGAGTACTGAGGTGGGTTTGATTGTGTTGGTGGTCTTGATGGAACTTGGTGTTGCGGTTTTGGTGAATGTTGGAGACGATGACGAGGAAGGCTATGTGAGCCTTCATCATCAGAGGAGAAGATTGGGATTTCATGAGAACGAGACCTTGAAAACGCTGAGAGACAGTGTCCCATTTCTGAGAATATGATGATGATTTAACAAAGATTTAAACTTGAGGTTGGTTTTGAGAAGATTTTGGGTTGGTGACAATGGTGGGTTTTTATTTGGTCTGTCACAAACAAGCTTATATTTCCATATATATATATATATATATATAAAGAGCATATTGAGATAGAGTTTTGAAAATTGTTTTTTGTTTTTTTGTTTTGTTTTTGCTTTTGCTAATTTTTGTTGTTTTCACTTTATTTGGTTCTTTGCTTTTGCCTATTGGATGGTCCCGAGTATCATTCTTCTTCAATTTTTCTTGCATTGATACACTTTGCTTCGGACAAGAAAGAGCGGGTTTTGTTTAGTTTACTTGGGTTCGGTTTCGTTATTCATGTTTAGTACTCGTTTGGTTAAGTTTTCTACTGTTTTAAAAGGTCTACCGATATCTATTTGAGTTTTTTTTAAAAGTTGTTTGGTTAGGCTTTTGAGATTGTCTATTTTAAATTAAGTAAATGTCAATAGAGTTTAAACCTTTACTAGACAAAAGCTCACAGGGGGTGTTCTCCAAATAGAATTTTTTTTTTTAATTTTTAAATCTACCAACCAAACAACTATAATTTATTTTTCAAAAACTTTATTTTTAATATATTTATTGTAAGTTGATCTTTTACTAATAAAGTTTTTTCAACGATCTAACAAAACAAACCCTCAGTTTAGTAGCAAGTTTTGTCAACTTAAACGCTTTTCAGTTTGATTAATTGGTGAGAAATTCCCAAACTGCCCCGCCAAATAGTATAGCGTATATTTTGGGTTCGAAACGGTGACGTAGGAGCTGGGACAGTCACGGACTCACATCATTGGTGGATTTGATTTGGGTGTAGAAAACTCTATTTGGGAAGAGACACTTGGCCCAATTTGCAAAGAAGGTTGTTGAGCTTCGTGACCCCGTTGACTTAACCATTGACCTTGTAAATTTGTTATGCTTCTAAAGTTCTAGGAGTTTTTCTTTACTTATCTTTTCACATACTTATAAGTGAATTGCTAGAGAATTACATGTGAAAATTTAATACCAATGAAGTGTGGGTACACGTTTGTTACGGTTGATCTCGATATGTCTCGATAAATTGTTCTCGATATATTCTTATAAAGTATAACCAATAAAATGCTCTCGATATATTTCAAAAAAATTCGACTTAAAAGTGAAAGACCGGAAATTAGCATGTGATTTAAACTAGCCACTGACATACCACTTGAACTACAGTCTAAAGTGATAGAATAATGATTGAAAATTCTAGCATTATAGCATAATTTAAAGTTTCTTGTTTTCACACCATTTTATTGATATGTCCAAAAGACTATCAAGTCCATGATGGTATATGATCACACTGTTTGATCCCGTTTACATCTTGATTGTTTGCCACGGAAGGGTTGCATTATTAGACGACTTTATTTGCTGTCAAACAGTTCATGTGCACTAAGAGACGTCGCTCATAATTAACTTCATTATTGTGACGATCGCTGATCAAAGAGGGAAGTAAATATCAAAAATATCCTAGAAATTTTGAAGATTAGTAATCAACAGTCACTCTCGGCAGAACCAAACATGAAGAATCAATAGCTGTGAGCTAAAAAACATGGAATTTAGTAGGTTATGAAAGAAAAATGCATCTAATTTATTCATAATTTCCTTCAAGTTTTCTTTATTTAACACAATCCGAACTAGAGAAGTACTTAACCGGAGCAGACAACCACACGTTCAAGTGTTCAACAATCTGCGACCTGTTTGAATGCGTGACAATGGCAAGGATAATGTGCACGCATTCTTCTCAGGCGTGTGACATGGAAGCAGCCATTTATGAACTAGAAACAGAGGGGATCCGTACTCAAAACCCCGTTTGCTTTTGAAATTTCAATTCTAATTGCCTGATTCTGTCTGTTCATAATAGTACAAATAGGCACAGGCGAAAACAAGTGAGAACATACAGTTATGACAAGCGCTCTTTGATCCGAAATCAACAAATTTTCATGTCTACTATAGAAAGTCTGAAGAAGTATCAAGCTCTGTAGTTGAGAAGGCAGGCACTCATTAAAACTGCTTAGGTAACTTCACCTGGGTAAGAATATTGCAATAAATTGTTGACTACACAAATGGACTTAAATAAGAGTACAAACGCACTTCATCAACTCAGTTTGCTGAGTCTCGACTGTAAAACTGGTCCAATGTCTTGGCTGGTATACGGTGGAGAAGTTCACGGGGGAAGATACGGAGCAGTGTCCATGCCAAATCAAGTGACTGAAAGATATTGCGGGTGTCATAGGCGCCTTGGGCCACAAACTTCCTCTCAAATTTATCCAGGAACTCCAAATAAAGCTGAAGGTCCACAAAGCAGGGGAAAAAAGAAACTTGTCTTTGTTAGTAAACTACAATAAGGTCCAAATATATGATAATAACATTTGTAAGACGTTATTCTCAAGGAAAGTCACGCAGACGACACAAAAACACAACAAGGTAAAAAGAGAGACCAGATCCTCCGAAGAAAGTGCTTCTTCTCCAACCACAGCTTTCATAGCCTGGACATCTTTTCCAATAGCATAATTTGCGTAAAGCTGAAATGGAGAAAAGTAAAGAGCAATCAGGAAACAATTTAGGGTTGAAGATAAATTATGGTAAATGCAAGGGCATTCACACCACTTGAGACTACCAATCAGACCTGGTTGGACACATCAGCATGATCTCGACGAGTCATTCCCTCACCAATAGCACTCTGCAGTATAATTATAAACCACAAAGCTAAATATTAACTCTCCAGAATGTATCCAAGAAGGAGGCGCTCTTAATGATGCAAGACGAGATCTGTTACAACAGTTTTACCTTCATTAACCGAGAGAGTGATGGGAGCACATTTATAGGCGGGTATATCTGTTCAAGAAATGAATAAATAAAAGATCATTGTCAAGACATGCCTTTCGTAGAGTTACAGCTGGTATTCCTTTATAAATTCTCATCTTTACAATGATTTACCTCCATTTAGCATGGTGCAATACATAAACATACTGGTCCAGTTTCTATACAAAATGTTGAATATCTATTAACTTGACAGACTGTATGTTTCTCTAATCAACAACGGCAGCAACATTAATAGTATGGACAGTCTAGTCAACTGGCTGTCAGAGACTAATCTCGGTAACTTGTCCTAACATCTGCTGATATATTGGAGTAGTGTTGGGCTACCAACTAACTACCAGCAAAATACTCACTTTTCATACACCTTTCATATACAAATCTGACAACAAATCTGTATATTGCAATGATATGGAAATAAAATCCACTTACATTACAGAGTCTGGCAAACAAAGTTCACAAAGACATGGTCACATGGTAGATAATTATTATTATTATTATTATTGTTTTGATATAATGTGGTAGATAATTATATTATTATCTTTTATTTATGAAAACGTGAAGTGTGGTACCAAGTATGAATTGAAAATTGGTTTGCACCTAACCTGTCGATTTTGGAGCTGCCTATCAATGTATATCTGTCCCTCAGTAATATAACCAGTAAGATCTGGAGTGGGGTGTGTAATATCTGGTCGATGAAACAAAATCAATTACAATTGATGTCAAATTACTATAGCAAGAAAAAATAATGTGCTTAAAAGAATGTCTTGACATGCTGTTAAGCCAAATATTACCATCATTAGGCATGGTTAAAATAGGAATTTGAGTGATGGAGCCCTTCCGTCCTTCAATACGTCCTGCACGTTCATAAATTGTTGCCAAATCAGTATACATATATCCAGGATATCCACGCCTCCCTGGCACTTCCTCTCGGGCAGCAGATACCTGCAGTTGTCACAACTGCTCTGTAAAGTTGCAAACTTTCAAAACTGAATAAATTCTGACATTTAAATGTTGCAAGACAAATCATTTTGGAAATTCTAAGGACTCTCCTGCAAATCTGAATTGCAAAGTTATAGAATCTATTACAATACAGTTGTCTAGACAATTAATTAAGAAAATTCATAGGACTCTTAGGCAAATCTTAATTGCAAAGATAAAGAACCACCACAATAAAGATGTGTGCCGGTTCTCTAGTTAAAACATGATAAAGAGGTGTCATTATGTAACCAGCCATCCCATCATTGTGACTGTAAAATTTATTACCTCTCGAAGAGCATCAGCATACGAACTCATATCCGTCAGTATAACTAAAACATGCTTCCCACATTCATATGCCAAATATTCTGCAGTTGTGAGGGCAATACGAGGAGTGATAATTCTTTCAATTGTGGGGTCATTAGCCTGTACAAAGCATGTCAATAGAGCGAAGGGGGCTATCAGGAATGAAATCATCATCACCAGAATACATAAAGCAATCACCTTTTCATAAAAAATTAGAAAAAAAAAAATCATTACAGGAATAAAAAATAATTATCAAGGATATTTTATTGAAATTACCAGATTTAGGAAAAGGGTAACTCTCTCCATTGATCCATTTTCTTCAAAATCACGTTTAAAAAATTGAGCTGTCTCCATGTTTACACCCATAGCTGCAAAGACAATGGCAAAATTGTCTTCTTCCCCGTCCTACAGACAAAGTCATTAAAATGAGGAACCAGCAAATAAGAGAAATAAACGTGCAACTAACATCTTTAATTCTCAACATAGAAGGCGGAAGAAAGCATATTAGTTATTGCAGTGAAGATAATCTCGATCACCAACAATTTTCTTTTCTTCAAGGGTGTTTGAACTTGCGTGATATAAATCCAACATCACATATGATTTCTAGCAGTGTGACAGTGTCCCTCGTAAAGAGTATATAAACAGTGCTGACTACTAGTATATTCCTAAGAAAAATGATCTCTGGAAAGGTAGAAACAATTACTACTTTGATTTCCAAAAAATAAATTATTAAGTAAAATCTTTAAGCTACACAATTCAGTAATCATGATAAGATAGAAAACTGGGGTGGGCGGAGTTACCTCAGTGAGACTACTAGACTTTTCCAACCGCTTTACCAGACCAGCCTGACGACAGATCTGTGCAGCTATTTCATTATGAGGTAGACCAGCAGCAGAAAAAAGAGGAATCTTCTGTCCACGAGCAATGGAGTTCATCACATCAATAGTAGATATCCCTGTTTGTATCATTTCTTCAGGATAGGTTCTCTCACTAGGGTTGATAGAGCTTCCTGAAATGAACAAGCATGTATTTTAGTTTTAACAATATGCTTATTGCATAATATTTGAATTTTATACTGACAAGTGATCTCCTTGCTATGACTCACCAGAAATATCTAGGTATGCCTCGGGCAAAATTGGTGGGCCATTATCAATAGGTTTTCCAGAGCCATTAAATATACGTCCAAGCATATCCAATGACACAGGTGTCTTCAAAACCTGCACAATAAACATTTGAAGGGGATTATAACAAACAAAGATTATGAAAATCTGAACATGCTCCTAATTTTCATAAACATTTGAAGGGAACATGTTGATCCCATGTCTTAAATCCGAACAGCTGAGCTTGTGCTGGTTATAGGAAATCCATATCTATTATTGAATTGCTTCAATGACTTGAGAGATTAAAATTAATAGTTCTCACATTTTGAATGGTCTTTAGTTGTTAGTGATCACAGAATTTACCAACCTACCTCAACAAACAACGGAAGGTCCAAACAAATGTTTTAAACTATGTCCAAAAGCAGAAGTAAAATACCTCTCCCGTAAACTGCACAGTTGTGAATTTGTTGTCAATCCCAGACGTTCCTTCAAAAACCTGACAACGGATGGGAAAAATGGACCATGTAAAACTGAGGGAAAAAGATATACTTTTGATTGTGTTATATTAAAGAGTTAAGTTCTTAGTCTAGTAAAAAGATAAAACTAGAAAAGAAAAGCTCCATAAGCAAGCAAAAAGCCTTTTAAGAGACACAACCCTCCATACACACCCCCACACCAAATTTGTGCAAGCCATCAGAATGCATCAAATTAATAACGTAAGCTTATGCATCTGTAACAGATCCACAAGCTTAAATTCTCAATTTAAATATTTCAGGGATAACAACATTAACAAACTTGAACTGAGATCCTATATGGCCATAGGCTATAAAATAGAAGAATATATTATTCACATTCCTTGTCCATGAACACTTGTATACTACCTTAGAAATTTTGAACTCCCAGTGATCAGGACTACCTACAGCAGAATTTTAATCACTTGAAAATTAATAGTCTTCCAGGTTCTTCACATGGTTGGCATCTCTTGCGGTAATGGAATTGGCCGTAATATGAATTTTCTCTGTCCAGTAGTTGTAAAATCTTCTCTAAATTTTTACCTAACTTTGCCATATGCATAGATTACAAAATAAGGAATTGTGTATTTGCTTAATCATCGTACTTAGAAAGTAATCACATAATGTTATCACCATGCATATACACAAAAACGCACACACACTCACAAAGAAAAAATAACAGCAAAAAGGCAACCTGCACAACAGCTTTCTCCCCATCAACTTCCAAGACTTGTCCACGTCGCATTGTTCCATCTCCCAGGCGGATGTTGACAATTTCCTGATACTTTGGACCCTGAAACGTTAATAAGTTACAAATTAATACCATCTAATGGGAGTCATTAGTCTCTAAGGTAATTACCAGCGGAAATAGAGCTAATGGATCATGCAAATCTACCTTGACTTTCTCGAGAATGACCAGTGGCCCCGCAACACCAGACACAGTTCTGTACTCTGCAAACATGAAGCGTCTGATGAATTTTCTAGACCATATTAACAAAAACCAACCAAACTCTACGTGACATTGGCGCACCAAATTACTATGATGTACTAAAATCAAAATGTGACAGCAAATCCAATCACCAGAAATATAACAAAAAGTTCCCCCCTCTTGGAAGTTATGTAATGTATATCAAACTTTGAGTCACATAACCAATTATTACACCTAACTTAAAAGTACCTTATAATGGAGAACAAAAACGGGAATATAAAAAGCAACCCAACATCTAAGATTCTAGAGCATGAAAGTTCCAATCATGCTCTTCAAAAAGAGACAGAATATAATAACCCCCAAATCGCTGAAAACATATTAAGCAGAGATTAAACATATTAATTAACAGTTAGACCAGTCAAAAGAAATCAGCACTTACCCATGCCGATCTCAAGAGTTCCCTCCTCCATGTCAATCATGTCCGTTGCCCCTGCCATCTTCAAATCCAATCTGATCACATCCAAACAAGAATATATATATATATATATATCAACAAACACATTGTTCACCTGATTGTCAGTAGTTAATAAAGTTGACTAATAAAAATACAGCTCCGGAGAAATAACTAAGTTTTATCTAACTTTCCACTAAATCACTGTAGATAGTGACACAATTAGATAAAAAAGCGAACAAATTCTAGATAAATTCACTCCGTTTGGTTGCTTGACAACGAAAAAAAACAGAATCAAAATCTAGAATTAAAATTGTAATATCAACTTTATTTAGAGTCCATATCAGATTATCAGTATTGAAACACAACACAACAAAACTGTAATCCACCATTAGAAAAAGTTTCAATCACGTAAGAGACTAGAATGAGTGGTGATCAAAACCTTGATCGAATGAGTAGATATTTGGAGTATAATTGGATCAGATGATAGATTGTTGAAATATATTACACAGGAAGCAGTACCGTTGAAACTGAATAAATAAATAAATAAATAAACGATAAATAACAAAAATGGTGGAGAGAGATCTCGTACCAGTCCAGCAGATAGAGTGCTCACTGTGTCGAAAACTAATTCGATAATTGAAAATTTTATGAACCAAATCACTCCGGTTCTCTTCTGTCCGGCTTTTACCGCTAATATATATTTGTCACGGTCACGGGCACGGACGAGGCTCTTAATACATTCTGGTTGGTGCTTTGAAAACTCGATAGTGTAAAGGACCCTGAAACCGTCCAAAACGACATAGTTTTTCAGATTTTATAATTTTTTAATGAATCAGCTTCCTTTTTTTATGTAAATAATTTATTTCAATTTTATATGAAAATGAATTAGCTTCCTTTTTTTATGTAAATAATAGATTTCAATTTTATATGAAAAGCTAGGCAAAAAAAATCTTCTTGCACCAAATTATATCCCCACTACTTGAAGTCGTGAAATAAAAAATATTGGATCATTTATATTAGTGGTTGAGCTAGTTTAGTTTTAACAATACATGATAGTTTATATATATATATATAAATATATATATATATTTATATTATCACTTGTAGTGTCGACTCGAACTTGAGACATTGTGAAATTGAATAAGTGTTCTTTTTAATGAGATGAGATCGATTAGATGGTAAATCTTTCACACCTGCACTATAACGTTATGGGTTTGAGTTCTCTACCTCCTCAAAAACCTTAAATTTATGTAATAGTATAATAATTCAAAATAAAAAGAATAAGTGCTCTTCTCATCAAGGCCGAGTCGATGAGATATATATATTTTTTAATATTACATTAATTCGGAGCTTATGATTGGTAAAGACTCGAACCCACAATCCTCGTGTTGTAAATATGAAGGACATATCACTGGATCAACATAATCTTATCGAAATTAAAACATTTTCAAGCTAAATAAACGCTCGTCCCATTAAGCCACATAGTTATAAGAGAGCTATAATCTAATTTTATATATTTTTTATTTTAAAAAATTTTCATTTATTTGAGTCGTTATATTAAAATTTAATGAATATTAACAAAGCAATAAAAATTCTAAAACCTGTAGAGGAAATTGCAGAGAAACTTCGTTAAGTATTTTGTAACTACAGACACTGAGACACATGGTTCACGTGGGTTCATCGACAGCAATGTGAATTTGGATCACATGTCTGTCCACGTAACCCAATCTCGTTTGGTTGTTGTTCTTCATTAGACTTTAATATAATAATCCAAAATAAAACAAAATTTCGAAAGAAAAAAAAAAAGGTCCATGATTATGTACGTAAGTCCAAAATTTTGCAAGTAATTACATGATTTTATTTCAAAAATATATAATATCGATAAAGACAATTTTTTAAAAATATATATATATATATATATATATTTAATACTTTTCTCCAAATTTTCCTGTAAATGTAGGCCCAGTTTGGTATTGCTTTCCCAACTGCTTTTGGGGCTAAAAGTGATTCCAGATCAAAGAGTGGGTGTTTGGTAAAATCGTGGAGAAATGCTTTTGGTCACTTTTATCTTCTCCCAACTGAGTTTTTAAGAAACTACAAATACATACTTGTAAACATCTTCAAGATTGGGAGCATTTCTGCAATTTAATTAGTAGATGAGAGATTGGGCTGGATTGGATCTATCACTTCTTCAAGATTTAAAATATCTAATATGTGAGAAACTATTCAAATAATCAAATTATTGGATGTAGCTGATCAAACAAGGGCCTCCAATGGAAAATTAAGGCCAGCTAGCCCAAATATTTTTGGCCTAACAAAGTTGAACCATGTGGTCCATGTCTTATATTGTGATATCATACACATCTCCTGCAATCTTAATGGATCAGGAGTATGTTAGGATCAATCATCACCTGCATAATCAGGATATTAATATCACTTGTATTCTTAACGGATCAAGAGTCTGTTAGGATTAATCATTACCTGTATAGTCATGATATTTACTTTCGTAACCATGACACATTGACAATATAGGAAGAAAACTTCTCACATGTGTTAAAAGTGGATGTTTAGTGTTCACATACAATTTCAATAATTAAAAAAAAAAAAAAAAAAAAATGCTATACACAAAATCAACTCAAAAGTCAATTAAAATGTGACAAGTGATTTATTAGAGTTTTTCATGAAGGGTGTTGGGTCGGAATCCCCTTTTGACTATGCACCAATGATTCTACTATTATTAATAAACACCAATGGAATAATTCCTTCATATCCAGAGAGATAGGGGACATAATTCACGTAGATATGGTAAGTCTCACTCTCACTTGGGCTGGGTTAGTGGTAGTATTTACATTTTCCCTTTCACCCCCGTTATATGGGGAAGAAGTGAACTCTAGAGATACTAAGAATTGAATTGGGAAATCAAATTTTGTCACTTGTTTATCATCGTGTATGTCGTACAAAATCTCAATAGTTGAAACAAATATTGATATAGTGGTCAAAAACTTTGTATGCAAGTGCGACGGATAATCATATATGCCCTTTGTTACTTTGTACATGTACCACTTGAAAATTTGGATTAGATTTCTTTGATAACCTAATTACAAACACTTCACCTGCAAGTCGAGCATTTAATTGTTAAATTATATTTATAGTTTTAACTAAAATAAATTCGCAATTCAAGTAATTACTTAAAACATATATATATATATATATAGAGAGAGAGAGAGAGAGAGAGAGATGCGATTTCACAATCAAGCGAAAATATATATCAAACTAAAAAAACCCATAATCAAGCCTCTTATAAGCAGAAAAGCAACCATAAATATTGTTACACCAAACTCGCAGATGGCCTAATCAGCAACATTTAACTAGCAGAAAGCAGCATCACGGACCTGCCTTTCAGCCATTGTACCGCGGTCCACGGCTTTCACGCACTTGGGGTGCACCTCGTAGCCACATTCGAGACATTGGTATGCCCAACCGGACCCTTGCTCATTGCAATCACAGCATATAAAGGGTCCTCCTCCCGTGCCATCCGATACCAAATTGAGCTCATGGCGGTGTCCAGAGTGGAACTCGGACCGTGGCAGATTCTTGGCTACTTCGTCCATTTGTTTCTCTAGATACTCTAGCTTGGCCTCAGTGAAAGGGTAGGCATTTTCCTGGTACAAATTTATAAGGTTCCTGCCTTGTTGGGTAACGGTTTTACCGTCGGGACCTACTATGACCAAACAAGGAATGCCTAACACATCAAAGTATTTGGCAAGGTCCTTGAGATTTGGGTCCCCAAAAGGCAATGCCAGCCACGGCATGGTGTTGAAGTAAGACTCGAAAGACGCTTGGTCTCGATCAAGCGACACGAATACGATTTCGAAGCCTTCCTGATCCTCTCCCTTTTCAACCAGCATTTGCTTGATTTTGTTGTAGATGGAGGCCAACTTGGGAGTGAAATTCACACATGGAATGCACCACTGCGCTGAGAAGTAAATCCCGACCGTTTTACCTACCAAGGAAGCAACAGGTACCTACACATAAAGAGGGGGAAAAAAAAAAAAATCAAATCCCTGATTGATCATTCTAGTAATCAATATAAGCAATGATTCGAAATTCGATTGTCAAATTAAACCAATAGTGCCGTACATCTTTCATTCAAATTATGACAGGTGGTCGTGTAATTATTAGCTAGAAAGAACGGAGAGTATATTGGTGTCGGCAAAATAAAAAAAGAGAGAGAGAGAACCTATTCTTATCCACAACAGGGCTTAAAAATAAGCAATTGACCACTACGTGTTATTTGTTTTCTGTCGGGCTTCTACTTTTATGAAACACAGATTACAAGGGGATCTAAGAGCATCAGAGATGGAAAAATGATTTACGTACCGATAATTGTTGATATGGTGATAATATCAAGAGATTGACTTTTTATGTGGTATAAAAATAGACTTGATAGACAATCAACTCAAAATTTGGTCTCCAATGCTTTTATCTAAAACATAAATTTTTTTAATAACGATGTTTCATTTTTTTTTTTTTTTTATCTTATTTCCTTACTAAAAATATATAAAAAATTAATATTAGTTTTAAATGTTTGCTAAATCAATCTAAAAAATAGATGTACAACAGACAGTCTAAAAATGGACTGTCATGTTGACAATGTCTACTTGTTTATTTTTTTTTTGGTCACGTTAGTTTAAGGTTGAATATGCACGGTTGCATATTAACATAACGTTTATTTATCCTACGTTGTATTTTTTTTTTTTTTTTCACAAATTATACTTGCATCGGAGATGATTTAATCATATTGAAATTGGGGGGACCAATAGTATGTATCACCCTCGTGCCATGCATGCAAGGAAAAAAAAAAAAAAAAAAAAAGCTACTCTGATTTTCTTGGATCAAAACACTTAAATACAACATCACAAAACTCTCTGATAAAAGACAGAAAAAGAAGATTAATATAATCATCAATTATTCAATTATATGGAAGTAATTAAAAACGTACCTGATTAGATGTTGGATGGCTCAAAAGATAGTCTCTGTCGTGGTCTGTTAGTAAATTAGTTAACGTTTGGCGCTCATGCTTCTCCTGCTCTTCCTTGCGCAGTTCCTCCAACTTGTCTTTTGTAAACGGGAAGGCTTTGGTCCCGTATCGGTAAATGAGCTCGACCCCATCGCGCAGTGTCGTGGTGTCATCTTTATTATCATCATCGACGTCTGGTTGTAGAACAACCAAGCAAGGAATGCCTTCGATGTCGAATTTTCGATTTAAGGCCTTCTTTGTTTCCAAATCAGAGAATGGGATTGCCAACCACGGCATGCATGCACGGTAGTTGTTGAATGCATCCAAATCCTCGTCAGATGACACGAAGACGATCTCGAAACCAGACCCCTTGCTCTTTAATTCCTCGTATGCACCAACTAGGATTTGTGTGAAGTTTCGACATGGTGGGTACCAATTAGCTGAGAAGTAAAGGGCCGTTACCTTGCCTTCAAGATCAGAAACTTTCACCTGCATCGACCAGTAGACATAAATTCAAATTCAACCGTTAATGTTTTCCTTTAGACATGAATTTGGATAAAAAGTTCGGTGGATCTATCATTATTCATTACTAAGATAAGGTGAAAAAAAAATTATTATGGACCGTCTATACTAGAGAATTTTCGATTAAACTTGAGGTTATATATAGTTTAATATGATTTTTTTGAGACTAATTTTGTTTTTTAGTTTGGTTGAAGAATAATATCAAATAAAAAGAGAAGGAAAATGATAGATTCAATAAAATAAGGACAGGTTAATGGATGAGAGAATAATAATGCAGCCAATTATGAGAAATTAGAACCAATCCCAAAATTCCCACCACCACAAGTTTTAAGTGTGAGAGACTAGAAAACGATGTGTCATCAGCCACCGGCTATTTGTGTAGATGTGAATGAACCACGTGTTAAATCATCTATAGTGTCGATGTGAGACTAACTATCAACAAGATGATGACACGTGTGATTGACGACCTCCGGATCTTATTGGTTGTCTGTTTGTTTGTACACATCAGCAACACTACTGCAGTAGCTAGGGAAACCCGTATTAAAGAGCGAAACTTTGTTCACTCTTTAACAACTCTTTAACCGAGGATAAGTATTACCTCCATCTCAAATGTTGATATATGTTCTAAACTTTCGTTAACTTTAAACTTTTAGTTAACTTTAAAAAACGTATCAATACTTGAAGTGGGGTAATACTTACCGCTAGTTAAGAGGTGAACAAAATTGCACTCCACATTGAATAAGTCTGCATATATCGTTTTCTTTCTTGCATGTTTATTGTTTATAGAGCTTGGTGACACAACTAATAGCATCTAATTAGAAACCACAATCCCAACCACAAACATAATCTTTCTCAAACATGAAACTAGACCATGAATGAAAAATATTATAATTTGTTAATAATATCTAGACGGTAAGAAAAATATATCGATCTATTCAAGAAAAAATACGATGTCTTACGACCAATAAATAACTACGAAACAAGAAGAAATAAGATGTCTTATTTGATAAGAAGGGCTATTTATATTTGATCAGGAATTAATTAACCTGGACCAGTTCTAATGTTTGATTTAGTTCATGATGTCGAATGGAGCAACAAAGAAGACAGCCTGCATGCTTGACATTTATTAGAGCTAGAAAGAGTCACACATTGGATGCCAATCCAACCCAAAGAAAGCTAAAAGATATATAGCATTACAAGCTCAATAACATTACTTTTGTCCACATTTGTATCCATTGAATAATAATGGAGATCTGTCTACAAAACGACACGTTTTTCACGGTTAAAGAACAGTAGGGTCCGGATGTTCGTGAGATCTTAACTATAGATATATATTTCAGACAAACAATTAATATATATGACATAAAATATATATAAATACCATGTCGTTCCCGAAACATAAGATAAGTTTTAGGTTGTACAACTAAATCAACACAAACCCAGTTTCTAGATTTGATTTGATGAGGTAATGTTTGGTTTAATCTATAGAATCCTAATTTTTTTTGGATATAATTATTTGTGAGCTGCCAAAGGAAGAAAAAAAAAAAAAAAACCTATTTTATATTGTCATTTGCATCAATTAATCCAAGAGAAAATTAATTTAGTAAGAATTGCAAAATATGAAGCAATATCTACAGAAAACCATGATAATACATGGTTCTAGAAAGTTCTTTATTATTATTATTATTTTTCTTTAATTTATGTAAATAAATTTATATGTAGAAGTAGGAATAAATGATTTATTTTATTTTTTTAATTCCTTTGATATTCACAGCTATACCTGTGATCCCTACAACTTGGAAGAAACAAAAAGGAAAACAAATCGATCTGTGTTTCTGTGTTCTGACATTTGATTTTTTATTTTTTATTTTTTAATAATAATAGAAAGTCAATAACACATGAAGAAAAATATATGGAATTGAAGAGGAATATAACTTAAAAAACAAAAAAACAAAAAAAAAAAAGGTTGAGAGAATGATGATTCATGGAGAAATAATCCAAGAATAAATTCTTCAATCAACCAACAACAAATAAAAAATAAAAAAACTCCACACATGTATATTTTTGAAGAAAAACAAACAAATCAAAACAAATATTCCATGATTACAGTGATATGCTTGCTGCTTCACTGCAAACCAGAGAGAGAGAGAGAGAGAGAACCTGAGTTCCATTTGGAGAGAGAAGATAATCACGATCTTTGGAGGCTAAAAGAGAGTAAAATCTAGAGCAACTGGAGAGCTTCTCATCATGAGAGTTGCTATTATTTGACGACAGAGCTTGAACAGACTTGTTTATCTCTTCTTCCAACCTCATCTCTCTCTGTGTGTTTATTTTTCTCTGTGAAAATCAACACCAGATCGAGCCTCTGCTTGTCTCTCCTATAAATATATGATGCTTTTATTCCTCAGAAGAACCGGATTCTTTTCATTATTAGTATTTTAGTCATCACATATTCCACCTTCACATCTCATCACCCACGTACCCTTTCACAGTTCACTGCCCTCCAAAACGAGCAAATACTAGTCTATTTGCACCGCAAGACCCTACACTATTCTATCATTTCTAACTATATTCATATTAAATATAGGGTCCCGTTCCAATCAGGGCATCCTTATATAACTTTATCAGGATATTGAATGTGAGTCACTTATTTATAAAAGTGATTTGACAAGTGTATACATACCAAGTCAAAGTATATAAAACGAGTGGTTCACATTCAATGTCCTTATATAATTTTATCAGAGTATTTTTATATGAAAATTTTCATATATATATATGTAGTTTTTTTCTCCTCGGTACGTCCTGATATAACTCCATTGGTGCGGTGTATGTGGGCTATATATTATGGAGAAGCTTTGACAAGTGCATATATTTTGAATCAAAATGGTCTACATTCAACGCACTGATAGAGTTATATCATGACGCACTGACTTGAAAATTTTCCTTTATATATATAGTCTTTCTGTTGTTAATTCGTCACGATATAATGAAGACATTTTGATAAATGAATACACTTTGAATAAAAGTATTTAAGTCTAATGGTTCGCATTCTTCGTCAACTGACAATAGAAAAATTATATATATTTATTAATAGTTACTATATAACTCCTTAAAAAAAAAAAAAAAAAAAAAAACCAGTTACTATATAACGTTAACTATGTGGATAGAATGAGGTTGGTCAATTGGTTTGTCCTTCAAACTTACACCGTAAAATTATGAGTTTAAATTTGTTCCTTCCTTAAAATCATAAATTATTGTAATATTTTTTATAAATCAAGATAAATATATTCCAATAAAACCCTTTTAAATTGTCATAATACAAATGTATACTGATATTTATTTATTTTTGGGAAAAGTGCATACTGATTTAAACGTTATTATTTAATGTGTGCCCTAACATTACTATCTAAAGTTTCAAATCATCCACCCATGTTTAAAACGTTTTTTTTTTATCTTGTTTTGAAGTACGTGTTCACATTCTTTTTACTTTCTTTCAATAAATATATATATATATATATATATGTGGGGATGAATTTAGAAATTTAGTTTAGAGAATATAATGTTGGTACAGTAGTTTACCTCTCGTATCTAGTTCTAAAAATAAATTAAAAATATTAATAAAATTATTTAATTTTATATAATTAAATCAAAATGAAACATAATAGTTAAGCAGTACAGTAGAGTGCTAATAACACGATATTTAAAAAGAAAAAAGAAAAAGTCAGCTCAAGTAATCTATAAAAGAGGCCACGTGTATGGCTACAGTGGTAATTAATCGACGGAGAATGTTAAGAGGGTTGAAGCATGGTAGCATTTCCCATGCATTGCGGCCAAAGAGTCCCGTGTTGTCATAAAAGACTTTAAATCGATGTTTTTATGGTAGGGAAAAAACAAATCCATCGAGGGACACCTGTCTTTCTTTCGACGGACCATTTTTTCCCGAAAAATTTGAGGGCTTCACGTACAAAACGCATATCTCGAAGCCAAATTTTGATCCAACGGCTCTGATGAAGACACCTTGTAGTTTCTCTTTAGGGAGAAACCCAAGGTGCAATACTACGTCGTCTATGACGACTGCAATTATAGTTATTAACTTATTATTGATTTTGAGTTTTGATCCAATCTCAAATTTAAATAAAATTAGACGATTTACAGTTTAATCCCTAGTTTATAGCGAAATATCTAGATTTTAACTTTATTTCTATTTTAAGTGCACTTGATCCATAAGTTTTCATAAATACATCAATTGGTTCCATTTTATGCGTTGAAAAAATAAATTGAACATTTTTATCCATTTAAAAAAAATTAGAAATTTATTTAATTTTTATTATGTATTTTAAAGATATATGTTAACCATATTTTATTTTGTTTAAAAGTAGAGTGAATCTACTGACCCAAACTTAAAAGCATCTCCAATGCAAATATGCATTTTTGAGTTTCTAAGTAGTGTCACATCAGCATTTCTATTTATTATGGGCTCATTTTTGAAAAAAAGAATTAAAAAAAATACATATTCACATCTCCAATGCAATTATCTAAAGTCAAATATGCATTCATTTTATGTCTAATCATAATAAAACAATTATTATACTCCCTCTCCTATTTTATTTTACAATTAAATGAGGTTTAATCTCGTTGGTGGAAAAAGTTGAAAGCTTTAATCTTATTGATGGAAAGAGTTAGAAATCCTAGTCAGCATTTCTAGGAGAGTTTCCTCAACTCCATTCTAACTTTTTTTTGGCCACATCATCTCCATATTCAAGTTAGATAATAGCATTGGAGAGAGTTTTTCTAACTTTTTTAATATCTATTCTATGTAGCACTCTGTTTTCTCCAAATACATAATAGCATTAGAAATGCTCTAATAGTTATTGACTTATTGTTGATAAAGAGGAGAATTCTTCACTAGGTTCAAACCCCTATCACAATGGATAAGTCACAGTCACATACACTCAACAAAATTGTGCATATATATTATAAGGTGAGGAGAAAATGGGAAAATTGGACATCAGATCCCCATTTCAATAAATTTATGAGGGAAATGAGGATAGGTGAGGTGGGACTCTTCCTCATCCCTATTTCAATTTGGGGTTTTCATCTTGTGTGGGCTTCCGGGTTAGTTGCCCTACTCTACACAAAAAATAAATAAAAATAAATATAAATATAAAATCTTATGTGTGACAGTCTCCCAGGTAGGTAGTAACTATAAGACCGTCCAATCAAGATTCCTAATTTTATACAATTTTAATATTTTAAAATTTATTTTTATGCTTCCAATAAAAATTGAACAGTCTGAAGTTGAGACCGTCTCATATAAGTTTTTTTCCATTCGAAACATAGATAGCCATCTAGAGTTGAGACCGTCCTACACACGTTTTTCTCCCCTCGAAACATAGATGGAAGCTTTTTTGGTTTCGTAGGTCACTAGGTCCTGGTGATCAAAATTGCGATAAATACAGTTGCTAGATAAACAATTTGGTGTTGATTTTTGGGACAATTTTAAATTAGAGAAATTGTACAAAGTGACACCCTGTGAGAAGTTAAATGAGTTTGGCAAATATTACATGGTTTGTTACTTTTGTATCATTTAACGTGGCCCTGCCACTGGTCTTTCGTTATATGGTGCTACATCAGCATCCCACCCAAATTCACTTTTCATCTTTCTTTCTTTTTTCTCCATGGCAATGCAATGATTTTCAATCGGAAAATATTGTGGCCGTTGGATCATTACCTTTATATCTCTAGAGAGAATTATTATCATCATCATCATCAGCATAAAAATAAAAAATAAATTACATTGCTAAATAAAAGAGAAATAAAACTTAATCTATAATTTGTTATTATTTTTTATTAAAACGATTGAAAATCAAATTATATGTCATAAAAAAAAAAAAAAAATCATTAATTAAGTTTTAAAGGTATACACAGTAAACTTCTCGTATGACACTTAAATCATTGTTTGGAATTCTCAAATCTACAATGGTTAAAATAAAAGTTTTGAATGAAACTTTCTAACGTAATCAAAATATAATCTTGGATTATAGGTAAAAAATAGTACTAAAACAAATCATTCTCTAATGTCAATATCTGTATTTTATTTAGATGTCTCATCATTTGATATTCGATAGCATAGATTTGAGTAATTTCTTTTTCAACTACTTCATCTTTACCTAAAAAGTTACAAAAGAACAATAATTCACTATGTTAGTAATTACAAAATGTGAACTCATAATATTCATTCTTACATACAAAAATCAATATTACTAAAATGCCCCGACACTCAAATAAATTTGAACATGTATAAATAATGTAATACATTTAATTTTTATTTCCGATAAACTTATTTATAAATACAATTCGAGAAAGAAAATATGTAGATAAGAGTTCTAAAGGACTCAAAATTTGAAGTGATACGAAAAGGAGGGAGTAGACTAGAAAATTCAGAAAGATCCCTTAAAATAGTCATTTTTATTTTTTTTTTAATACATATATATAAATTTAAAATAGTCAATTGCTTGATTAGATAAGGGACCAAAAAATGTAAAAATTAATTAACAATAATTACACATGTCCCAAGATGTAACACGTGTAAAAGTATGGAAGACAAGTGTCACATGCTACATATAAAAGTTGTTGGATTTGCTTCAAAGTACATGAATTATTCGAATCTCGTGGGTCCCACAAAACACCAAAGGTCCATTCTCGAACGCAAGCACTAAAGACCACGTGTCCTGCACAACCACAGCTACAACGCCGTGTCGAAGTGAGCTAAAATAAAAAAATAAAAAAATAAAATAAAGAGGACAAAAGCGACCCTCTTTTGATGGGAGTTCGTGACCAGCAAGACAGCGAAGAAGTGGTAGTGCGTGTTGGCGTTGATAAAACGACGCGTGGCGTTGTCGTACGATTGTAGGTGTCACCCCACTACTAGTTTCCAATTCCATTCACATCTACATCTCTATTTAGATGTCTATTTTGTTTCGGTAAAATTAAAGTAAGGGTTAGGTGGGCCATCATATTTCTTAAAACAAATTAAGACTATGCTCGTTGAGTTGCAATAGCATTGATATCTCTCGATCGTAGAATTAAATTTTCGATTTATTTGAAGCTTTGCATTACTACGTGTCAAATTTCTAAAGATAAGGTGCTTTGAAGATTATTCAAAGATAATAATGTACGAAAGATCCCAATAGACATATGATCCGTTATGAAATGGAGTCGAAATTTGCTGAATCTTAATGCCCTTTGGGACCATTGCGTAGAAGAAGCATTGGATTCACAAGAGGGCCACAACTTTAGGAGGATGTATGGGATGCCATAAAATCATTTTCGGTGCCAGCTATTCATTGTACGGACTTCTTATCTCAACTATTAATTTTTATGGCAAGTTATCTTCATTCATTCAGTATGTTATCTTCACACTTGTCCCAGCTTGTTTAATTATCAGCTGAGTTATGCCCCTGTTATGACTGTGTATTTGAAACGTATCTCATTCTTTGACTTTGTATTAATTGTAATATTTATATTTTAAAAAAATGAAAATGAAAAAAGTTTTAACAAAAATATTAATGATGTAGCTTAGACAACTTAAATATTTTTATAAAACAAATATGCTAATAAATTAATTATAATTGACATAAGAAACATAAGATGACATTATGATTTATGAAATTACTTATCACATAACCACGAGCTGTGGTGTGGTTGGTCACCACACCCTTAGTGAGGCGAATGGTTCGGGTATTATCCGAGTTCGAATCCCACTGGAAGCACCTCGTGGTCAGGTTTTACTGACCTTCCGGTCGAAGCTGGGACTAATCCCACTTGTTAACGATCGGTTGCCGATCGGAATGAGAGATACATCGTGATCTAACAAACAAAATAAAAATTACTTATCACATTATTCGGGATGAATTTTTAGATTTAAAAAAAAAAAAAAAAAGTGTTCAGGTAATTAACATTATTGTAATCTAAACAATGTCCCTGTATTTTATTGCATGTTAAGCTCAAAGACTGTTTGAAATGTTTTTATTGGAATTTGGAAGTTGAGATTTGGTCCAACCAAATGACAAATCAAGTTAATTAATACCTTTTTTAAGGTTTGCATTAAGATTCTCGAGAACAAATCACGTTTTATTCCATAAAAGAGGAGATTTACGTTATGTTTGGTATGAAGGAGAGATGGAGGTAGGGAGAGGGGTGAGAAAAGAGCTTCAATCCATTGTTTGGTTAGAAAGACGAGAGAGAGAAGAGGAGAAGATAAGAGATCTCAACTCTTTCTGGGTCCATCAAAATCAATCCTTCCATCAGTGGACGGATGAGAAGATGAGTGATCTCATAGACAGGAAATGACAATATTACCCTCTCATTTTTATTACTCTCCAATTTATAAAAAGGATATAATCATTTTCCCTCCTGTAGTTTGCCATATTAGACATTTTTCCCTCTCTAGCTTTAGTAATGGCCATTTTCCCCCTAAAAACTAAGATATTATACATTTTTCCCTCTCTAGTTTTAGTAATGACCATTTTCCCCTTAAAAACTAAAATATTAGACATTTTGCCCCCTCCAGTTTCAGTAATGACCATTTTTCCCCTGAAAGCGAAAATATTAGACATTTTACCCCCTAACTGTTAGAAAGTCTGTTAGTCAACAACTTTGACTGTCAAAAAATCAATTAAATGACATTATTACCCTTGAATACACTGGTTATGCCCTCTAATGACACCACTGTGTTTTTTTTTAAGAAAAGAAAACAATCATAAATAAATAATTAAAACTAATTAAAATATTTTATAAAACATAATTGAAAATAAAAATTATAAAATTTAATTAAACTTTAATAAAAAAACAAAAATAAATATGAAGAATTAAATGTACAAATAAAAAATTTATTTAAAAAACATTAATATAAAGAATGAAATGTAAAAATAAAAATTTCATTTAAAAAACATTAATATAAAGAATGAAATATAAAAAATAATTAAAAATTTTAATTATTGTAAAAATAATGTAAAAAACATTAATATTTTTTTGAAATACTAAATAATTTATTTTAAAAACATTAATTTAAATAATGAAATGTAAAAATAAAAATTTCATTACATTGATATAAAGAATGAAATGTAAAAATAATGTAAAAAACATTAATATATTTTTTTGAAATACCAGTTTTTTTTTATTAAAGTTTAATTAAATTTTATAATTTTTTATTTTCAGTTACGTTTTTTTAGAATACTTTTATTAGTTTAAATTTTTTTTTCTGAAAAAATAACTAGTGGTGTCATCAAGGGGCATAACTAAGGTGTTCAAGGGTGATATAGTAATTTAATCGATTTTTTTAAGGCCAAAGTTGTTGACTAATAGACTACCTAACGGTTAGAGGGTAAAATGTCTAATTTTGGCTTTCATAGGGGAAATGATCATTACTAAAATTAGATGGGACAAATTGTCTAATGTAACAAACTATCGGGGGGGGGGGGGGGGGGGGGGGGTGGGATGATTATTTCCCTTATAGTAAATTTATAATTATGTAACAAACAACATAAATGATGTATCATATATGTTATCCTCTTCATCCCTCCTACTTTCTTTAAACTCAGTTTGATGATAACGCTTCTATCTCGACCCAACTCTAAAATGAAATGTATTGTTTTGATTTGATTTGTTACTCTTTGATGTGGCGCCTTTTCCATTTCAAAAAGTTGTGTATTGAATAACCCACTTAAACTATACCTTGAAATTTGATAACTTCAGCCTCATTTGTTTGGCCGTATTGTATTTACTGATTTGTTCATGGTAATGATATTTAAAATTAATTATTAAGTATTTATTAAAAAAAAAATTATATTTTTATAATATAATAAAATACAATAAAGTCATATGGGAATAACCTAATATGATATAATACAGTAAATCACCGAACACAAATTTTTATTAATAATACTATAATTCAATACAATACAATACGGTGTGTCAACATAATTAAACATGTTCAAAACTTAAACAGTACAACTCTCTCGTTCTCGACCTAACAGAAATAGGTTTTATACGAAGTAAGAATATAAGTTTAATATAAATTAATAAATTATTAAAAGGGTGCCAAGAAAACGTTGCCATTAACCTGGGCCGAAAATGTGGTACCGGGTCATTGTCGTTTGAATAGGCCAGCATCTAGGATGAATCGCTTTCAATTAAATTGAATAATTGTTTACTTAAATAACAAGGCACTAGCTTAAAAAAATAAAAATAAAAAATAAATAAATTTAGCTTTTGCCGTAGAGTAATGCTACTATTTGGTATTACTAATTTATTATAATTTATTCATTTAAATCATGTAAATCTAATATAATTTCAATTAATGGATTATAGAGATACTACGTTATTTCGACATCAAATTTAGACAAATTAACATTATTGTATACAATAAAAATTGTATTGGATAACATACATATTTTTAAAGCTTATCTTAAATTAAGTTGTTAAAATTATCAAATGTAACTCCCGAATAGAGAGACAAACTTATGTATTTACATTTTTTTTTTTTTTTAATAAAAGTTATAAATTGAATATATAATTTATTAAATTTTTTTTAATATTTCAAACCTTTAATTTTTGTTGAATTTTGGATTTAAATCCATTGATCGATAAGTGATAACCACTATTCCAGTAGGAATACAAATTTTGTACGGTAGCATGACCAATTTTTTTTTTTTTTTTTTTTTTTAAACTATCACAATTAATATTTTGGAATTGATGAAATGGGCATGGATCAAAACGGCACCCTCTTAAATGTATACGTGAGCGAGAAGCTTATCATTGAGTCAATATCATTCTGGTGACAATTTTTTCATCTATTTAATTTAGGATTAATTACACAAACATACCTTCTATTTATATAATAGAACAAAATTTTAAACAAATACCCTATTCAAACACAAATATCCCAATTGGAATATACTTGGGGTATGGAAAGTCAATAGTGCCCCTGGAGAAAAGGTAGATGTGATTTTGGTGGGTAAATTTCATAAACAACCCTGAAGTTAAGTGTAATTGTATAAATATTTATTTTTTTTCTAATAATTACATAAATATACCCTATCGTTAGTTGATTTTTGTTAACTTTAACCTTTAACCACATTTGTATCCTGAAATGACTAAACTACCCTTGAAATCTTTTCTTTTATTATTTAAATATATTAAAAAGTATTTACTTAAAAAATTGAAAAATCGGTACAATTTTTTTGTTGCTTTCTTTCTATCATTTTTTAACACAATCAGAACCCATAAAACTAAAAAAATGGCTATGTTTAGTGGGTTTTGATTTTGTTGGTGAAATGAAAGTTTTTGTGAGTTTATAAGTATGAAATTGAATGTTTTTGTGATAAAGTTGGTTCTTGAAATCTGAAAATTTGGTGTTGAGTGACATGGAAAATGTAAAAAAAAAAAAATGATATAAAGAAAAGAAAATAAAAGCAACAAAAAAAAAAAGATTGTACCGATTGTACGATTTTTATTTTTTTTATTTTTAAGTCAATATTTTTTAATATTTTTAAATAATAAAAGAAAAGATAAATAATTTTTCAAGGGTATTTTAGTCATTTCGGGATACAAATGTGGTTAAAGGTTAAAGTTAACAAAAGTCAAATGACGATAGAGTATATTTATGTAATTATTAGAAAAAAAAATGTATTTATACAATTACATCTAAATTCAGGGTAATTTGTGAAATTTACCCATCAAAATAACCTCTCCCTTTTACCCAATGACACTATTGACTTTCCATACCCCAAGCATATTCCAATTGGGATGTTTATGTTTGAATATGGTATTTGTTTGAAAATTTTCTTTATTAGATAAATAGAAGGTATGTTTGTGCAATTAACCCTTTAATTTATCAAATTCATTTTTTATAATTAATGAGGGCACAATTAATTAAAATTTTATATATTCTATAATTTTTACAATTAGCTATTTTAAGTTCTATTCTATTTATTATTATTATTATTATTATTATTATTTTGCCTAAGGCCCCAAATTACATTGAGCCGGTGCTGATTGTATGTCTTATGGTCACAACACATGCCAATCAAGGAAAATTTATAATGCTTTTTGAAAGAGAAACTTGCCTTTTCCACCAGGACCCAAGAGATGTCTATCAATTTGCCTAAAATAACATTGCAGTGAAGACATATATATATCTGGACAAACGTTTTCTATTTTTATTACAATGAAAATGAAAAAGGTTTTAATTTTAAAAGAAATAGTTGACACTTGGCTGCATTATATGAATTCAGATTTCAGACTCCACACTGTCACATTCTCCTTATGGTTTTATACACGTGACCCATTTTAGAAGAATGTAAAGAGATAAACGTAAAAAGTGAAAGAAAAATGCCATGCACCAACATTATTCTTATATTGTTATTGAGGCTTATAGATGTTTTTCATTATATATATATATATATATATATTTCCAATTGTTTTAATTAAGGAAAATAATCTCATTAATTTAAAAATTCGTGATTGATTATTCAAAAGAAAAGTAATGAATCAATAATTTGGGTGATGCGGTTGCTTATTAATTTTGATAATGTGTGCATTATTGGTGTTTATTGGGCCTGGGCTGTTGGGTTGGTGCAAAATTGTTGAAGTGTTCAAACACACAACCATCAAATTCAAATCTTTCACTTTATCAACCCAATTAACAAGACTCGTTTTCCAAACCACTAAACCAGTTGTTGAGATATTATTAATTCATGTGGCGAATCGACTTTCTTTTGGCAATCTTCAATTAACAAGTGATTGAAAAATTTAATAACTTTTCCAATCACGGAATATGTGCTTATGAACAAGAAAAATCCAAAAAAGTTTAGTTAGACAATCTTTGTCGACTTTCACATCTTGCAATTAAAGCAGATTTGGAAAATGGAAAATACGAAACTCTATTTGTATTAAATTTGGTTGCTGAAACTGTTTTGTATTTGTTTAAACGGCGGCGTTATCAGCACACCCTACTGCCTCACTTACTGTGTTGAAGCATATGGAAATAATTTATTCTCTATAAGTAAGTTTGAAGTTTATTTTTTCTTTAGAATGATATCGCTGTTGCTATATTGAAGCAACCATGTTGTATTTTCTTTTTCCTATTTTACCATGAAATAAGGAGAAGAAAAAAAAAAAACTAAAATAATAATAATAAATAAATAAATCATTCAATGGATGTGAAAAAGAGAGACGTATAGATGGATCAGAGATGATGCGTATTATATTTGAAAAACAAGTAAAAAGGTTAGTTTTGGAAATAGATCAAAAAATTTTAATAAAAATATTTAATTTTAGAGTGGTGCTATTTACACCCCCCACTACTGAACTATTTAGTTTTATTAATTTTTTTGATTTATTTATAGGACTACCAATTTATTTATTATTCAAACTTAATACACCCCATATCTTTTTTTAAAAAATAAAAAATAAAAATACACTATTGTATGGACAAAAATATCATTTGTTTAACATTTACATCAAACACAGTATATTAAAAATTAAAAATAAAAATGATGAAGAAAACAAGCAAACTAGGACCAATAATATTGCGATGGCTTCATGTGCATGCTCGAGCTCTGACTATGCTGCGTGGTTTGCATCTTGCAGCGGAATGCGGTATAGTGCTTGAGTGCCGCCTGTTGTTTTGGAATCAAATGTTGTTAATGCTGTTGCCTACTTGCCTCCATGTCTCCTCCTCTATCAGATGTTGGGGTAATTATGATCGAGGATATTCTGCAGCTTCCACTTTGATAAAGTGCAATTTCTTCCAAGGAGGTGTGATCGAGTGGCTCATAATTTGGCCAAGTTTTCTTTCTCTCTTCGGTGTGAGAATGTTTGGATTGAAGATTATCCACATTAGTTTTGTTTCTTGTGCTTATGATTAATGAATTGATATAAATTATAGTATGTCTGTGAGATCTGAAAAAATAAAAATAGCAAACATGCATTTAGAATTTAAGAAGAAAAATAAAATAAACATGCGAAACAATAAAATCATTAAATATTAAATATGGTAAACATAAGATCGAGATCTGAAAGAAAATATAAATAAAAATAGTAAACATTGAAATAATCCATATCATTACGGTTTTGAAATAAGGAAAGTGGGGTTTTATTAGTTTTTCTTTGTACAAGATTTTTGTTTAATAAAAATTGTATGTCTCTTTAAATAATTTGATAAAGGAAACAAAGGAATATTAAATAAATTAAAAAGTGGAATATAAATAGTTTAGTAGTGGTCGGTGGGTGTGCCAATAGCACCACTTTTAATTTTATTTAATTAAATTAAAAATTTTAAAAATGATACGTAAATAAACCGATAAGGATGTGTCAATAGTATTACTTTTGTCATAAATCAATCGGTAAGAGTTAACGAGATATATATATATATATATATCTAATTAATATGTCAACTTGCAATCCAATAATTGAATTCAACCCATAAATTGATTAACAAATTGGGTGGAATTTTTAATTGTCAACCGTAAATTTGTAGAGAATCTGCTATCCATTATAGATCGCCCATATTAATTTCATTGGTGGACAGAATTTTTCACTTGACGAAATCACGATGGGAGACGTACAATGCAACTCGAATTTCACAAAACCAAACAAATAGACGTACAACAATGCAAAGCCATTGATTAATTGAGTAAACTAATTTGGGCCCTTCATTTTTTGATCGATCCAGAATCGATCACTTTCAATTAAATTAAATATTTGATCACTTTAACAAGGCACTAGCTTATAGTCACAACAAAAATCAATCAAGGAAAATTGGTTTTGGTTTTTCAAAAAGAAATTTTCCTTCTCAAGAAGGACCCAATAGATGTCTATCTTTTTCTCTAAAATAACATTTCAGTGGAGACATACATTACAGCTGGACAAAAGTTTTCTATTTATGGGATTGTAGTCCGATTTGTATTAATAGAGTCTAATCTTACTGGTCCGTCGGTTGCTGTATAATAAAAAATAAAAAGGTTTTCAATTTTTACAAGAAATGATTGACACTTGGCAGCATCATATTTCTGGATCCACCCTGTCACATTCTTCTTCTGGTTTCATACACTCAAATGCAAATCTAAGATCTCTATCATTGATTACGTTGTTGTATTATAGCTGTTTGCCATTAAATATTTTCCCAATTTTTTATTTATTAATGAAAATGTATAGTACTTGTAACTAGTTACTTGTTAGACTTCTCGATGTATTTGCCATGAAAAAATATAAAGAATCCTCTAATTATATAAAATTAACCAAAATATTTTAAAATTTATGATTGATTATCAAAAGAAAAGCAATGAAAAACAAGGGTTATTAGCACTGGTCCTCCCTGAATTTTACACGAGTTTGTATGTTATCCTTTAAACTATTTTTTAGATATTAAACCCCTTAAAACTTTCTTCATTGGCAGAATCTGACTATAGAGATACCCCTCAAACATGCGTTCAGCTGTTCACGGGGTAATAAACTAAACTCTTTATCAATAAATGAGAATTTATGAGGTTTAATGTCTAAAAATAAAAAGTTCAAGAAGTAAAATACAAACTCACGTAAAATTCAGAAGGGACTAATGCTAATAACCCGAAAAACAAATCACAATCTATAAAATCTCTCAACTTCTCTCGTTCTATGAACGTGACTGTTCGAACCACATACCAAATAGTATCCGTACATCTTATATAATAAAGTCTTTCTCCCCCTCCTCTGGTTTCTGATAGTTTGAGGGATGATTTTAATGGGGTCACCTTTGCTAGACTTTGTTCTAACTCTTTAGTTTCCTTTTCGTTTTTGCTTTTCTAGGCTATTCTGCCCTCTTCTTTCACCAAAAAAAAAAAAAAAAAATGATAAATTTTATGAACCGTGAAAATTCTGTTTTTTTTTTTTTTTTTTTTTTTGGGTACTAAAATTTAAAAAACGTAGCATAGATATTTATTATCTGCAATAGTGAATATGGATTCGAGAATCACATGAAATGTATGAGAGGGTTATTCAGTCAAACAAGCTGTTGAAAAGCAACCCTTTTTCAGGTAGGCAGACCTAGTAATAATTAATAATAGCTTTCATTTTTCTAATACTTTATTAATGCAAAAGGTTAATTCTTATCGATCTTTCGATTAATGCGTACACAGTCATCTATCTAAACATTAAAATAAAAAAAATAAAAAATAAAAATAAAAATAAAAAAGTTCACACCTGAAAGTTGCATCGAAGAACGAGAAATGTCTAGTACCACTAGCTTATATACCTGAACCAATTATACCAGGTTACGTGAATAACCAATTATTTGAGCCGTATCAATTTTAGAGTCGAAAATGAGTATTCAGACCTTTGGTGAAATGAGGTTTAATTACATAAACAAGTCTTCAGTTTAATTACTGAATAGTTAACTCTGTTTTTAGTAAGTAAAAATGAGAAAAAAAGTTATTTCAGATTAAAGTGAAATGAGGTTTATATAGTATTCTAACTGACACCAAAAGTGTCTTTTCACCACTTCACTGATTGAGCTTAGTGAGACGATAAGGTGATTAGGTTCGATGGGTTAAGTTTCCGAGTAGCGGAATTATCTGAAGTAGGTTCCACCTAGTCGTATTTTTAGAGGTACACAAATATGTCCAAGACTATTAAATCATATTATGTTACGTGAATAATCAAACCTTATGATATACAAAATGACAAAATCGTCCCAGCTCGTCGCCACCTATCTTCCATGCACAGCGTCTCACATGGCCACTAATGGCGTGACCATCTCGTAATTTCCACGAATCATGAAATCTTTTGCCATGACGTGGCGCAACCGTATTAAACCCCAGGCTGGCTACTTCTTCAAATATGAAAAAAGGAAATTTTGATAGGGCTCACGGCGACGGCTGTGATGTGAGTTCGAAACCCTAAAAAAAAGAAAAAGTCATCTAATTGGACGGTCCAGAATAACCTAGCTGATTGATTGATTGATTAAACAATTAAACTTCATTGTTTTCGTTTACAAATATTGATAATATTTATTCGTTATTATATTTTCTAAAAATGTTAAAGATTCGAGGATTTTGCGATGTTATATAATATTATTTGATTGTATTTCCATGAATCTGCGTTCGAGAGTCACAGTATATCCATGAAAACGATATTTACTTTATGATCAGCTTCACCAGAGACAGAGAAAGAAAAAAAAAAAAAAAAACCCAGAAAATAGATGTTATGATTGAAAACAACCCAGAAAAGATTAACTGATTAAAACACAACAAAAGTCTAAGAAAAAAAACAAAAACAAAAACAAAAACCCCAATATGTACTGAAAAGTTATATAAAATCGATTGACTGATTTTTTTAGCATGGATTTTGTAAAGCAGTGAAGAACTCAGAGTCGAGTTTGGCTCTACAAACAGGACAAACCGAATGATTGGAGAGCCAAGTATCGGCGCATTGGATGTGGAATCCATGGTTGCAGCCTGGAACCAGTCTAGCCGATTGCTCGCTCTCGATCTCGTCAAGACAGACCGCGCACTCAGTCCCCAAAACCAGCTCCTTCCCGGTGGTCCTCGGCAGTTTCTCCAGCTCTGTCGCCGACAGCCCCTTCAACTCCACCGTCTTCACCGCCGTAGACCGGTAATTTGTGTTGTTGCGGGTACTGTTGCTGCTTGCGTACCACAGGAGGCATATGTAGACCATGAACACCGAGCTCATGCCGGCACACGGCAGGAACAGAGCCAAGAAGATTGAGAACATCATGCCGTGACCGTGAGTAACGATACCGGTACCGGTTAGGGAAGGTGAAGAAGGAGATGGAGAGGGAATCAGCAGTGGTGATGACGATAACGATGACAACGGCGGCGGTTGCGGTGGAGGTGCGTAATGCACACCAACACCGTGTCGCATGTTATAGAGAGACTGACCTATTTGATGGGTTTTTATTCTTTTGCAGAGAGAAAAAGTGTAGTGAGCTTTTAATTTTTAAATGGGTGGTTTGTTTTGATGGGCTCTGGTGAGTAGTGAGTTAATGTTTTCAGGGGTTTGTGTGTAGTAATTCTCTGTATTTTGTTTTATTGTTTCCAGAGTTTGTTCAGCTGTGAAGCTTTTAGAGAAATTCTTAGGTACAGTTGTATGTATAGTTGTATTCTTGTATGACTCATACACTCTTTTCAATACAATTAAATTATAAGATACATTATTTTCCCATCAAAGAATAATTTTCATATCACACAGCATGATTTTATTGATCTCACACGTGAAAAAAAAATCGTGTGGTATGCTTTCATAGCGGTAGTAATTAAAATGTTCATTTATGTTGCGATAAGATTCATTTAGCGTATCTGTCAAGTTACGTTATATAATATTACACACGGTATGATTTCGGTGATCTAGTCACACGAGAATAATTTGTGTGAGATGCATTTACCACGTCATTGGTATGTAAAACCGTTCAGTAACACAATGTTATCGTTACACCGTGTCATGTCCAATCAAACGTAATTCTTATATCACACCACATGATTTTAGTAATTTCACCGTGTGAAAAGAACTCATATGGGATGCCTTTATGAAACTATTCATTTACTATGTGATTTTCATATTATGATTTTATTTAACGTATGAAATTCAAATTCCTTTACCATATCAATATTAAAACCGTCAAATTGTATCATATTACACGTATGATTTTAGTGATCTATCGTATAAAAAATAACTTTATGTCAGATGCCTTTACAACGTCAACAGTTGGTAAAAATGTAAAACCATTTAGTTACATTTTATCATATTCATTTTCTTAGTTAGGATCAATATGCCAACTTGATGGTGTGTATAGAATATTTTTTTTCTTGGGTTATTTGGGAGTTTGGTTGTCCGAATATAACTCCTATACGGGGATGATGGATAATACTTGGGAGTTGGAGTGTGACGCGATTTCTTGATTGAGAAGAAACTCAGAAAGTATCTATCTTGAAACAGTAAATGGTTCTGGCTGCTGATAAATAATACAATTTTGTGTAACCCTATTTTTGGATGCTATTTATTTGGGGCAGTTGCTTTACAAAAATGACCGATGAGAGACCCTCTGATTTTGGGGCAAGTCGTAACTGTCTGTGGGTATTGGCCTCTGTGGTTTTTATGGAGAGTTGACCCTTATAAATAATAAATGTAAAGTGGACCTGAAATAGTGAAATTATATATCATCATGAAGAATCTTCGAAATTGTCACAAGAAGAAGGGTTTTTATAGAAGGCTTTATTCGATTAAGATTTTTGAGGATATTTAGAGACATTTTTTAAACCACAAATTTTTATATATTTCTATAGACTTTTATAAATCCAAATGGATTTTCATTGATTTGTTTAGACATCTATCTCAGACTTTTATGGATTTATTTAGATATCAATCTTAGGCTTTCATGGATTTATTATCTCATACTTCTATTATAGATTGATGAATTATACCAGTATATGGCCAATCAGTCAGCCGAAGACAAGCTCCATTTCAAAGTTCAATTTTCACAAAGATCTCAACTTTCATGATTAACCCAAACAAATAACATATGAATACGATAGGATTTTGTGCAATGGGTTAGAGATGAAAGAGTTGAAGTTGTTGTATTTTGGAGCAAATTTGCAACATGTGAAGATTCAGACAAAGATTGATATCCGCGGAAGAATATAACTGGTGTTTGATAGAAGCTAAAACCTGTTTGATGAAAGTACTCAGAGTAAAAGAAACATAAACAGAAGAAGAGTTGGACGCCATTGATGTATGAATTAGTGGTGGCAAGGTTCCGGTTTTTTCGGAACCCTTTTATTTATTTATTTGAAAAGAAAAAAAAAAGACTTCTAATTTACTAAATAGTAAATACTAAGTTGTAATTTTAAATAAAATAAAATATATAAATGACAAATTACAAAATAAAATAAAATTCATTGGGTTGGAAGTTAGGTGATTGCATTGGGTCACCCAAAAATAAACAAATAACAAAATACAAATTACAAAATTAAATTAAAATAAAACTAAACAAAATGTCAAATTACAAATTACATTTCATTGGATATTTGGAAATTTGGTCACCCGAAATTCGAAAATAACATAAAATAAATAAATGATAAATTATAAAATTAAATTAAAATAAAACTAAAAAAATGTAAAGTTATTAGCCTTACACTTAATTTTTACCACAATTAAGTTGTTTACGTATCCTCTTGGGAGGTTTAGAGGAATCAAATGCCACGTAGTTCTCTTACTTTTATTGCAGGTGTTGATGGCGTGGACTCGTGATGACGTGATCCGCATCTTCTATTCTAGGCCCGTTGCACTTGTTGCTCCACTTTCATGTTCGTCATCTTTGAAGAAATCGTATGTTACCTCATGTTCGATTTATTGTTGTTTATATTGCGCTTTCGTTCGGTCATCTACACAAACCTGTATCTGGAGTGCTTTCGGAGTCAAGCACGAACGTCTTTCATCCAAGATATTCCCCTCGGCGCTAAACTCTTGTTACACCGCCATTGTAGAAACTGGTGTTGAAAAAATATTTTTGACTATCATAGCCATGATTGGATAGTACTTTGCATACTCTTTCCAATATTGTAATATATCAAATTTTATCTCCGGTGTATCTTCTATAAACTCATAAGAAGCATTATCTTCTATAAACTCATAAGAAGCATTTATATAAGATTCAAGTTCGGAATACTTGTCAGTGCTTGATGAAGAAGAAGATCTAGGTTTTTTTTTTTTTTTTTATAATAGACTATACCCTAAATTCAAAAATCCAGAGGATGTGATGTGGGATGTGCAGTTTGTGTTTGTGTAACATCTAAGTTCAGCAAAGATCGATAAATTATAAGATATTCATCATATAAAGCATACAATAATTTCTTAATTCTATCATAACATGCATCAACATAATATTCTATTTTTAAACCTTAGGGGCCATAATAACAATTGAGATAATAACAAAAATGTTCTAATTTACAACATGGATCAAAAACCATGACAATCAAATAAATATCTGATAACTCCTCATAATAACGTAACCATTTTTCCTTCATAGCATTAACGGCTTCCCCTATTTTTATGTCAGATTCACAACAAGCAAATACACAAGTAATATTTAGACTTTCAATAATAAATAAATGAGTTGTAGGATTATAAACACCAGATAAATTTGTTGTAGTAGTATAAAAGACTTTTAACTAATTGAAAACGTTATAACAAACATCTCAATGAGCTTTATAAAGTTCAATGTCGGTAACATAAAATTGAATAAAAGAAACTAATAAATCTATATACTCGTAACTTTGAACAAGCAATTTATAAGTAGAATTCCAACGTGTTGGAACATCACGAGCAAATCTAACAGCACGACTACCATTTTATTTACAATATTTTACCCATGCATTCATTATAGAAGAATGTTTCCATAAAAACTAAAGGGCTTGTTTAATAGGTGGAATAAAATGATCAAGAGTTTTTAATCCTTTTTGAACACATAAATTTAAAACATGGCATGCACATCTTTGATGAAAAAATGCACCACCAACAAATGGTTTGCATAAATCAATTACGGATGGAATAGCAACAGTATTGGAGGAAGATGCCTTGGTGAATAACAGGCTATCGTCCGCAAAGAACAAGTGGGAAATGGTCGGACCATTTGAACTACACTTGAAACCTTGTAATTCCTTCTTGAAGACAACATGATTGATCAGATTAGATAAACCCTCTGCACACAGCAAGAAGATATAGGAGGATAGAGGGTCTCCTTGACGCAGACCACGCGTTGGCTTAATAGTGCCGCAGATGGAGCCATTAAGAACGAAACAGATGAAACACAGTGCATAATTAGCTTAATCCATCTTGCTGGAAACCCAAGAGCACTAATCATATACTCGACGAAAACCCATTCCGCCCGATCGTAAGCCCTAGACATATCTAATTTGACTGTCATTGAACCCTTCTTTTTTCTCCTCCTTTTAATTCTATGCAAACATTCAAACCCAATAATGATATTATCTGAAATTAATCTACCTGGAATAAAGGCTCCCTAAGTCTCTGAAATGGTGTCCCCGAGAACCATACGGAACCGATTCGCAATGGATTTCGCCACAACCAATTAGATTAAAAAAAATAAAAGCAAAAGAAACGACTTCTCTTTGCTGCTTTCTTCTTGATAACCTCAAACCTTTTAAATCCATCTCCTAGCTACTCATTAATTAAACTTTTAAATTAGCAAAATATAAATCACAAGAAATTAAATGGTTAACAATAACATCAGATAAAGTTGAAATCTAGAAACCGAAAAAAAAAAAAAAAAAAAAAATCAACACAAACTTTCAAACAAAAGATGGAGGTTAATATTGCTAAATAACATGGAAAAAAAACTTACTAATTTAGAGCCATGTCAAACGCTAATAAATTATTAAAATTGTAAAGATGATGATGATGAAAAAAAGAAGAAGAGAAAATTACCAAATATAGCTAAATAGATTATGGAAAAATTATTTTTAACCTTGTTTCACATTTTAATTGTTTATAACTATTTTGTAATAAATTCTATCTCTAGCCAAAATTATAAAAATAACCCAACCAATTAATTTTTTAATTTTTTTTTTCCATTTACTCTTTTTCTCTTCCGCGGCCTCTCTTCTTTCCTGCTCTGTTTTTTTTTTCATTCTTTTCCGGTCTTCTACTTCTTCTTCTTAATCTCATATTCTTCATCTCTTAATCTTTTAATCTTATTCTTCTTTCTTCATCTTCTCCTTCTTAAAATTGGATCTTAACCTGAAAAAATTGGATCTTAAAATTGGATCCAAAGTTGGAAAATTAAAATAAAAAATCTCCTTGATGTCATAGAAAGCCAAAGTCTTGGAATTCTTGAGACGCGTTTTCATCCCCACAGAAAGATCACAATCTTCACTAGACCAATTTGTCATGCTCTAAACTATTTCCTTAACTTAAACAACAGTGTGCCAGCACCTGATTTCAACATCTAAGGTACCTCTGTTTAGTGTCTCCACCGAAATTGACAGTTTGTGGTTTAGATTGGCTACCATTTGGAGAGTAGCTCCGTTTTGTATTTCAAGTGAGGCAACTGTCATACTACCTTCAACAAGTTTTCCAACGTAATACAAAGAGTATTTTTTTGACTGGATTCCCCCTAAGAACCTAATATTGCTTTTAAGATTAGCAAGGTACCAGAACCTAATATGCGGATCTGTTTCCTTTGATTGTGGAATCATATGCACTAGGAATGATAAACCTTTGCAAGGAGGTGCGTTTCTCATCTGCAGATATTGACAATATCATTTTTGATATTTTGTCTTTGAAAAAACCTTGTAATATTGTCTCTTTTGATTTCATTCCTAAATCTTGCAACATTGTTGCTCATGCTATTGCCAAGTTTGCTGTTAATGGCAATTGCTCTGTTATTTGGCTCGCTGTTTTTCCTGATTGGATGTCTGTGTTAGCCAACAGTGATTTACTCTGTTGTTCTCGTTTGCTGGTTTGAATGAAGTTTGTTTCCCTAAAAAAAAAAAAAAGAATTATTCACTTTAAATTCAAAATTTATGATAATAACCCATTATACAATTTTTGATATTGAAAATGGAAGAAGAATAAAAAGAAGGAAATAGGAGAAAAAGAGATGTCGGGGCATTACAGTAATAGCATAAAAATTAGGTTATAAACAATTAAAATTTAAAAGTAAGTTATAAAAGATTATTCCATGTTCTAAATGGTTAGAAATGAACTTTTTCAACAAAAAAAAAAAGATAAATAATACGAAGGAAATTAATTAATAATTACTTGAAAGTTGCAAGGACCCATGAATTGAAGACTTTTAACTTCATATTGCAAAACCTTTCAATACCTGAGAGTAGCCTAGAACATAATGCCCTAGTAAATAAGCTTTTCACAATCTCATATGTCTTCTCTATTAATTTTCTTCTCCTCTCATGTGTTGGAATGTTGTACACAAATAAACTCACTCTAATTGTCTCCTACACAGTGTTGGTCCTCCCACAACTGAAATCTTTGGATGTTGGAAGAACTCAAAAACTTCATGTACTTGAAATCTAAATAAAGAGAGACAACGCACCTAATGATTAAAGTTTAATTTAATGTACATCTAAATCAAAAAATCAAAACCAAAAGTTAGGTACTTCAAGTTTATGTCTTTACAACTTTCTATTCTCGCCATGTCTTCCTTACTGCTTGACATGCAGAAAATTTGACCCTCTACCATGTGGTTAGAGTTCATGTATGAGAGTTGAAAGATACCCATGCTTGATGCATCGCAAAATTAGATGATAGTGATGTATTTAGATCTTGAAGGAATGGAATTTTGCAAATTATCTTAAAGTACAACCAATTAAGTTTAAGAAACCAATATTTTCAACAAAAAAAAAAAAAAAATGTTTTAGAAACGAAAAGAAAGTTAGATCCCAAAGTGAAGAAAAAGTAGGGCTTCTAAGTCTCTTACTCTTAACATTTTCAGCATTTATCATCGCAGGCTCATTCTTCTTGTGATACTGGCAATTAGGCATCTTCAGTGTCTGTAACTCAAAAAAAAAAAAAAAAAAAAAAAAAAAAAAAAATGATAGATAGACAAAAACTACAAATTTCCAAATCTAACTCTGAACTCACTTTTTAATAAGTTCTGTTGTCTCCATTATTGTGTCTGAAATCAATATGTTTTATGAAGTTCCATCACAATGAAACATAAATCCAAATATAATAAAAACAAAAAACTTATCAGAATACACAGTTTTAATTATATACAAACATATATAATTGAAATCAATCAAAAAGAAGAAACTCACATTGAAAATTCAATTGAACAAGAATTTGACATGGAGATGCGATCTTCATTATCTGGGATTATCAGGGTTTGTTGTGATAGAGGGAAGAAGAAGAAGAAGAGAGAAATTAAAAGAAAGCAATGGTCGTGGGTTCGGTGAATGATTGAGAGAATACATAAACACATATCCATCACCAATTCACCATACTCTTGTCAAATTTGTTAGGAGTTTATACGTGTTTTTTTATTTTTGTAATTTTAAAATCAATCTGAACAACAACGAAACAACTCTTATAAACAACAAGTAAACACAAAATTACGATTTCTACAAAATTTTCACAATAAAAACCAAATTTTGAGGAGAGTTACAAAGATAATTGAAGAGGAAACCTAACCTTTTCGTTTTTCAGGCGAGTCTCTTCTGCTCTTTGTTCTACATTTCAGCCAATTACACACACAAAGACAGAAAAGAAAGCAGAATGAAGAGTCATAGAAAAGATGACAGAACAAAGACGCCGTTTGTGTCTGTGAACAGTGGATGAGAGAGATACTGTGAACAAGTAGAATTTCAATACGGTCTCTAGCCATATAAGGTGAAAGACCTTTCTATCCTTGTTTATACTGTTTGTTACAAAAAAAAAATTGTCATTTTAGAATTCTCCAAGGTCATAAATGTCATTTTACTGTGCTAATAATTATAAATAAAATAAAATAATGAAATACCATATATACCCTTCATTTTCTATGGATTGTCTATGGATATATAAACTATTGTAAGTAATTTTAAATTATATTTGGGATATTAACGGAATAGAAAGTTACAACAAATTCAAAAAATAGAAAGAAGGCTATAAATAGGAGGCTGAAGAGCTTTTTTATATAGAGCATAGACATAGAAATATTCTCTTTGATTTTCATTCCTCGTTAATAATTGTGCTCTTAGAATATGCTTATAGGCATATTTATAAAAAGGTAACATAAAATTTTCCTTGTTTATAGCTAAGAAACTAAAATAGAATGAACATGAATTAATTTTCATCCGAAGAACATGCTTTATTCTATTGTCATGATTTCGGTGGTTTATTGAGATTCAATAATAAAAACATGTAAAAAAAATATATTTTCTTATGGATCAAAAAAGTTTCTAATTATAAGATATTTAATTCAAAATCTAAAAATAATTTTTAGAATCGCTAGGTTTGGTGGTATACGAAAGACATGTCTATATTAAATATTTATCGGGAAGTCAAAAATTCATTTTGGCCAAAGTATAAACTTACAAAATTGATAAGTAAATATAAATTTTAAGAATTAATGAATAATTTTTATGGACGAGATGAAGTTAGTCCAGTGGTAGACCCCTCACAATTACGTCACGGGACTATAGATTCGAGTCCACCTCATCTTGAAGGAACCTTGAATTTTTGTAATATTTCAAAATAACAATAATAATAATAATAATAATTATTATTATTATTATTTTAGTGTGGTTATTTGTATCCACTTAGCAGCAACAACTATTGTTTTTTTTTTTTTTTTTTAAAGTAATTGTTAATGCATTACAAGTATTATTTATAAATTGTTTTCAATATCTCAAGCTTCTTGATTTTATTATTATTATTATTATTAGTGATGCTCCATTTTTCATATTTGTCACCTGTTTTTTATGATGTAGACAATTTTTTTTTGTTCTCCAGATTATTATTTTTTTTATTAATTAAAATTCTCTTTAAAGAATGCATAGTATTCTTCCTTTTTTTTTTTCTCAAAAAATATTTAAAATTATTTCGTTAACATGTCAATAATATAAACTATCTAATAATAATTATAACTACCATATCTAATAGGTTTATTTATTTATTTATTTATTTAGAAAGGTAAACTTATCATAGAGGCAAAAAAGATTACAGTTCCTCCAGAACAATCGGAGCCACACAAGATGGAACCTCCTCCATCCAAAAGCTATCAAAATCCGAAATAACACCAAGCTTAGTAAGGCAATGAGCCGCCATATTAGCCTTACGAGAAACAAAACTAACATTACATCTAAGAGGATCCTTTAGAAGGTCCATAATGTCTTCGATGACCAATCCTATATCAGCGAAGGGAACGTTGCCGAAATTAATCATAGCCACCTCTAATTGAGAGTTCGATTCGACAACACAATGCCACAAACCAGAGTCAGCAGCCAAGCGAAAACCTCGCAGAATCACCAACGCCTCTGCCACTGATGGTGACAGGCTCACCGGATACATTTGAGCACAAGAAGCCATAACTAGACCCCTAAAATCACGAATAATTGCCCCAGTGCCAGTCCTATCTCTATTGCTATCAATCGCATCATCTGAGTTGATTTTGTAAACACCCTGGTCTGGGGGTCTTCAGGATTGAACAACCAGCTCACGCCCACTAGACACACCAATCGCAGCAGAGGCACGCCTGAAGTCCTCCAGAAATGTCTCACACCACGGCACAATGTCATGAACCTTGACTTGTTGAGAATTATGAACAACATCATTCCTACGGAACCAAACATGCCAAATCACAAGGCATAAAGACTCCATCTCAGCAGGCGCCAACAGGGTCATACAAGCACACATAAAGTCTAGGAAATTCATTTCTGTCGGGATAGATAGCTCATTGAGCTTTACAAAACAACTTCTAATCTCCTTCAAAGTAGAACATCTCCAAAGCGCATGGAAAATTGTTTCAGCTCACCAATGAATTACATGAAAACCACGCTTCACCAGAACTGACCTAACTAGAAGACATCCTTTACAAGCTCTCCAAACGTGCAGTTTAACCTTTGCATGCAGCTTCATCGGTCGTAAAAGTTTCCACCAGGATTCAAAGGAGCCAAGACCTGATCCAGAAGCTGACATTGAGCCCGAAATTGAGCACCTAAGGTGATAGACACTCTTCACCGAAAACACACCAAGCTTATCAAAGTGCCAAATGAGCAAATCCTCACAGCAATTCGAAGAGCAAGGGATACTAAGAATAGCACTAGCATCGTCAGGGAGGAATGAGATACGAATGAGCTCATTATTCCAACTCCCCGAAGGAAGTTTAAGCTCCCTAACCAAAATATCATTTCTCAAAATCGAAGGAGAATAAACTTTAAAGGAAAACGGTCTCGGGATCCAGCGATCCTGGTACACCCGGATTGAATCACCTGAACCCACTCTCCATCTAGATCCACTCTCAAACAGCTCTTTGCCCCACAAAAAGCTCATCCATACTAAGGAACTATCTGAACCCAATTTAGCCTAAATAATCGAAGAATCAGCAAAATACCTATACTTGAGCACTCTAGCGGCCAATGACTTTGGGTTATGATGAATTCTCCAAACCTTCTTAGCTAGCATAGCCCGATTAAAAACATCAAGCTCACGGAAGCTCAAACCACAATAATCCTTGCTTTTACACATTTGTCTCCACTTGACCCAATGAATTTTCCTACTCTCCATCCGAACCCCACCAAAACCTAGCACAAAACATGTGAAGATCATTAATAAGACCTTTGGGCAGCCGAAAAAGAGACATGGAATACACCGAAATAGCTTAAATAACCGCCTTCAGCAGGACTTCCTTACCCCCAGTCGAAAATAACTTATTTTGCCAACCGTTTACCCTATCCCACACTTTATTACAAATACTAGCAAATAATTATTTTTTATTCCTCCCAGCAAAGTTAGGGAGCCCTAAATACCTCTCATGAGACTCAACCAGCTAAACACCTAGCATACTTGCTAAGGTCTCCGCCCTCCCTCTAGAAACTCTTTTACTAATACAAATGGCCGATTTCTGAAAATTAACAACCTGTCCACTTCAGCATAGAAATCAAGAATACGTTTAATACCACGACAATCTTTCTCAGAGGCTTTTATGAAAATCATGCTATCATCAACAAAGAACAAATGAGTGATTTTAGGCCCACTCCTACTGAACTTGTCTAGACTCTTCAGCATAGAAATCAAGAATACGTTTAATACCACGACAATCTTTCTCAGAGGCTTTTATGAATATCATGATATCATCAACAAAGAACAAATGAGTGATTTTAGGCCCACTCCTACTGCACCTGAAACCAACCACCTCCTTACGACTCTCCGCCTTGAGGATTAAGCGAGATAGACCTTCCGCACAAATCAGAAACAAATATGGGGACAAAGGGTCCCCTTGTCTTAGCCTCTGAGTCGGCTTCACATACCCACAGACATTGCCATTAATAAGGAAGAAAAAAGAGATTGAACTCACACACCACATGATTTTATCGATCCAGGCATATGAAAATCCCAGCCTATTAAGCATACTAGAAATAAAAACCCACTTCACACGATCGTATGCTTTATACATATCTAATTTAATTGCCGTTGCACCTTTGCGGACTTTTTTCCTCCTCTTAAGTGCATGCATGCATTCAAACCCCTCATAATTGCATTGTCAGAAATCAAACGACCTGGGATAAAGGCGCTTTGAGTCTCAGAGATATTCTCATCCAACACCACCTGAAAGCGGTTAGCGAGGGCTTTGGCCACCACCTTGTAAATGACATTACAAAGATTTATAAGGCGATACTTTGATAGCTCACCTTAATGATCAAAACAATAAGGGTCTCATTCACATCTACCAAACTAACACCATTGTTGAGAACTTCAAGATAAGCCGAGGTAACTATCGAACCTACAATTGACCAATATTTTTGATAAAAGAGGGCAGGGAGCCTATCCAACCCGGGGGCTTTAGAGGGAGACATATCGAAGACATCCCGTTTTACTTCTTCAGGAGTGAACAAGGCATCAAGGAAAGCACACCTCTCTAGTCTTAAACACGGCTGAACGCAGTCTAGCACTCTACCCAAAACGTCATGTTACAGATTACTAGAACAAAAAATCTCAGAGAAATACCTCTCCACCACAGCCGAGACACCCATCTTATCAAACCTCTACACGCCATTCCTATCAGTAATTCCCTTGATCTTGTTTATACTTTTTCTCATCGAGGCCTGAGCATGGAAATACTTTGTATTCCTATCCCTACTTCGCAACCAATTAACCTGAGACCTCTGCCTTTAGAAAGTCTCCTCATGATCCAACAACACATCCGATTCTTTTTCTATATTATGTACCGCCTGCCAAGATCCCTACCGTAAATCACTAGTAACCAGCCTTAATTCCTCTTGTTTTCTAGCAATATCTTCCTTCACCCGCTTGCGATTATGGACATACATCACTGCTAACTGATCGGTACAACCACAAGTTTTGGAGACCAGCTCAAACATACCCTGTCCAGTACCAAAACCAGCCTACATCCGACGAATAATATCATCACACACCTCCAAATTCACCCAACATTCTTCAAAATGAAACCTGCGCTTATAACCGCTAAAATGCTGACCTCTATAATCCATGGCAGGAGAAATATCGAGGAATATAGGTCGGTGGTCAGACCTCCAAAACTCTAGGTGACTAACACTAGCACATGGGAACATATTCAACCATTGAAAATCACACACAAACCTGTCAAGCCTATCTAGAATCATGTCTGTCCCCTCTTGTTTATTTGACAAAGTGAAGTCTGGCCCCGAATAACCAAAATCCTGAAGATCACAGTCATTAAGAGCAGCCCGAAAAACGTCCATCAAAGCACAAAACCGATGGCTGCTACCATGCTTTTCAGATTCCTCAAGAATCTCGTTAAAGTCCCTTGCACAAACCTAAGGAAAAAAGGACATACCATGCAATCTACAAAGTAGAGTCCAGACGTGATGCCTTTGCGCAATTATCGGTCCATTTCTATACATGTTTTAGACCCCTATTTCCTATTATTTATGTTTTGTTCTCGAGTAAAATAAGTTGTTTAATGTGTTTGTTGAGCATGTGTAGGTTCATTCCATTCAAGTGGTGTTAAATCTCATTTTGGGATAAAAGAAGTCAAAAGATGGAGAAAATGAACAAATTGGAAGAAACCATGAAAATAGGATTTTTGGCCTGTGTAGAACTGTCATGTTTCGGGGCCCATATCTCTCATCTCCGATTGAATTGTGTATCCCATTACCTATGGATCGAAAGCCCCAGAAGTCTAGTTTCCAGAGCATTTTTCGGATCGTAATTCCGATATTCCTAAAAGTTATGACTGATTTAATAACCAAATGTCAGAGCTGGAGAGTTTACTGCAGCCTACTCCGCCCCACGTGCACGTGTCTAGGGAGAGGTCCTGGGCAACGGAAAATAGCAGAAGAATTTTGTTTGCTATGCAGCCACCGAGGCAACTTGCCTCCCAAGCAGTCTAGGGAGCGGTCGTGCGTAATTTTGGCGGATTTTAACTCCGAATTATTCTAAAACTGTTCAAAAACTTTCCAAATCAAATTTTAATGACTCTAGAGGACCAATACATGTTTGGAAAACTTCCTAAACTCAAATTAGGAGTCAATCATCAAGAGAGGAAATCAAAGTTGGGAAAAGATTCTAATTCCTTGTTTTCTTCTACTTTCCCACTTTGTGGATTTCCTAAACCTAAGAAGAATTGGAGGTTCACAAGGAAAAGTCACCTATAAATACTTCATATTCTTTTCAATTAAAAAAATCGAAAGGAGGTCCCAAGCCACCAAGGGGGCCGTCCCTCATCACACCACCACCATTGTTGCACTTGGAAGCTTGAAGAAGACATTCAAGAGTTTTATCAACTCTTCCTCCTCTTCTTTTAATCTTTTCATATGTAACTAACTCCATTCTAGGGGATCGATGTGAACCTGTGTAATGCTCATGTTATGATTCAAACTCCATATCTTTATTAATCAATTCAGATTTAGATTTATTCAATTCATTATATGTCTTACTCTTGACTTGCATTAATCTAATGGAAATTAATTGATACTTGTCTAGGGTTTCGATAATTTATAAATTGAGATTGCGCTCGAGGAATTTAGGTTGTCTTAATTACTTTTCAATTGAATGAGTATGATTGTTCTCGACATAGGAATTACTGCGAGACAATTTTGGTTCAATAATTCTTATACGTAATGAGTTCTTGGTGATGGCTTACACCTTTGACGAGGGTGAGTTGTGATTGAGAACACGTGGTTAACACCCGAGGAATTAAGGTAATACCATAATTAAGATGAGAATGAACTCTGAATCTGGAATGAATCTATTTCATAGAATTAGTTGATGAACATTGAGTATTGTATATGAGGAGTATCAATTACCTAGTTTTCCATCTCTTATCACATTTACATATTCTTGTTAAATTGCTTTTTTAGTTTAATTTAGTTCTAAATCAATCAATCAATCTCAAATCTCTTGGTTACTTTTAATTTCTTAGCTTTAATTAGGATTAGTTAAAATTGATAAATCACTTTTCCTCGTGGGAACGATTCCTACTTGTCACTCTACTTATCTCACGATTCGTGTACTTGCGAGTTAGGTTTTTATAACACGATTTTACACATCACGCAACCTCTAGACAGCAGGATTGCCATAAATACCAGTGAACCGCCATGCTTGTTCCTGCTGAACTAGAACTTGCACATCGATATGAAACTTGGAGAAAGAGAGTAAGTTGATGTCAACATTATCATCCCACAGTAAACAGAGGCCACCCTTGCGACCATCACTTTCAACAACTAGCTTGCCACAGTAACCCAATTTAACCCGAATCCACTCCATGTGAAAACTGTCAACTTTTTTTTTTTTTTTCCTAAATAAATAATAAATTAGGCTTATACATCTGCTTAATTTTAAGCGGCACTTGGAATGCCCGCGAACTCCCGAGACCACGAACGTTCCATACTATGAGTTTCATTGCGACTGGCGAGCCGGGGAAAGCCGACCCACCAATACATCTTCGGATAACTCAGTAGAATCTACAACACCATAAACTAGCCTTGTTTGTTTGACAGCACCACCCATTTCACAAACCAGATGTCTCTTGCCCAAAGAAAGCTCCGAGCCCAACCCATTGTCCAGTTTAGACCCATCTCTGGCCACCTTTTCCATTTGCCTGTTTTTAGGCCCAAAGAAAGCTCCGACCATCACTTTCAACAACTAGCTTGCCACAGTAACCCAATTTAACCCGAATCCACTCCATGTGAAAACTGTCAACTTTTTTTTTTTTTCCAAAATAAATAATAAATTAGGCTTATACATCTGCTTAATTTTAAGCGGCACTTGGAATGCCCGCGAACTCCCGAGACCACGAACGTTCCATACTATGAGTTTCATTGCGACTGGCGAGCCGGGGAAAGCCGACCCGCCCATACATCTTCGGATAACTCAGTAGAATCTACAACACCATAAACTAGCCTTGTTTGTTTGACAGCACCACCCATTTCACAAACCAGATGTCTCTTGCCCAAAGAAAGCTCCGAGCCCAACCCATTGTCCAGTTTAGACCCATCTCTGGCCACCTTTTCCATTTGCCTGTTTTTAGGCCCAACGTAATCCCAAGCCCAACTGAGTTGGCCATATCAGTTTCAAAGTCCATAGCAGATCCTTTATTATTATCCAGTCCCATATCCACTTCCATCTTAACCTTCAAAGACTCTGGGCCCACCTCAGAAACCACACCTGCGTTAGCATCTTTAGCCGTAATCTCATGAAGAATCTCCCTATTAGTTAAGTAGGTGATTAATTGGTTATTACTTATTATTAGTACCATATAAAATCCATAAAATCTAGATTCCAGTTACTTTATAAAGATTCTAGTATTGTAATTCAATTATTTATAAGTCAAAATAAACGATCGATTAATCATTATCTTCTGAATTACAAAACATGACTAGAATTCATAGCTTCTATAATGGAACTATGAATGATATAACATGTGTTTTTTAGTGGTGCTATTCGAACACTCAATACTGAACAATTTATACCCCATTTTAAAAATTATTCGGCACCTTTTTTTTCCTTTATCAAATTATTTTAAAAGGCATATAATTTTTATTAAAAAAATATTGTACAGAGTAAAACTAGTAAAACTAATAAAACTCCATTTTCCTTATTTCAGAACTCTAAATGACAAAAACTTTAATGGCATAGATTATTTCAAATCACTAAATGTTTACTATTTTTGTTTATATTTTCTTTTAGATTTCAATCTTATGTTTCCTATGTTTAGTATTTATTGATTTATTACTATTTTTGTTTATATTTTCTTCCAGATCTCGATCTCATGTTTCCATGTTTAGTATTTAATGATTTTATTGTTTCACATGTTTGTTTTATTTTTTTTCTCAAATTCCAGATCCATGTTTGTTATTTTTTTTCTCTCTGTTTTTTTTTTTTCAGATATTCCAGGTATACTATAATTTGTATCAATTCTTTTGTAGATTTTATTTCGGATTTTTCAAAGTTAGTTTAATGCTATTTACAAAAAAAAGAATAATAAAAAAAAAAGAATAGCAATCAAGAAAACTTAATCTCTGACGAAACGAAAACACACAAAAACTCTAACTCAATTGCTAAAAAAAATTATCAAACGATTAATATCACACTCACAATCTACCACCAACAATCTAATCAGCTACAGAAAAATATTGTATCTAAAAAAGATGGTTTTACCATGAAATAAGATGAAAAAACAAGCCATGCGAATGAATTTGAGAAGACTGTATATAAAGATTATAGATAAAGTGTATTTTTATTTTTATTTTTTCTAAAAAGGTATGGGGTGTATTAAATTTGAAAAATAAATAAAAGTATAATCGTAAAAATAAATAAAAAAATAAATAAAACCATTTAATTTTATATAATTAAATCAAGATTTAAAAAATTGGGAATAGCACCGTTTTACACTGGGCAAAATAAAATAAAATAAAATAAAATCGAAAATAAGTAAATAATAGAAGACCCGAAACCCGAAAGAGCCCTCACAAGTCACACCTCTCTCTTTCTGATTGTACTGATTTTGGGCCAAAATCTGATTGAGGAGCTGTGATTCAGAGTTTTTGTAGTTTGGGCTTGTGTTAGCTCTGAAATTTGATGTGGGGTTTACTTGGTTCTAATTGGGGTTGTGTTTACTGACAGTAATTTTCTTCTGGTTGATTTTGAGCTAAAACGTGAGTTTAGTTATTGTGATCTGCAGATTGTTGTTTGTTTTTGGGAACTGAAAATTAGGTATGACAATGATTGAGCGGAAGACAATCGACTTAGAACAAGGATGGGAGTTTCTGCAGAAGGGTATCACAAAGTTGAAGAACATCCTAGAAGGGCTGCCTGAGCCACGATTGAGCATCGAGGACATCATGATGTTCCATGCGTATCCATTCCAATTTCCATATGATATTTCTGTTTCTGCAAGTGTTAACATCTGCTGATTGAATTATGTTTTGATGGAAATATATATATTCTTTCCGTAGTTTTTTTGGATGTTGCATTTCTTAACTGTGATTACAGAACCATCTACAACATGTGTACACAAGAGCATCCCCATGATTACTCTCAGCAGCGGTATGACAAGTATCGGGAGTCTTTTCAAGAATACTACTTCCATGGTAGGATATTCACTATTGATGAAGTCTACAAGTACATGTCATATATATTTTGTTCAATGCATTTGAATCTAAGTACTGTCAGCACATGCTGCAATTTGATAATTGGGGTACCGTATATTTTATGACAATTATGGGTTAAAGCATTGAGAAAAATCAGGATTGTTTTGATATTGTATGTGGCCGAAGTCCTTGACTTACCAATGATAAATTTTGCTTAGGTTAGTGGAATTGATGCTTTAAGGTTTTCCTTGTAAATTTTGAATTGGCAATACGGTCAACCTGGAATTTGGTGAAAGAATAATGAAACACGGGCATTTAGTAAGCTTTTCTGAGTGCTAAAGGTGCTGATAAGGTGTATGTAACTCAGGTAAACTTGAATATCAATTAAAAAACATGCATGGTCTTTTATCAAAAATATGCTTATTCTTTTGATGTATATTTCATGTGTGAAAAAGAAATGCACGGTTTGTTCTCACATATGTATATAGCTGAACAGTCATATTGTTGGAAATAGCAATGTTTTTACACATCTTTTGTATTGTTCTATTAGCTGAATGCTTCATCGAATGTTATACAACATTTATTTTCCAATATTCTTACATTATTATTACTTGTTTGTTTGCAATTCAGGTACTGCCATCTATAAGGGAGAAACATGATGAGTTTATGTTGAGAGAGCTAGTAAAAAGATGGGCAAACCATAAGGTTATGGTTAGGTGGCTTTCTCGATTCTTCCATTATCTTGATCGATCCTTTATACCTCGGAGGTCACTGCCTCCTCTAAATGAAGTTGCGTTGACTTGTTTCCGTGATCTGGTACGTCATGACTAAACATGGTGCCACTAGACTTTCTGCTTGTATCTTCTTGAACACCTCTAGGCACTTCATATTTCAAACTCTTTTTTATTGTCTTGTACGAGTATGATGTAAACTTTCCTCATAGTAAGATATCTGAGATCACAATCTTGCATTTTTTCTAATTTCAGGTCTACCTGGAGTTAAATGGAAAAGTAAGAGATGTTGTAATCTCTTTGGTATGTTCCACTCTTTGCTGCAATGTATAACGTATTTATTTAGTATCCAGCTAAGATGTTTTAACAAGGTCATTTTACATTAGATTGATCAAGAGCGTGTGGGAGAGCAGATTGATCGAGCTTTATTGAAGAATGTTTTAGATATATTTGTTGAAATCGGGATGGGGCAAATGGATCACTATGAAAATGACTTTGAAGATGCCATGCTTAAAGATACAGCTGTGTATTATTCTCAAAAGGCTTCAAATTGGATTCTAGAATATTCTTGTCGAGATTATATGTTGAAAGTATGTTTCATATATGTTTCTTTTGTTTGGTAGAAATTTATCTGATTGGCCATTTTGAAATGATGTCTAATGTATCTTTTTGTACTTTCAGGTTGAGGAGTGTTTGAAACGGGAGAAGGATAGGGTTGCTCATTACTTACATTCCAGTAGCGAGCCGAAGTTACTTGAGGTTTGTGCCGGCCTTTTCTGATACGATGAGTCCACCTTCTTAGGGTTATTACTCTTATAGAAAAATATTGTGCTAGCTAGGTTGCCAATAAGGAATTTTGCTACCTTAGGACCGTTTTATGGCCGCCATTCACCGGGGTTTCGGTCGCCGACTCCCTTGTCAAAAGGTCACCAACTTCCTTGACCTTCCGATTGGCTAACTTAGCCTCCTCCGTCCCTTAGGACTTACAAGGGGCAGTACAGGAAAATTCACCTGTTGTCCATCGACTACGCCTTTCGACCTGATCTTAGGCCCTGACTCACCCTCCACGGACAAAACTTGCGGAGGAACCCTTGGGTTTTTGGGGCATTGGATTCTCACCAATGTTTGCGTTACTCAAGTCGACATTCTCGCTTCCGCTTCGTCCACTGCCGTTCACGTGGGTGCTTTCCTCTATGGCGGAACGCTCCCCTACCAATGCATTTTTACATCCCACAGCTTCGGCAGATCGCTTAGCCCCATTCATCTTCGGTGCAAGAGCGCTCGATCAGTGAGCTATTACGCACTCTTTCAAGGGTATCTGCTTCCATGCAAACCTCCTATCTGTCTATGCACTCGTACCTCCTTTATCACTGAGCGGTTATTTAAGCCGACTGTAATCTTTTTCTGTCCGTGAGGATCCCACCAGAACGCCTTCTACTTCTAATAGGCCATGAACTAGATCAAAATCATCCTCAACCATAGTTATTAAAGGCGCGCCTAGGAGCGTGCCTAGGCACTAGGCGCCTCCGGCGCAGCTTTTGCGCCTGTAGTTTGGCCGGGTGCACAACTTTTGTTAGGCGCGCGTCCGGCCGTGGTAGGCGACGGGGCGTGCCTTAGTGAAATTTTTTATTTTTTGGGTTTTTTCCTCTTTAAACAGGTGGTCTTTTGAAAATTAAAGACTCAAATTAAAGCCCAAAAGTCAGCCCATCTCCCACAGCCCAAAAAGTAAAATAAGTCAAAAAGCCAAAAAAAAAAAACCCTATAAATGATAAATCCCTAAGAAGACCTAACACATCTCTTCAGACATCAACGATCTACTCCAATGAATCCTCTCCAACGAGCAGCACTCTGTCCCCTTTTCTCCTCTCTTCTCTTCTTTCTCTGTTCTCTCTTCTTTACATCTCCATTTTTTTCTCTACACTTTTTCTTCCTCTAAAACATTCTTTGTAGTGAGTCTTGGACTCTACAATTGATATTGGTGGTTGTCTTTTGGGTTCTGGCGTTCTGCTGATATTTATTGAGGGTAGAAATGTAGTGACACTACTACTGTAGTGACAAGTGTCCTTGGTTGAATTGGAAACTTCATATGAAAATTAATGATAAATAGGTGTCTAGTTTCAGTAGGATAATAATTTGAAATATTAATCATAAAATGCACATGATGGAAATAGAACACCGATCATAAAATGGATGATTGACGTTGCATTGAATTTGAATCCTTGATAGCTATATGCTTGAGCCTAGATTCATAGAAACTAGAAAGTAGAAAACTAGAAACTAATTTGAACATCACCATCCTTTATTTTTTGTGTTTGGTTTGGTTGTGTGCATTTGAAACTTTGTAGTTTGAATCTTAGTATGATTGATTGCATTTTCATTATTTTATTATTCTTGTCTTTTTATTAAAACTATGGTACATATTAGGTTTTTAAATGTTTTACGAATGTTTTCCATGTTTTTTAAAAAAGTGCGCCTGACTTCAGTCTGGCGCGCCTCGCCTTGCGCCTCAGGCTCCAGTGACCCCTTGCGCCTAGGTGCGCCTAACGCCATAGGCGCCTAACGCCTTTAATAACTATGTTCTCAATGAGTCCATAAAAGTGATCCTGTTTTTTTCATCGAGTCCGGGTATAGACTAAAGGTCTTGAGCGACTGATCCGGCAGAACAACTCAAAAGATAAAGAAGTATCGTTAATTTCTTCATGCTCGTTCCAAGTTCGAAGTACCATTTGTACAAATAGGAATTCCCATCGTTACATGATTTCTTCTACATATAGATAGATAAATCCATAGTTTTGAATGGTAATCCTGGATTTTTAGTTCCCTTTCATGTTGTTGAGGCCCTGTGCAATGTTTTTTGTTGTTGTTGTTGTATATGCCATTGTTTTTTTTTTTTCATGAGTCTTTGTTATCCTTTGTAGAAAGTTCAACACGAGTTGCTTTCTGAACATGCAAACCAACTGCTTGAAAAAGAGCAAAAAGAGCTCTCTGTCTTCCTTGCACTGCTTAGAGATGACAAGGTATTAATTGAGTGATTATTTATTTTGAATATGCTGCTTAGTATATCTGTACATGATTACTATATTTTTCTTACATTTCCTAATTGCTGTTTTAGGTTGAGGATTTGTCGAGAATGTTCAGGTTATTTTCCAAAATACCTATATGCTTGGACTCTGTCTCCAACATATTTAAGCAGGTCCTTATTTATTTCTTTAGTTAAATACTTCTCAAAAGTTGCATATCTATATATATTCTCTGTATTTTGTTCATTCTGTTTTCTTTTTCGTTGCAGCATGTTACTGCTGAAGGTACAGCTTTGGTCAAACAGGCTGAAGATGCAGCGAGCAACAAAAAGGTTTGTTTTTATTGCAGTTGTTCCCTAATACAAATTTATTTTTCAATTTTTTTGTTAAAGTTGTTTTCCTCTTTATTTAGCTTATAGTAGAACTGTAGAAGGCTCTTGAAAGCCATATGATTACTGCTATTATTTAATGTCCACAAAGTAAGTTACATTAATAGAGCTTGGGTGTTTAGGGATTTGGTTGCTAGCTTTGGTTTCCGTGTAATTCCTCATTTATTGTTGGATATTTTGGTTGTTTTAAATTTTATGCATTAATTTTTCAATTGAAATAAATGGTGACTAGTGTGCAGGCACTTTTGAAGTTATCCAATTATTTTCTTTGAACATAACGATAAGTTAAAAAGTTGTTGAATGGCATGATTGGTAATTTTGTTTATACAATTAAGAAATGCTTAGAACCTCACATCTGGTTTATAAGTAGTAAAAATAGCAAGATAGTATATGTTGTCATGCAAATGTATAAATATTATGTTTTGCCTAGAGATAGCATCAATATATTTCAACAAAGCATAGTTGTGAAAAGTTAGTTCTTCACTTCTTCCATGCTACTTTCATGCCAACAATTGTTTTCCTTTTTTTATTTCAATTGGGCAGAGAAAAGGGACGTGGTTGGTTTGCAGGAACATTTCTCACTATATCTTTTTTGTTTTTATAGAGGCCCTGACTGTTTGTATGGCTTGAAGTTGATCTGGGTTATGATTTTCAGGATTTTGTTAGGAAAGTGATTGAGCTACATGACAAGTACCTGGCATACGTGAATGATTGCTTCCAGAACCACACTCTCTTCCACATGGTCTGTTATTCAGCATTTTTCAATATCATCCAGCTGTTTCTGAACTATTCTGATCGTGTGTTTTCTTCCAGTCTCTTAAGGAAGCTTTCAAGGTCTTCTGCAACAAGGGTGTTGCTGGAAGTTCGAGTGCCGAGCTACTAGCCACTTTTTGTGATAATATTCTTAAGAAAGGTGGGAGTGAGAAACTTAGTGATGAAGCAATTGAAGAAACACTTGAGAAGGTTTGTCATATTCTTGTGGTAGTGTTCCAAATAACTTCTATAGGAATGTTTCTAAACTATGTAATTGAATTTGTTACTGATGTGCAGGTGGTGATTGAAGAAACACTTGAGAAGGTTTGTCATATTCTTGTGGTGGTGTTCCAAATAAATTCTATAGGAATGTTGCTAAACTATGTAATTGAATTTGTTACTGATGTGCAGGTGGTGAAGCTGCTTGCTTATATTAGTGGCAAAGATTTATTTGCTGAATTCTATAGGTAAATGCTGTTATATTTGGATGGTTGAAGTTTGAACACATTAAAACAACATTTCAAAAACAAAAAAAAAGTTTTCATACTATTAATATTTACTTTATGTTCTATAATTACTGGTAGGAAAAAGCTAGCTTGTCGACTTCTTTCGGTCAGTTCACCTAAAAGATGGAGGGAATGGTCAGCACCCTATTATGCTCTGTGAATGGAAATTTTAATTGTTATGTGGGTCCTATTGTAAAGTTGGCCAGGATTCATTATTCAATTTGCCTTTTCTCTTTCTTTTATAGGTTACGGACCTGACATTGGCTAGGGAAAACCAAACCATTTTTGAGGAGTATCTGAGCAATAATTCAAATGCAAATCCAGGGATTGATTTGACAGTTACTGTATTGACTACTGGCTTCTGGCCAAGTTACAAGTCCTTTGATCTTAACCTTCCAGCGGAGATGGTAAGTTCATAGATCTCTTGTATAGCAAGAAAATGTAACCTAATATTATTTGTTAGGTACTTTGTAGGAGTCACCAATAACATTCTCTCTTGTTTTTTTTTTTTTTTTTTTTTTTTTTTTCCTTTTATCTTTTAATGTTTTTCGCTGCACATTAACATTATCTTATTTACTTGCTCTTGCCTTAGGTTAAGTGTGTTGAAGTTTTTAGGGAATTCTATCAGACAAAAACAAAGCACAGAAAACTTACATGGATATACTCATTGGGAACCTGTAACCTACTTGGGAAATTTGAATCGAGAAATACGGAACTGATTGTCACAACCTATCAGGTAATATGCTTATGATATTATTTATTTATTTATTTTTCTTTCCATTAAGCTTTTTCGGTTGAAGTGGTGTGGGAACTGGTTCGGGTTTTTGCTAAGACAATATTTTTTTGGTGTGCAGGCTTCTGCCTTGCTACTATTCAATTCCTCAGATAGGTTGAGTTATTCAGAGATAATGACGCAATTGAACTTGACTGACGATGATGTTGTTATACTACTTCATTCATTGTCATGTGCAAAGTATAAGATTCTCAACAAAGAGCCAAACACCAAAAACATCTCTCCTACTGATCACTTCGAATTCAACTCAAAGTTTACCGACAAAATGAGGAGAATCAAGGTACTGGAATTATTAGTAATATCTTGTTTGGTCTTTTTCTTCTCATATTGATCTTCTGAAGGATCTTTGTTTTTTGTTCAATTTTCAGATTCCTCTCCCTCCTATGGATGAGAAGAAGAAAGTAATTGAAGATGTTGATAAGGACAGACAGTATGCGATTGATGCCTCGATTGTGCGCATCATGAAGAGTTGGAAAGTCTTGGGTCAACAACAGTTGGTACTGGAGTGTGTTGAGCAGCTGGGTCGCATGTTCAAGGTTCTTATAGTTCTTCTTAGAACGTGTGTCCATCTTTTTTCAAATTTAATGTGCTAATTTAAATGTACATTTTTTTTGCAGCCTGATTTTACGGCTATTAAAAAGAGGATTGAAGATCTGATCACTAGAGACTATCTCGAAAGGGACAAAACCAATCCCGATATGTTCAGGTACTTGGCATGATCTGGCCTGGTTGAATACCCAGATGAAGTGACGACTGTTGCTACCCAGATGAGGTACAAAATAATTGTTTGTAGGGGCCTCCTCTCCATGAGTTGCTCTCTGCATGATATGTGCACTTATGTGTAGTGCACGTCTACATGGGTGCATGAGACTTCATTGCTTCATATATCAGATCATGTAGAATGAGGACTTGGTCCGTGGAAGTTATTTGTTATTTGTTATTTGTTATTAGTAGTGGTAGGAAGTTATTTAAGTAGTTGTTTATATGGCTATTGTTGTATCAAATGGATGATAATTAATATGAATGAATGAATATCTTCCAACCTCTGTTATTATTTCTTCCTCTTGTTCTCTCTAATTGTTCTACTATCCTTCTAAATTCTTCTGTGTATTTTCCAGGCTCGGAAAAGTACACATCAAATGATATGTATTTTTCCGATCCTGAAAAATTACAATAAAGAGAATTTAGGATAGATTGTATATTTCCGATCTTGGAAATTTATAATAGAAGAATTTAGGAGAAATACAAGAGAGAGAGAGGCAATTTTGCTTTAATATTCGATGTTTTATTCTGCTTGCCTCTGGCTATTTATAGGTCAATTACAAGTTGTACACTTACACATCAATTAACAGAAACTAACAACAAAACGTAAGCTATTCTTAGGCCACTACTTTCACAGCCACTAACATGATGGAGATGTTCCTACGAAATATAAGGTACAGTTATTGAAGCACTAAACACTAACAATAAATAAATATACATATCACTGCATTCTTGTCTTTTCTCCATTTTCTAGGATTGAAATGGGAGATTCAATGAAAATGAAGGAAGCAAAATCAACGGTTCTCTTAGCCTCACAATTCAAAAACTAAAAAGCTTAAAACTTTTCTAAACTATAATTATAATAAATAATCATGTGACATGTGCCGCTTAAGCATAGAATTAGTAAAAAGAAGCTTAGATTTTGGGATCATTAAAAGCTGAGATCAGCCAACTCCAATGAAGAATTTATTGGACATTTTTTTTGAAGAAATTTTTGGTGATGCTCCCACAAACAAAATACTGCTAAATAATAATGGGATTTAGGAGCAGAACACACCACTTGCGTAAGGTATTCGGTTACTTATGAGTTAGTGGGTTGTCAAAGTCATGGATCAAACCCTAGTTTTGATCACTTCTTCAAGTTTGGTTCCGACATTTGCGCCCCCCCACCCCCCGTTTTTCCTATCATGGGAAACAATTGTTTCTGCTTTTTGAAATGCATGCATTATTTTTGCCTATGAAAACAAAACCGTCTCATTCTAGTTTTTCTTTCCGGAACTCACTTTAAGTTGCCAGGATGTAAAATAAGTACAGAAATAAATGCATATGGTGAGTGGGTATTCAAACAAAGGACTTTTGGACCAAGCCAAATTTTTGTTACCATTGACCAAGATAAAAAAAAGTTTAAACTGTCACGTAAAGTCGTAAAAGCTACGAGTCATGCTGGATTCTCTTTGGTTTTCTAACAAGGCCTATTTTTTCTACTCTAAATTATCAAAGTAATTAAGAAAAACAATTGGCAGTTGATCAATTTTCACATGAGCTAGGGAATCAATAATGATGTCAGTGGAGGTAATCATTTTGATATTACCTCAATCCACCTCTCTTGCAAAGCTTTGTCATCGGTTAATTTATATATATATATTTTCCTCTCTTTCCACCAACTTGGTTGCATCACCATCCTTTTCCCTAGCTAATCATTTTATTAATTTTTTATTTGTTCATATGCTCTGTACCTCTCACCTTGGCAGTTTGGCTAGTCTTCTTTAATGTGTTTGTTCAAAGGCGTACTCTTGGATTTGTCTCCACTCAACACATTATTATTGTTAGGAACCAATAGATTCAAAAGCATATTTAAACCCTCTAACACACCCTCTCACGTATAAGACTAAATGGTTTGACACTCGGACTAAACCTAAACACATATTCAAATAACAAATAGCAAATGCAAATGCAATCACGTGGGGGGAATTGAACCCAGGACCCCTGGGAAAACCAAGATTATGATACAGTAGAACCCCTCTAAATTAATATTATTGAGACCTACCCTTGAGTATTAATTTAGAGGGGTTATTAATTTGAAGGGTTTTACCTTATAAAGTGTTATTTTGTCTTTAAGGATGTGTGGAAGTCGGTTTTCTTATTTAGAAAAGGTTCATTTTTAAGATTCCTTGTTTAATAAGTTTTCTTCTTCAAGGGAAATCCCCTTTTTTCAGGATTCCTAATCGCAGTGGCACTGCCCATGGCAAATCAAAAGGTTCACTTCTCCTTGACAATTGCACTACCCATGTAGCACTTATAGAGCTACCAAATCACATCCAACTCAGGAACACCACAGTGCATCAATGATATACTCCAATTAAAGAGGTTATCATCTATGATATCACAAGACAGAACAATGATGATGTGGTTGAGATAGATAACGACGAAGATAGTCATAAGGTACCTAAAATATCTACAATTAAGGTTGTTGAAATACTAAATTTAATTGAAACCTTTCAACTACAACAAGAAGGTGATGACAACTCAAAAGATGAGGGATGAAGTCAAAAATATCAAACATGGTGACCTAGTGCAAACTAGCATGTTGAAATACTTTTCTAGTTCTTGAATAATTTATAATATATTTTGTACCTTTATGAAATTATTAATTTATGAGACAGTTGGGACCGAAAATTTACATTAGGTTTCAAAAAGAAATTATTAATTATTAAGATAGAGGGGTTTATTAATTTTTTTACACTGGCCCGAGTCGGGATAGAGATTTTTTATTAATTTAGAGAGGATATTAATTTATAGAAGATATTAATTTATAGAAGATTAATTTACAAAGGTTCTATTGTACCATATTGGTAACCAATAGATCCAAAAGGTTAAAAGCTTAACCCGATGAGAAATGACCCAATAGTAGTATTTAAGTCTATTAACAATTATAGTTTACTTAAGGGGTGTATTTGATTAGGATTTTAATAGACAATTTTATGGTACAAGAATTTTATGGATTAGGGATATTATTGATTTAGTCCTTATGTTTTTTTGAAATGTCTATTTTTTACTCATTTATTCATTTTTCACTAGATTGGTCCCTATGTTATAAAAAACCATTTAATTTGATCATTTTATTATTTAACCGTTACTTAACTTTAACGGTGTAAAAGGTATTTTTATCTTTACACAAAGACATGCCACATGTCAACACAAAAATCAATGAAAAAAATAAATATTTATGTAAAACTAATCAAATTAATATTATAAATAAAAATTAAAAAAATTTAAATAAAACAAAACTTAAATAAGAAAAACGGATCTCCACCATCCACCTCTGAGATTAATGGTGGAGATAAAAATTTTAAAACTATATAATTTTTTTGAAATGCTTTAAAATTAATTTTTATTTCTTAAATTTAGTATTTTTTATATAAATAAAAACATTCATTAAAAAAAGTGAAAAAAAAAAAAATCAAAACTCATCATCATCAACCTTCCAATTCCATCATCATCAACCTTCAACCTTCAACCTTCCATGAGTTCCATCATCATCAACCTTCAATAAAATATAATTGAATTTGAAAATGAACAAGCCACCGCACAAATCATCCAAACACCCTCTCCAAACCAATTAATCTCTTCACCAACATCATCATCAACACACCTCCATGGAGATCAATTAACAACAACAACAAAAAAAAAATATTGATCTGGTGAACCAAATCAAACCCAGGACAAACCTTCACCCCAAAACCACCATCGAATCGAATCAAACCCTAGAACCATCACCGACCAAAACTCTCTTCGTCGCGACAACTCATCAGCGACTCCTCTCCGGCGACTCTTCAGTGACATCTCCTCATCGACCACTCCTCTTCAGCAATATCTCATCTTCAACGACTGTTCTCTTCTCCTCTCCTCTTTGGCGACTTCTTCTGGTAAGTTTGTCTTCGATTTTATTTTTTTTGTCTTGTGCACCATCTCTTTTTGGCGACTTCTTCTGGTAATTCTAGATCTTTTTTTTTTTTGTTGTTGTTGTTTTGTTTTTAATTCCAGATCTATCCTCTTCTCTCCGGCGACTGTTCGATGACATCTCCTCCTCGTCGACCACTCCTCTTCGGCGACATCTCCTCATCTACGACTGTTCTCTTCTCCAACTTCGACTGTTCTCTTCTCCTCTTCTCTTTGGCAACTTCTTCTGGTAATTCCAGATTTTTTTTTTCTTTTTGTTTTTTGTTGTTTTGTTTTTAATTCCAGGATCTATCAGTAACGTTTGTTTTTGTATTTAATTTTTTTGGTAAATTTTTAATTTCTTTAAATATTTATTATTTAATATTTTATTATTTATCTTTTTATTATAAGTTAGGTTAAATTGTAAAATTGACAAAGTTAGAGGGTGAAATGGTCATTTGCTTTAACTTAAGGGTAAAATGGTCAATTTACTTTTTCTGTTAGGGTTGACCGTTAAAAATCTAGTTAAATGGACCAAATTGAGTGGTTTTTGATAACATAGGGACTAATCCAGTGAAAAATGAATAAATGAGTAAAAAATAGACATTTCGAAAAAAACGTAAGGACTAAATCAATAATATCCCTTAGGATTATTAGGATTGTTAGGATTAAATTTTTAGGATTTTGAAAGAGTCTTTGGACTTTATTTATAGACTATTATGATTATTTAGACTTTATTTCAAGACTTTTTGAACTTTTAAAAATATGGACTTTCAAGAGTCCATATATTATTCAATTTTCTCCCCAAGTTTCAGTGTTCTATAATCTTGTTGAGGGCAGTCACTGAACAAAAATTGCATGAGAAATATGTATAAGCTATGAAGAGCAGTAATAAAATTTTAAAATACCATCAACCATTACATAACCTTCAGGTTGTTCATATGGTGCAGAAAATGTCACCATAAGAAATAAATATAATAACTAACAACCTATCTCCCACCACCTCATTAGAAATGATATGAAACAGGGAAAAAAAAGTAGCTTGAATATTGAAGTATTTCCGTTTGGTTTGTTGGACTTCATTAATTCATATGTTATCAAACTCCAATATTCACTCATTTTTAATCTTTCTTTTTTCTTTCTTTCTCTAGTGGTGTGTACAGTGTACGTTCCCCTTTCATGTTAGTGATAGATGATCCAAGTCCGATGAGATGAGTTGATATACAGACTATGCATGCATTGGTTAAATTTGGAGGGTCGGAGCATGACAAGAATTTTTTTAATATAAATGTGAATAACAAAAAAAAAATAAAAATTGATATATAAGATTTAATTATACATATTAAAAAAAAAAAAAAAAAAAAAAAAAAAAACTCTAAATGGTCAACTAGTGTTTGCTCTCGATAGGTTTTGGCATACCCTTATGTTATCAGATTTCAAAAAAAAAAAAAAACATGTATCTAAATTTTATAGAAGCATGGTTTTATACGAGGCTCATAACTTGCTCGGGTAATAAGTCAATAGAAATGGTAACCATCTTCTTTTGTCTTTGAACTCGATCTATACAAAAGACGATATTATCAGTAACGGACCAACTCTTTTTATCAGGTATATATATATATATATATATATATAATTTTTAAAATCAACTTTCTCTTTTTCTTTACTTTTTGCCAAATTCATCTTTTATAGACGTAGATAAAGAATTTGATCAATTTTTACCAGTGGTCCTAAAGATTTTAGATACCGGTGGTGGTGGTGAGATCATGAAAATTAGCAAAAAACTATTTAACTCACATAGGCATTTTATCTGGCATTTGATACTTCGCTTTTAAGTGTAGTTTTATGTTGTCTTTTGCATGTTTGGCCGCCACATTTATTATATACTAATACATCCACCAAATATTTAAAATCAAATAAAAAGTCTGGAAAGTACTGAGGGATAGGGCAAGACAAATTTGGGTTCAATCTATTTATACATATCAATAAAAAGTCTGAAAAATCTATTTTGTCATAAAATCCTAAAAATCTTGATCTCAATCCAATATCAGCAGACAATTTGCTGCCGCTTGAAAGTTTAGATCCAATACCACAAGACAATATGAACATTTTAAAAAAATCTTAAAAGTCTTGATCGAATACCACCATACGTGTCTAACTTATTAAAAAGTCTTAATTAAATACCACCAGACTTTTACTTTCCCAAATTTTCTATTTAAGGGCTTGAGGTAATTAACTCACTATTCTTTTGAAAAATTCCACTTGGTTGATTGCATCATCATTTCTTTTGCCAATCAAGTTTGTGAACTTGTTAAATCTATAATGCGTTTTGAAACTTTTTTGAAACAAAAAAAGGAGAAATATATCATTAGACTCCCTCATTCTAATCTGGATTACAGTTATATGGATTGCATTTATCTGGATTTCATGTTTTTCTTTAATATAATTTTTTTTTTTGAATTTCATTTTTTTCTTATCCTTTACTTAAGGCTAAGGCGGATTCTATATAACATAACAAAAAATAACTAAAATAAAAATGAATTAAATATTAATTAATCGTTTCTAATATAATAGTTATAACTAATCATTTTATTAATTTCGAATTCAAATCGAATTATTTACATCATAGGAATATATTTTTAAACCATCTATACACATATGTAGTATTTAGCACAATCTGGAATGTAACTCCTATTATAGGGAATGGATTTACCCACATTTTACGATTTAACCGACAAATGTGAGGCTCGAACCCCTCCCCTCTCACAGGAGTGAGAAAGAGAAAGTGCATAACTACTTTGCTTAGAGTAGACGTGTCACGTAAAATTTCTTTTGACTCCAACACTTGCAATGAAAGTATTTTTGAATGCATCTTTAGTACATTTTCTTAATTCTCTACATGTTATGTCATGAATATTTGGGCTTCTTTATGCTCCAGCTCTACACTCATTATTAGGATTCAAATGTCATTTCAGCTTAGAAATTATAAATAAATAATTAGTGCTTCTCATCCATCAATCATATGTATTTACAATTTGAACACAGCATGCAATACATGATTTATGGGCTCTTGTCTCTCCCACCACCCCTTTCCCCTTCAACAATGGAAGACCTTTAGATTTTGTCCATTTTCTGTTTTATACATTCACAACTCTCACAACTACTAGTGTGTTCTTCTGTGGGTTCCCCACATGATTGCATGATTTCTTTCCTTATTAGGAATTTATTACATAAAGAAAACAGTAAAAGTGACATTTTTCATGTTTGATAATTGATTCTTGTTTTGCATCACTGTTTACATCTGCTATTGCAATCACACACAATTTGACAAGATTTTTATGAACAAATGACCCACAAGCTTCCATTATTTGAGGGCTTATATTAAAATATAAGTTAATACATGATTCATCAACAGTTTTGTCCATCCATGTCCAACTTGGGTTTTAGTCTTTCAACTTTTATTCACAGCACTTAAAGAAAGAACAGAAACTTTATTTAATAAATATTACTTTTCTTCTATAATACATATAAATTATGGATACCCCAACAACAGGAAACACAAGTGGAGCTTTTTCTTATTTTTTTTTTTTTAAGTATTATAAAAACTATTATAATAGGACTGTCGAGGTCTGTCGAGATCAAACAATACATGTGTGGTTCGTATATACTCCCCTAACTGGAGATAAACCAGAGCCTTTTTGTTAAGAAGAGTCTGTGATTAGAATCTTGGCAAAATCCAGGGTTTTCTTGCCTTGCAACTTGTTTGTTACATAGTGTTTACTGTACTCTCCATGATTGTGTCTTCTATACTTGCATGGGTTGTTGTTCTCATCATCCGCCAATTCAGTCATTGGACCAATCTCTATCTCATAACTAGGAGCATAGAATGTGACGATCGAGAGACGGTCCTTTTCCTTGTGTGTCACTGCCGTGTGCTCCACACTTTTGTATTTCCCATTTGTTAGAACCTGCAAAAAAAAAAAACATATTAGCTAGGATTGAAGAATTTGAACTAGAAAACATTTGAGTTATGTGTTTATTACTTCTATGGTATCACCAATGTTTATCACAAGTGCATTTGGAATAGGCTGAACAGGAACCCAGGCATTGTCCTTCAGGATTTGAAGTCCTACAGAGCTGCCCTTTCCTTGCTGTAGAATTGTTAGGGCACTTCCATCTGAATGTGGGCTGAGGCCCATAACAAGGTCAGGCCTTGAACATGGTGGGTAGTAGTTCATCCTCACAGCCTGAACAGCCACCCCAAACATTACTTCAAAAACATCTTGAAGCAGAGACATTTAAGCTCTGATACCAAATGTAAACTTTCGATCCTAACAGAAAAAGATCAAACCAAAAGGGATCGAAAAACTGAATAAGCCAAGGATCGGGCATACCTCCATCCATTGGTGTCGATAAAATCACTCTCTGTTTGCTTACTCAGATTTTGGCACTTCCAAACTCTAAATACTCTCAATAGGTGGTGTATCACTGAAGGGGATGAGGTATCGAGTTTGGGGACCAAAACTAGCTTTTATAGCCAAGGTTTCCATCAAACCTCACAGCCACGTATGGGTATGTTGCCACACTTTAAGTAACGTCGTGGGAGCTGTTTCAACGTTCTCAGAACGTGACCAATGACTAGGTTAGACGTTGGACCATTTCATGGGAAGCTCCCGTTAAAAACGAGACGTTATTGTAATGTCTCAGCCACGACGTCCATGGCCAAGGACGTGTTCTTAAACCAATTTCAAAATCAATGGTAGATTAATTAACTTATAGCTTTAGATTAAATAAAGAAAAAGAGTTTAAAAGTAAACAAGAAAAAAAAAAAACAACAAATGCATAAACTTATTAAGGAAAAATAAGCATTCATGGAGAATGAAAACAAAAAATATATCATAAGTTTTTCATTGAATAATCAAAATTGTAATGCAAATATTCCCCGAATCATAGGAAATTTCGAATTTTTATGCTTGTTTTTGGTGGTTTAGACGAAAAAATTATTGATGTTCCAAAGAACATATGTTTTTTTTTTTATTTTATATTTTATTTATTATTTTTTTTTAAGAAGAAATATTTCATTAATTGATAAAACAATTAAAAAATATTATGAATAATGAGGAGGAGGTTATATATCTCCTTTATTTCAAGATAAGTGTTTACCTAAACAATATAAAATTAAATTAGCTTATCTAAACTCAATTACAATCCGAAAGTAAGAGGATATTTGAGATAGAACCTCCAAGCTTTAGCCATTTCAACAGGAAATGCAGTCTCAATTCATAATATTTTTTTATTTTAATTCTCACCAATATCTTAAAATATCTACGTTTTAATTTTTTTAATATTTTTTTAGGCCGTGTAAGTAATTAGGAATATGAATAGCAATGGGGCGGGTTTGGTAAAATCCAAACCCAAATCCGTGAAATTTTGTGTCTAACTAATCTACCCGAGAACCCGCGAAAATAAACGGGTTCGGGTTCGGGTTTTACCCGCGGGTATGGGAGACATCCAAACCCGCTCACGAACCCGTGAAACAAGCGGGTCCACGAGTAAAACCCGTGAACCCGTCAATTTTTTTTTTGAAAATTATTTCTATATTATTTAAACATATGAAATATTATAATTTTAAAGAATAAAAAAACTTAATAGATTGAAATGTTTACATTTTATTCTCTATATAATTAAAAAGTTTTTATTGGAGTTTAAATTTATAATATTTTAAATAATAAAATATTTTATAATTTTTATTGTTCGTAGATATGCGGGTTCGGGTATGGATTTTTTTTCCAAATCAAAATCCATACCCGAACCCAAACCCGTGACGGGTACAATTTTAAAACCCAAGTCCGCCCACGGGTACACTTATCCCAACCCAAACCCTTTTTAAATGGATTGGGTTTGAATGGATCCCACGGGTTCAGGTTTAATTGTCATCCCTAATCGGGAATCACACATAAGGAATTTTTTTTATCCTGATTTCTCACAAGTAAATAATCTCTTTGATTTTCATTCCTCATTAGTAACTGTGCTCTTATTATATATGATTAATATGCTTATCAGTTTATTTATAAAAAAGTAACGTAACAATTTTCTTGATTATAGCCAAGTAAAGAAGGGTTCAAAAATTAAATGTCATTTTTTGGAGGTGGATTTTTAAGATTATCACCGTGTTAATAAGTTATATTTAAAAGACATCTATTATGGTGAACGGATAAAAATATCTCAATAGTACTTTCACGTCAGCTTTTTTTCATTTAGTTTACAGTGACAGTTGTGAAGTAGAGAGAGAAAGTCTAGTTGAAACCCAGGTGATCACTCAAATGGCGACGGAGTGGCGCTACGCTAATGCACTAGGGGTTCAACCCTTTTTTTTTTTTTTTTTTTCTTTTCAATTTAAAACCCTCTTTGTAAACCTTAAGTTGATTGTGTGAATTTTGAATTTTTGAGTCTTTTTAAGCTCTGTCCGAAACTTTATAAACACTGTTCAAACCTTTGTGAAGTTGTGTCTGAGCAGTTAAGTAAAAGGCTTAGGTAGTTAAGTAAAATACTCGGATAGTTTATTAAAAGGCTTAGGCACTATATAGAAAGTCTCGGAAATACAAAATTAACAAAAAAAATGATTGTTAAAAAAGGCTCGGAAATAACTCAAAATGGCTCGGACATTAATCACAAAGTCTTGGACATTACTCACAAAGACTCGGATACAACTAACAAAGGTTCGGACATAAAAAAAGTTTAATGTTCATACAAAATGCTCGCGCAGTTCATGAAAAAGCTCGAGAACTGATTAAAAATGCACGGAAACTATTTACAAAGGCCTAGAGTTTCATTGATGGTCTTTGATTCTGCTTTTAAATTGCAATTGCTGGGTATTTGCATTTTTTGAAGTTGCATTAACACTCTGCTCAGTATTTGCATTTTTCGAAGTTGCGTTAACACTCTTCGTTGGTTTCCTATCTCTATTTCCATTTTGCCTTTCATTGTATGAATTTTGATATTCATAACTTGATAAGACGAGTGATCTTATGTAACTATATGAATGTCGAACTCGTTGGAGAAGAAAATGAACTTGGATTTCAGTTTACAGAGCTTTCCACTTTAAGACAGTTAGAGAGAGAAGTAGATCTCATACAACTTCAAATTGTCTTCTAAAAGTTAAAGTCAAAAAAATATTTTAAAATGTGTACAATAAGAGCATTTATGGAAGTCATTTACTTTGGTGTCTTTTAAACTTAAATTGTTAAAATGGTAATAGTTTTGAATCACCAACTCAAAAAAGTGATAAAACCCCTTATTTCCACAAGTAAAGAAACTAAAATATAATGAACATGAATTAATTTTCATCCAAAGAACATGCTTTGCTCTATTGTCACGATTTAGTGGTTTAGTGAGATTCAATAATAAAAACATGTACAAAAATATATTTTCTTATGTATCAAAAAGTTACTAATTATAAGATATTTAGTTCAAAATCTAAAACTAATTTTTAGAACCGCTAGGTTTGGTGGTATATGAAAGACATGTTTTTATTAAATATATATCGGGACGTCAAAAATTCATCCTGGCCAAAGTATAAATTTTACAAATTTGATAAGTAAATATAAATTTTAAGAATTAATGAATAATTTAATGGACGAGACAATGTTAGTGCAGTGGTAGACCCCTCACAATTACGCTACGAGATTATGGATTTGAGTCCTCATCCCAAAGGAACCTTGAATTTTTGTAATATTTCATAATAATAATAATAATAATAATAATAATAATTTTAGTGTGGTTATTTGCATCCACTTAGCAGCAAGAACTATTGTTTTTTTTTTTTTTTTTTTTTTTTTAAGTAATTGTTAATGCTTCAAAAATATTATTTATAAATTGTTTTCAATATCACAAACTTCTCGATTTTTTTGTTAGTAATGCTCCATTTTTCATATTTCTCACCTGTTTTTTATGATGTAGACAATGTTTTTTTTTCTCCAAATTAAAAAAAAAAAAAAAAAAAGTTGATTATTTACAATTCTCTTTAGAGAATGCATAGTATTCTTCCATTTTTTTTATAAAAAAAATATTTAAAATTATTTCGTTAACATGTCAATAAAATAAACTATCTAATAATAATTATAACTACCGTATCTAATAGTTCAAGTAGCTGATTAATTGGTTATTACTTATTATTAGTACGATATGAAATCCATAAAATCTGGATTCCAGTTACTTTATATAGATTCTAGCTAGTATTGTAATTCAATTATTTATAAGTCAAAATAAACAACCCTTTAATCTTTATCCTTTGAATTACTGAATGTGACTAGAATTTATAACTTCAATAATGGAATTATGAATGATATAACATGTTTTTTTTTTTAGTGGTGCTATTGGCACATCCACTACTAGGGAGGGAGCTAGGATTATGTTTCAGGGGGAGCCCCATGAAATAATGGGTTAAATCGACATATGTATTAGAAGTTGTGTTAAACAAAACATTAAATAAAATATATTGTTGTTTATATTTTAAAACATTAGTTTTTTTATTAATTATTTAAAATGAATAATAATTTTTTATTGAGATAAATTATCTTAATTTATGCATTTATGAAAAACATTTAAAATGATCTCCTTTTTATTTTATTTTAAATATTATATAAATTCGGGGTTTTTTTTTGGAAGAAGGGGAGCACTCGAACCCACAACCTCATAGCGTAAGTGTGAGGGATATACTACTAGACCAACCTCGATCATCTTGTCCATTTAAAATGATCATTGAATATGATGAAAACATAATAAGAAAAATGTTAGATATTTTTAACTCATATCTCAACTTGTAACTTAGACAATTAGTATAAATATGACAAGTGAAATAAATCATAATTAATATGTACACATCCATTTTTCAATCGACACACAACTAGTTGGAGATATCTAAGATTACTCTAAAAATAATATAGACTAAAAATTTTAACTATTAATTCAAGATTCAATAATATTGTTTAAGAGTTAGAAAATAAATTGAAATCTAAAATGTACCTCTAATATTATTCTAATATCCAAAACCTATTCTAATAGTATATTTAGGATCAAATATATTCTCTACATGATTAAGAGAAAATTATTAACATTGTAATTTATAAAAGGATTAGAAAATTTAAATAAAAAATAAGGGTAAAAACATAAAAATTCTAAAACTTTGGGGAAAATTTTATAAAATTGAAAAACTTCATTGGGGCAGTGGCCCCCCACGTCATAACGTGGTTCCGTCGCTGCCTACTACTGAATTATTTATACCTCACTTTTTAAATTATTTAGTATTTTTTTCCTTTATCAAATTACTTTAAAAGACATAATTTTTATTAAAAAAAATCTTATACATAGTAAAACTAATAAAACCTCATTTTCCTTATTTTAAAACCTTAATGACAAAAACTTTAATAACATAGATTATTTCAAATACTAAATGTTTACTTTCAGATCTTGATCTCATATTTCCCATGTTTAGTATTTATTGATTTATTACTATTTTTGTAAATATTTTCTTTCAGATATCGATCTAATGTTTTCATGTTTAGAATAAAATGATGAATACGGTTTGTGTCTCTAACATATATTTCATTAATTCTCTCCCTTCGATGTTGGATATAAATTTCAAAGTAGCATGGCAATCGCCACAGATTCTAAGGTTCTTAATTACTTGAAGAGTAGATCCCGTCGGAGTGTTAAGAAGCCCAAGCGCTACTGCCAACTTCTCGATGTGCCCACACAAGATCTGCTCTTTTTCTTGCTCCTCCACATCTTCTAACACAAAGTCGGTATTTGGAAAGCATCATGATTTCTTCATCACCACATCTTGTAATACGAGATAGACCAGTAACCAGAGCATTGCAAGCACCTATATCCAAAGCATCCACTTCAACAAACACCTTTGACATATCAATTGGACACGCACACTTACCGTACATATCTATAAGCGAACTAGCAACACACTTGTCCTGTCCTAGACCTTGCTTGATCACATGATCATGAACCTGGAGCCCAATGTTCAAACTCTCTAAGTCTCCTACAGAGGAAAGAACACTCGAAAGGCTGCACCTGTCGGAGATGAACCCTTCGAAATGCATCTTTTGAAACATAATAATAGCTTCTTCGTAATATCTGCTATGATCTAACCCTGCAATTATACCATTCCATGACACTAAATTGGGTTGAGCACCCGAATCTTCCATATTTTTAAACAACTTCTTGACATCGTCTACACAACCCTGTCGTGCATATCCTAAGCTGAGATCACTAAAAATAACCACATCCGCTTGAGGCAATCTGTCAAACAACTTGTGGGCGTCTCTGATTCTGTTACATTTCAAGTACCTGTGAATCAACGAAGCTTGAACAAACGAATCCGAACCCAACCCAGATACGAAAAAAATTCCATGCAATTGTTTCCTAGTTTTCAAGGACGACTAGCCAGCACACGCTTTGGCTACATTAGGCATTACGTGACTATCCGGCGCGAGACCAAGAGAGAGCATTCGAGAGAACACCCGGAGCGCTGATTGAAAAGTCTCTGTTTCGTGTACGTGTATATAAGAGCCGAGAAAGAGAAGATGGTGGGTTCGGAGATTGAATCGAGGAATTGGTTCGCGTCTGTGAAACGGATGTGGTTGGCGTACTGAGAGAGGAGTTTTGTCGCGACGTGTGAGTCCTCGAAAGCGTCTGTTTTGAGTACGTGAGTGTGTACTTGTTGTGTGTGCGATAAAGAGGCTGTGGTCGAGTTCGGGCCGTTGAAGATTGAGCGATGAAGGCTTTCGGAGAGAGAGAGAGCTTGTTTTGCTGTGGTCATGGCTTGACTGCCTCCACATACAACGTTGCCGCCAAAGTGAAGTATTTAAATCACGAGTCGACTCAGCGCTCAAATAAATGCTAAAGGACATACTGTGGGCTTTTTATTGACGGGCTGATTATCATCTCTCCTCATTCGGTCCACAAGGCCCAAGTTGACGGGCTCCTCGTATTCACATGGTGAGTCGACTCGTGAAGCGGACTCAAGGCCCAAATAAATGTTTAATGGACAGATTGTGTTATTTGATTGGGCCGATTATCATTGTTCCTCCTCGGGCCCCAAGGCCCAAATAAATGGGCACTTCTCGCTCTTGTGGTGAGTCGACTCGTGACATGCACCAAAATATTTGGTTATTTACTTTGTTTTAAAGCCATGTGGCAGGATCTCCTACAGTTTACGGCTTCGAACCCATAAGCAATTCACCATCCGACCCATTTCCGTTTACCCGAAATCCATTACCTCCCTCGTCGTAACGAATTTGCCACGTCTTTTGTATTTGACAGAATCTGGCACGTGCCGACCACACTCCCTCACCACATATTCTTCTTCTATCACTTCTCGCAACAAAAGCAAAAAAAAAAAAAAAAAAAAAAAAAAAAAGAAAGAAAGAAAGAAGTACTCTGCTTTCGACGACCAGAAAATTTCTGCGAAAAAACTTTCTCGTCGTAGACTCGTAAGCCTTGGAAAAGGTACAGTTTTTAATTCTTCCCTCACCTTTTTCTATTGCAAAAATGCATTTTCCAGGTGAAATTTGTAAATTTTGATAACGATCGTCTTGTTGAATTGAATTGGGTTGTGGAAATGAAATAAATTTTGTATGTGAATTCTGAAATTAGTTCATCGGTTATTTGTTCATGTGATGAAGCATAAACTATATTAATTGTAAGATTTTTTCATTGATTGACTTTATTATTTATCTTTTTTAAGTATCCTTATCCATTTACACATTCAAGCTTTTGAATTCAAGTTTTAATCATTTCTTTATTATTATTTGTTATAGGTGGGTCTAACAGGGCGTTGCTTCTTATGTGTTGCTTTCGTGCATTTTCGAGCGAGTAAATGACTTTGTGTGCAGTTTCAGCTGGTGTTGCTTCCACTCTGCGGATTGTTCAAAATTATGTAATTATTCTTCTACAGTTCCACCCCACATAAAATTATTTCTGGTTGATAATTTTAAATGTTTTGATGTACTTGTTCATGTGCAAGTTTCATAATTTATGAATGTTGTTGAAAATTTGGTGGAAAATGACAGTTCACGAATGTTATAATGATGAATTTTGGATAGAGTGCTACATATCTTGAGATGGAGTGCGTGAATGATTGAGATATTATTGTATTATGCACATGACTGTTGTTAGTTGTTACTATATGAATATAGATATATATTTTTTTCATTTTATAATCAAACCATTCGAAACGTGATATATTATTATCCACTTTTCAGGATGTTTTTCTGGATTTTGCATTGTACAATCCGAAGGAGAAGTTTGCGCATTCACAATCTAGATATCATATGAAACATCCTCTTTATGCTGTTCAACTATCGGTGATACGTAGGAGGGACCTTAAGCCGAAGACTTCAGCTTTCGCTATTCCAAATGAAAATAATGAAGCTGAAATAGGTAGTTTCCATGGTGTTGCTGATGATCATTGTGTTATATGTTCGGAGAATGATGAAAATTTTAAAAACTCGGATGTGGAAGTTTTTGCCACTGATTCATGCTCAGAAGAGGACCCCTCTCAAAGTGTTGAGAATGTCAGAAACCAAGGAAGCCTTCTCGACAAACTAAAGGCTGTTCACTTACATGTATTAGCATCAGAACAATGGAATACTTCTCGACTCAAATTATGTCATAGGTATGCATTTTTTTCCTTCTTTAGATTTTTCAAATCATGTCATGGTGAGATTTTCCATTTGGTTCTCAAAGTTTTCCAATTCTGTTATACTCGGTTTTATCATGTATATGCATTAATTTCTTGATCTGTGCAATGCATGGATTCGATATGGGACCTTATTAAGTATCGGCATCGTATACAATTATATCATGTATATTTGACAGTGTATTTTATTTGCTTCACTGTGGAAAATTCTGTTAGTTATTTGGAAAGTATTTATTCTGGTTAGATAGAACGAGAAGCATACTTTTCGCATTGCAAGCATACTCTAATATTTCGGGGTTTTTATCCTAGCAGACAGTACTTGGAGAGCGCAACAAACTTAATTCATTATCTGTCTTTGAAATGCCTTGATGTCGAGCAACTCAAGGAAGATCTTTCTTCTATTGGACTTTTGAATTTGGAGACTATCAATTCATACGTTCTTGCCGGTCTTACATCAGTAATAGAAATATTGGAGGACCTGAAATCAACTTCTCTGAAAACAGAAGAGAACACTGATTCTGGAATTTCTGCTCAGAAAAGATTATACCAACACAAATTTGGGAATTTCACTATACTTGCAATGAGGAAGAAACTATTCTCAAATAAAGAGTTATTATTGGGGTCACTACGAGACAATAGAACTACTCATATTATGGTAACAATTGGCCAAGAAGCTACTGAGAGTGAAACACTCATAACCGATCTTCTTAAGGCTGGGACCTCCATCATTCGGATCAATTGTGCACATGGAAATCCTAGTGTCTGGAGTGACATAATCAGGCGAGTAAAAAGAAGTTCTCAAATGTTGGAGACACCATGTCGAATTCTCATGGATTTAGCTGGACCAAAACTCCGTACAGAAAAGTTGAAGCCTGGTCCATGTGTAGGTAAAATATCGCCCAAGAAAAATGCCTCTGGAAATGTGATCTTCCCTGCTCAAGTTTGGCTATCTCACAAAGGAGCAGGTCCACCTCCTGCTCATTTGTCACCTGATGCAATTCTCTCCATAGATGACCAAAACTTTCTTGGCGAGATCAAGGTAGGTGATAATTTGACGTTTAAAGATGCTAGAGGGAAAAAAAGGATGCTTAAGATTTCTAGACAATTCCATGTTTTTTCCGGCATTGGGTTTGTGGCTGAGTGCACTAGGACTGCTTACGTTCAGTCTGGAACAGAATTGTATATTAAAGGAAAGAAACGTATATTTGCAGTTGGACAAGTGGTGGATGTCCCAGCTGCGGAGTCATTTGTCAGGTTAAGAGTTGGAGACTTGCTAATCATATCGCGAGATAGTTCATGCGAACATAATGAATCGCCTGGGACTAGTGGTGCTCATAGGGTAACTTGTTCCTCTGGCTATCTATTTGATTCAGTCAAGTCTGGAGATCCTATAGCTTTCGACGATGGGAAGATTTGGGGTGTAATCAAAGGAGCAAGTATTTCAGAGATTGTTGTCTCAATCACTCATGCCGGTCCTAGAGGTACTAAACTTGGGTCAGAAAAATCCATAAACATCCCAGAAAGCAATATTTGGTTTGAAGGCCTTACTTCAAAGGATCTCATGGATCTTGATTTCGTTGCCTCTCATGCCGATATGGTGGGCATTTCTTTCGTCCGAGATGTACGTGATATTGTTGTGCTTCGTCAGGAACTGGAGAAACGGAAACTTCAGAATCTGGGAATCGTTTTAAAGATCGAGACAAAGAGTGGGTTTGAGAAATTGCCTCTCATGCTACTTGAAGCTATGAAGTCTTCGAATCCTTTGGGGGTTATGATTGCCAGAGGAGATCTTGCCGTGGAGTGTGGGTGGGAAAGGTTGGCTGATATACAAGACGAAATTCTATCTATTTGTGGTGCAGCTCACGTCCCAATCATCTGGGCAACTCAGGTCCTGGAGTCGCTTGTCAAGTCTGGCGTGCCTACCAGAGCTGAGATTACTGATGCTGCCAATGGAAAGAGGTAGGTGTTCAATTTATTAATTTACCCTGATCATTTCCTTTAACTATTAAAGTAGTCTATTAACAGAATTTACTTAAATGATTCTACTTTTGATCATGTATCTGTGACTAGACAATCATGTTAACGCCATTAGCTTTCTAAAATTATCAATGGCTACAACTGTTTTTGCGAGTCAATCTACTTCATAATTGATGGTGGTCTTCTTTGTCCCAGGACCTTTATAGAACCCATGTTATCTGAATTCCCTTCTTCATCTTGCCATAAATCTCAGGCTATCCCGGCTATTTTGGCTGAAAAAAATAGCAGTTCTGTCCAGTTTGAATAGAATAAATGCATAAATTTTGCTTATTCTGTCAGGCAACTCACATTTTTCATATTCCTATCTAACACGAAATCGCTTCCTGGAAATCTTTTAACTCCTCACAAAAGATTGCTCTAAGATAAATCATACATACAAAGTGATGCACTTATTTGTTTTTTGCAGGGCAAGTTGTGTAATGTTAAACAAAGGGCAAAATATAGTGGAAGCTGTTTCAACTTTGGATACAATCCTCCACATTAAAACTACAAAGATGAAAGCAGACTTGAAGCCTCTTCTACTGTCCAGCCACCTCTTTTAGACCTTGTATAAATGAATAATGAGCAGCAGCTACAGTCTACAATGTTTTCATTTCTTTTATATAAGGGATGAAATCTCAAGTTTTGTAATACAAAAATAGAACAAATAACTAGTCCTTTCTTCTTTCAAGTTCGGGTTTATTGATTTTCACTGATTATCTCATTATATCAGTGAACCCGTACAAAAAAAAAAAAAATAAAGTTGGTACCGACTAGAGAATTATTATTCAACTGCCCGCCTTTTTGTATCATTTGTAGTTCAAACTTCAACAATCTGGATGTTGCACAAACAATATCAAGAAATAGCAGAACCATGATAAAATTCAGTGCAGACTAGACAACTACCAAAAATGACACAGCAACCTCGCAACAAATTTTCAAAGTCTGCACACAATCCACACTGACTTGAGTAGGAAAGTAATCGCTTTCAAGAACCAGATCAGCGAAACGATGTTCCTTCGAAACATCTGCAAACAACCGCTCTGTGTCTCCATTTCCATTAATAAGACTTCATCAAATTCAAATCCTTTCCTCCTTTTAAGGCGAAATTGACCTCCGTCACCTTCAGCTCTGTGGTGTAAATGTCTCGTCCCAATATCCATCCCTCACCGTCTGAAGGATTCAATTGTTTGCTCCTTCCAAGAGCTATGTTCGTCTTACCAATCAACCATAAGAATCATTTGTTTACCAATAATCCCCACAAGAACAAACTCCATCCTTAAAATGATGAAAACGGTTTGTGTCTCTAACGTATATTTCTCTCCCTTCAAAGCTGGATATAAATTTTATAACAGTATGGCAATCACCACAGATTCTAAGGTTCTTAATTACTTGAAGAGTAGATCCTGGGGGAGTGTTAAGAAGCCCAAGCGCTACTGCCAACTTCTCGCTGTGCCCACACAAGATTTGCTCTTTTTCTTGCTCCTCCACATCTTGTAAAACGAAGTCCGTATTCGGAAAGCACCCTGATTTCTTCATCTCCATACTTATTTTATTCAACTTCTCCGCGATTTGGGACATTTGTGGATGCGATTGGTCTCCTGCAAGAAGCATGTGCATTTTGTTGTTGAGCTCAATCCAACTGCAGCCAGGGTCCTTCCTCAGACCCAAAGCTTTCATTGTATCCCTAACCGAATCTACCTCAGTCCACATACTTTTAGAAGCGTAAATATTGGATAGAAGAGTGTAGTTCCCACAATTTGTAGGCTCCAACTCGAAGAGCTTCCTTGCAGCAGCCTCACCTAAGCGCACATTATTGTGAACTCTACAAGAACTAAGCAAAGCACCCCAAACACAAGCGTCTGGCTCGAATGGCATTTGCTCAATCATCTTATACGTCTCTTCGAGCCTTCCAGCACGACCAAGTAGGGTCACCATGCAAGCATAATGCTCCATTCTTGCTTCAATTCCATACCCTTTAGACATGCTATTGAAATATTTGCAGCCTTCTTCTGTCTGTCCAGCCTGGCTGCATGCAGATAATACGCAAGTGAAGCTGATAAAATCCGGCTTTTGTCCATTGCTTTGCATTAAATGAAAAATCTCTATAGCTTCTTTAGCCTTCCCATGCATTGCATATCCACCCATTATAGCATTCCAACAAACTGAGTTTTTGGAGGGCATCTTATCAAAAAGTTGTCGAGACACCTGAATCCTTCCACACTTTGCATACATATCAATTAATGCACTAGACACGAAAATATCATTCGATATTCCAGTTCTGATAGAATAGCAGTGGACTGCCTTCCCGTGCATCAATGCTGCAATACTTCCACAGGCTGGTAACAGACAAGGTATCGTAATGTTGTTCGGTCTCAAACCCACATCCTGCATCTCTCTAAAAAGGTCCAAGGCCCGGATACTTAAACCATTTTGTGAGCAACCAGCGATCATCGATGTCCAAGACCTGATATTCAATTCCATTCCCTGATCCTGAAACTGCCTAAACATCTCCAACGCTTTGTCAACAAGACCATTCCGAGATAGACCTGTAACCAGAGCATTGCAAGCAACTATATCCAAACCATCCACTTCAACAAACAGCTTTGACATATCAATTGGACATGCACACTTACCGTACATATCTATAAGCGAACTAGCAACACACTTGTCCTGTCCTAGACCTTGCTTGATCACATGATCATGAACCTGTAGCCCAATGTTCAAACTCTCTAAGTCTCCTACAGCGGAAAGAACACTCGAAAGGCTGCACCCGTCGGGGATGAACCCTTCGAAATGCATCTTTCGAAACATAATAACAGCTTCTTCGTAATGTCCGCTATGATTAAACCCCGCAATTATACCATTCCAAGACACTAAATTGGGTTGAACACCCGAATCTTCCATCTTTTTAAACAGCTTCTTGACATCGTCTACACAACCCTGTCGTGCATATCCTGAGATGAGAGCACTAAAAATAACCACATCCGCTTGAGGCAATCTGTCAAACAACTTGTGGGCGTCTCTGATTCTGTTACATTTCAAGTACAAGTGAATCAACGAAGCTTGAACAAACGAATCCGAACCCAACCCAGATACGAAAACAATTCCATGCAATTGTTTCCCAGTTTTCAAGGACGACAGGCCAGCACACGCTTTGGCTACATTAGGCAATACGTGACTATCTGGCGCGAGACCGAGAGAGAGCATTCGAGAGAACACCCGGAGCGCTTGATTGAAAAGTCTCTGTTTCGTGTACGCATATATAAGAACAGAGAAAGAGAAGATGGTGGGTTCGGAGATTGAATCGAGGAATTGGTTCGCGTCGGTGAAGCAGAAGTGGTTGGCGTACTGAGAGAGGAGTTTTGTCGCGACGTGCGAGTCCTCTAAGACGCCTGTTTTGAGTACGTGAGCGTGTACTTGGTGTGTGTGCGATAGAGAGGCTGTGGTCGAGTTCAGGCTGTTGAAGATTGAGCGATGAAGGCTTTCGAAGAGAGAGAGAGCTTGTTTTGCTTTGGTCATTGCTTGGCTTCCTCCACATATAACGCTGCCGCCAAAGTTTGAAATATTTAAATCACGAGTCGACTCAGCGCCCAAATAAATGTTAAATGGTTTACCCGAAATCCATTACCTCTCTCGTCGTAACGCCGTTAAGATTCCGGCACGTGTCGACCACAATCCCTCACCACATTTCCCTCTTTTCTCACTTTCTCGCAACAAAAGAAGTAATCCGCTTTCCACAACCAGAAAATTTCTCCGAAGAAACTTTCTCGTCGTAGTCGTAAGTCTCGTAAAAGACTAAAAGATACAATTTTTTTTTTTCTTCTCGCCTTTTTCGATTGAAAAAATGCATTTTCCAGGTAAAATTTGTAAATTTTGATAACGATTATCTTTTTGAATTGAATTGGGTTGTGGAAATGAAATAAATTTTGTATGTGAAATTAGTTCATCGGTTATTTGTTCATGTGTTGAAGCATAAAAATATATTAATTGTAAGAATTTTCATTGATTGACTGTTATTATTTAGCTTTTGAATTCAAGTTTTTTTTTATTTGTTATAGGTGAGTCTTTCAGGGCCTTGCTTCTTATATGTTGCTTTCGTGCATTGTCGAGTGAGTAAATGACTTTGTGTGCAGTTTCAGCTGGTATTGCTTCCACTCTGCGGATTGTTCAAAATAATGTAATTATTCTTCCACCCCACATAAAATTATTCCTGGTAGATAATTGTAAATTTTTTGATGTGCTTGTTCACGTGCAAGTTTCATAATTTATGAATGTTGTTGAAAATTTGGTGGAAAATGACGGTTCGCAAACGTTATAATGATGAATTTTGGATTGAATGCTTCGTATCTTGAACAGATTACGTGAATGATTGATATTTTTTCACTGATATGCCTAATAGTTTTCGAAGTGAACCACTAACATGACTGTTGTTAGTTGTTAATGATCATATTAGTGATCATTATTAGAATATATATGTATATATATATTTCTTTTTCTAATCAAACCATTCAAAACGTGATATATTATCCATATTTCAGGAAGTTTTCTGGAGTTTGCATTGTCCAATCCGAAGGAGAAGATTGTGCATTCGCAATCCAGATATCATTTAAAACATCCTCTTTATTCTGTTCAACTTTCGGCGATTCATAAGATGGACCTTAAACCAAAGACTTTAGCATTCGCGATTCCAAATGAAAATGAAGAAGCTGAAATAGGAAGCCCCCATGGTGTTGCTGATGATCATTGTGTTTTGTGTTATGAGAATGATGAGAGTTTTAAGTACTCGGATTTGGAAGTTTTTGTTTCATGCTCAGAAGAGGACTTCTCTCAAAGTGTTGAGAATGTCAGAAACCAAGGAAGCCTTCTCGACAAACTAAAGGCTGTTCACTTGCATGTATTAGCATCGGAACAATGGAATACTTCTCGACTCAAATTCTGTCAAAGGTATGCATTTTTTCCTTCTACAGAATTTTCAAATCATGTCACGGGGAGGAAATTCTTAACTTCTTATTTTTATTTTTATTTTATTTTTATTTTTTTTAAATTCATCCACCAAATTTTTCGGTTTATAATTATGTTTTTCGGTTCATTTTTTTTTTTTTTGAAAGAATGTTTTTTGGTTCATTTAAAAAGGATCTCCCTTCAATATTATAATAATATAATTATGTTCTCTATCCTCTTGGTAACTATCCAAGCACCGACAAAACAGAAGAACAGAAAGGGCGCAAAAATGCAGAGACCAAAGCTCGCAGCAACTCTGCTACTGCAGTCGGTTTTGTTCTCCTTTTTAATTTTGAGTCCATTTCAATGGATTGTAACAGCCCAGTCCTTGCCGCCGGCAAAGCAAGACGGGTTCTTTTACAAGAATCGCCGAGTTGACTCGGACACCATCGTCGTCGAAGCCTTCTTCGACCCGGTCTGTCCCGACAGCAGGGACGCGTGGCCGCCTCTCAAACGAGCTCTTGAACACTACGGCTCTCGCGTCTCTCTCCTCGTACATCTGTTACCGTTACCGTCAGTATTTCCACTCTCTTTTGTTTGTTTGTGGGTTAATTGCCCACACTTCCTTTAGTTTATTAAATCTAGCAAAATTTCTTAAATTAACGAAAACACCCATTTCATCAAGTTAATCTATTAACTTTAACGATCAACTAACCTTGACACTTGAAAAACCAAATATATCATTGCTACATCATCTCAAACATGATTTTTTTTAATTAAAATTAAAAAATCAATTTTTTTATTTAATAAAAACAAGATACCCTATTCACGGTAGAGCTTCATCGACGAAGAATATAAAAGATCTTTGATGATCTTCTACTTACTAGAAGAGATCTTTGTCGATCTAGGAGATCGATCTTTTGCAGATCGCAGAGGAGCCTCCTCTGCTTCCGCGAATTGATGATGTTTCCACAAACGGTCGATATATTATCTTCTTTAAAAAAAATTAGTTTTTAATTAAATTTTTTTTATGTTCAAGATGATATAGTAGGGGTATATTTTGTTTTCTATAAGTCAATGTCAGTTAACCATTAAAGTTAACAGATTGAATTGATAGCAAGGTGTGTTTGTGTTAATTTATAGCATCTTTTTGAAATATTATTAGATTCAATAAAGTAAGGTAAATTAGTGCAATTAACCCTTTGTTTGTTTCTTAATTATCGATTGATTTGCGATATTATCTTTAATTCATTGAATTTTGAGAGTAATTTTTGTAGTTTGATTTTGCCATTTTGGGGACAAATAAGTCAAGAATATTATAATCGATATGGAATCTAATCCTTTTTTTTTTTTTTCCTTTTCTCATTAGTTCTACTGGAATTTGGATTTTTTGAGCTATGTAGACAGCTTATTGTTTACTTCTTCTTCTTTAGCTCCGAAATCCGTAATTATAGGTTTCAATGAGTATATTGAAGTTACAAGTTTGTGTAAATATCAGAAATATCAAAATGCTTGCAATATTTTTGATATGGTCACCAACAGAAATCCGAAAATATCACTGAAATTTCGGGAAATGAAATTGAACCCTTTTCATTTTTAAGAATTCTATGTGCAAAGATTGTTCGAGCTATGAAGATTTGATGTGGAAAGCGTATGGTTTGGTCATTTTTAATGTTTATATGTAAAAGAAAAAGAAGTGTCTGATACATACAACATTGAATTTACATTTTTGATTGTTTATGTGGTGGTGGCATGACAAATTGACAATGCATATGTTTCTTTCTAAATGAACTAATTGTTTCTTTTGAAGAACTGCAGTTACCATGACAATGCATATGCTACTTCTCGTGCTTTGCACATCGTGAATACGATAAATCCTTCTACTACATTCCGTTTATTGGAGTGGTTCTTCAAATATCAGGTTAGTGTTTTTCCAGCATCAGCTGCTTATCCTACTCAGTTTGCACTGCAAATAAGTCAGTTGCATTTACTGATTAGTGATAACCATCTTGGCATTCACATTTGATGAATTGTTACAAACTATGAATATTTTCTTGACGGTGTAAATCTATTAGCTGCTAGCTTTTTCGTGAGCCAAATTGAATTTTGTGTTGTGTTACGGTTTCATGTGGTCTTAACTTGTTGGAAAATTGTTAAACAGGAGAGGTTTTATAATGCACCAACACACAACATGTCTAGGGCTTCTGTTGTGGAGGAAATTGTGAGGTTTTCAGCAGAAGCAATTGGAAACTCATGTTTATCTGCAATTGAATCTGGCTTCAATGACAGGGAAACTGATCTCTTAACAAGGGTTTCTTTCACGGTAATACCGCATATGATTTCTTTTTTATGATTCCGTTAAAGACGTAATTTAGTATTTTATGTATTAGAGTTGTATGTTTTTATCAATCGATCAATTTTACGAAGCCTCTGTTTTACCATTTATCCCGTATTTCTTTGATCATGCAGTTAAGTACTTCAAGAGGGGTGTTTGTGACACCTTTTTTCTTCGTTAACGGATTTGTATTACCTGATGCTGGCTCTCCACTAGATTACAAAGGATGGAGAAAGATCATTGATCCACTGGCGCAAAGGGCTCGAAGAGCATAGATCTCAAATGAGAATTTATATCCTCGGCTGATTTAATCTGAAAAAAAAAAATCAGATCAACAGAGGATTCAGATCCTTAAATAGCTTGTGTTTATTACTTGGTGTGTCACAAATGAAGTGAGAAAACACCGAGACGAAAACCATTCTCCATGTCACAGTTAAATGTATAAAATCTCAATCAGTGCTTGCTTTTGCAATATGGAAATTATGAGTGATAATCTATGCTCTTTCTTTTTTAATTAATATATATATATATATATCATCAGTGTTCATGGGCAAGAAAAGTTTGGTCATGAATATTAATATATTAAAATGATAAATTTGGAAAAGCTCTTCCAGTCTATCATGAATCTCTTAACATGATCCCAAGTTCTTCAAAATGAAACTTTTGTCTTGGGAGAGTTGTAGTGCCAAATATCCCTTTGAAAGGGTGATTCTCCTATAATTGATAAGATTAATTCTCAAATGGTCTCTATCAAGTACATGTTTATAATAATCTAATTTTATTTTGCACATAATTCTAACATATACCATCCAAACCTCAAATGATAACCAATTAACCCACCATACAAATGATAAACCAATTGTAAGTTTTAATTTTTTTAAAGTGAATTGTAAGCACGTAATCCAAGTAACATTAAAGCCAAAATTACAGAGAATTTCGAGGATATGTTTTATTATTTTATTTATAAGGAAAATTCGCAAAAAAAATCAGATTGACATATCTCTAAATATAACCTTTTAATTTCGAATTTATGTGAAAATCCCTCTAATTTTCTGTCTATTGATATTAAAGATATCAATGGGGGCGAGGCAGATTAGGAATTCCTACTTCAACTCTAACAAAATTATTTGCTTACAAATTCAAAACTAAAAGGTCACATTTAGTGATCGTTTAAAACACATCACCCAAATAATGACGTTCAATTAACAACGAGACGGTTTTTACCCCATTCGAACTTATGGAGTTTGTTTAAGAGATAAGTAAAAACTGAGGGTAGTATTTGATAATATCCCTTCTATATAATAAAACAGTATAATTCTATTCTCCTTCCTCTTGGCAACTATTCAAGACAGTAAAACAGAAGAACAAATAGAGCGCAAAAATGAAGAGACCAAAGCTCGCAGCAACTCTGCTACTACAATCGGTTTTGTTCTCCTTTTTAATTTTGAGTCCATTTCAATGGATTGTAACAGCCCAGTCCTTGCCGCCGGCGAAGCAAGACGGGTTCTTTTACAAGAATCGCCGAGTTGACTCGGACACCATCGTCATCGAAGCCTTCTTCGACCCGGTCTGCCCCGACAGCAGGGACTCGTGGCCGCCTCTCAAACAAGCCCTTGAACACTACGGCCCTCGCGTCTCTCTCGTCGTTCATCTGTTACCGTTACCGTCAGTTTTCCCCTCTCTCTCTCTCGTCTGTTGTTTGTTTGTTTTTTTATTTTTTTTTATTATCGATTTGCGATATTATCTTTAATTCATTGAATTTTGACAGCGATTTTTGCAGTTTGGTTTTGGGACAAATAAGTCAATATTATTATAATTGATATGAAATCTTTTTTTATTTTTTTATTTTAGTTTCTCATTAGTTCTACTGGAATTTGGATTTTTTTGAGCTACGTATCCAGCTTATTGTTTACTTCTTATTCTTTAGCTATGAAATCGTAGATTGTAAATATAGGTTTGGATGAATATATTGAAGGCACAAATTAGTCGAAATATCAGAAATATCAAAAATATCAAAATGGTTGCAATATTTTTGAAATTTTGACTATAATTTTGATATGGTCACCATCAGAAATCCAAAAATATCCATGAAATTTCGGGATATGAAATTGAACCCTTTTCATTTTGAAGAATTCTATGTGCAAAGATGTTTCGGGCTATGAAGAATTGATGTGGAAAGTGGATGGTTTGATCATTTGGGATGTTTATACAAGAAAAAGAAGTGTTTGATACAACATTGAATATTGAATTTACATTTTTGATTGTGTATGGTGGCTTGGCATGACAATGCATATGCTTCTTTTTAAATGAACTAATTGTTTCTTTCAATCATTTGCAGTTACCATGACAATGCATATGCTACTTCTCGTGCTCTGCACATCGTGAATACGATAAATTCTTCTGCTACATTCCCTTTATTGGAGTGGTTCTTCAAATATCAGGTTAGTGTTCACAGCATCAACTGCTTATCCTACTCGAGTTGCATTAGCAAAGATTGTTAGAAGAAATCGATATATATATATATATATAATAGGTTATCTTGAGCTGATAACCATCTTTGTTTTCACATTGTCTATGGATATTTTCTTTCTTGACGTTGTAAATCTATCAGCTGCTAGCTTTTTTGTGAGCCAGATTGAATTTTTGTGTTGTTACGGTTTCATGTGGTCTTTACATTCTTGGAAAATTGTTAAACAGGAGAGGTTTTATAATGCACCAACACACAACATGTCAAGGGCTTCTGTTGTGGATGAAATTGTGAAGTTTTCAGCAGAAGCAATTGGAAACTCATATTTATCTGCAATTGAATCTGGCTTCAATGACAGGAAAACTGATCTTTTAACAAGGGTTTCTTTCAAGGTAATACTGCATATGATTTCTTTTTATGCTTCCGTTAACGATGTAGTTTAGTTCTTTATGTATTGGAGTTGTAAGTGGGGTGTATGTTTTTATCAATCGATCAATTTTACGAGGCCTCTGTTTTAGCACATGATTATAAACTGTCAGGCATATTTATCTGTTTCGCAATTTTATTTATTTTTTTCTTCAAAAATGATAGCTTGTAACTCTCTTCTGCATACCATTTATCCCACATTTCTTTGATCGCACAGTTAAGTACTTCAAGAGGGGTGTTTGGGACACCTTTTTTCTTCGTTAACGGATTTGTATTACCTGATGCCGGCTCCCCTCTAGATTATAACGGATGGAGAAAGATCATTGATCCACTGGTTGGCGCAAAGGGCTCGAAGAGTGTGGATTCTCTTCATTTCTTCTTGTGATTGAATGAACCGTCTGACATTTTAAATAGCTTGTGTTTATTACTTGGTATGTGAAATATGTATGACAAGTGAAGTGAGTGAGAAAATACAGAGAAGAAAACCAGTCCTATGTCCAGTTAATGTATAATCAAATGTATCGCTCAATTTGTATGCTGGTATAGTCTATGAGTAAATAAAATCTCACTCTGAACTGGCTTTTGCAATATGGAAAGTATGAGAGAAATTCTATGCTCTTTTAATTTATTTATTTATTTATTATTTTTTATTTTTTAAATATCATTGTTCATGGGCAAGCACTTTTAGTCTGTCATGAATCCTTTAATTTGCAATTAATTGCAAGATCTTTTCATCCAAGTTCTTCAAAATGAAACTTTTGTCCTAGGAGAGTGGTAGTGCCAAATATCCCCTTGAAAGGGTGATTCATGATTCTCCTATAATTTGATGTAATTATCCCAAATGGTCTCTATCAAGTACATTTTTATAATAATCAAATTTAATTTTACATAGAATTCCCACGTATAATTTAAGGATTTGCATCTCCTCCTCGACTCACCTAAATCAATGGACCAATTTTTTTGTTTTGGTAATCCATCTCCTGGACCAATTTTTTTGTTTTGGTAATCTATCTATAGTGGAAATGATTTGAACTCGGTGTCACAACTTGAACTTGAGATATTGACAGCCCTAATGAGTGCTTTTCTTCGCTACACCTTACCCGATTGTGGTAATTTTTCTGTACTTAATTCAATAAAAAGTTTATTTTATTTTATTTTATAAAATGATTATTAAAATAAAAGAAAACTAGCCGAATCGAACCGCTCAGGTTTCTGTGTTGTAGAACCGGTTGGACCGGATAAAGGAATCGGTTAGGGTAGTTTTAGAAGCTATCTGTTGGGACTATAAAAAGCAATAGAGAGCGCGTTATCCGGCTTAGGGCATAAAAGAAGAAACGAAGCCGTAGAAGAGGGCTCTTTTTGAATCTTCACAAGAGGTAGCTAACCAAAAGAAACCCTAGTTTCTGTTCTCGTCTCTGATTTTTCACTCGAACCTTCTAATTTTCTCTCTGGTTTCGCTTTTGCTTTTAAATATTTGTACTCTGTTGTGCTTATCTGGTTCGGGATTGTGTATTTTTTTTTTTTTTGGTCAGGAAAAGGATGGATCGGTACCAGAGAGTAGAGAAGCCAAAACCAGAGACACCAATTGACGAGAATGAGATTCGGATTACGAGTCAAGGGAGGATGCGCAGCTATATCACGTACGCTATGACTCTGCTTCAGGTATTTATTATTATTATTATTATTATTATTTTTTAACTTTTTATTAAGTTTAGTTGACATTACTGTTGGTCGATTTTGTGCTGTTAGATAGCTCAATAGATTCCAATTAATATACAAGTGAAAAGACACACTGTTACTTGATGTGAGTTAGAAGTCTTTAGAAAGTTTAGGGAAATTTAAAGTAGTAGAATATGAGATCTTAGAGCTAGTTGGTTCTTCTGTTTCGAGAATTCTTTTTGTTGGGTTGATGAAAATAGTGAAGTCTGTTTTACTAGGTTTGGGAAGTTAGTCTAAAAGGGTAGCAATTTGTGCTTTATTGTTGTGCATGTCGCTGTATATTTCTCGTAAATTGCATGCTATAGTTGGATCTTGGAAGCAAAGGTAGAATCTGGTTAATTCGGTTAATTCTAAGAAGTTTAATGATACGGTTGTTTGTGGTTGTTTATTATAGAATTTTTTGGATGGACTTTAGGCAATCATCTTTATCTGTGTATATGAATATATACAAGTATGCAACATGATTATGCAATTGAAAACAGTAGAAAGAATGCTGCCGTTCATATGTGGCCTTAATTTTGCTTTTTGTAGTGTTCAAGTGTTTTTATTTTATATGGGGTGTCTCATTGTAGGAAAAAGGATCAAATGAAATTGTATTCAAGGCAATGGGAAGGGCTATCAATAAGACTGTGACCATAGTGGAGCTGATAAAGGTATTTCTTATCCTTTACTTGTTTTCAAATTAGTAATAGTCAGGCCAGTTGTGTGGTCTTATTATTATACGGGGTTGAGAGTTCTAACGTGGTACTGTAATTCAGAGAAGAATTGTTGGTCTGCATCAGAATACGGCCATTGGATCTACAGACATAACTGATATGTGGGAGCCCCTTGAGGAAGGCCTCCTCCCGTAAGAACAGTCTTAACTTTATTCCCATAGTAATTGTTCCTCAAGAGATATCAATTGGTAAAAAAAAAATTCATTCAGTGATCGTAGATTTTGTTTTATTTTCTCAGCTTGGAGACCACAAGGCATGTTTCAATGATTACAATAACCCTTTCAATGAAGGAGCTGAATACATCTTCTGTTGGGTAAGTTTCCACTGGTTTCTTTTATTCACTAATTGTTAAATTGCACATCTCATAGTAGTTAGTGAGATGGAAATCAAAAGTGTTACTATATTGTAAGGTTTTGTGGCAGTCTTTTATCCTTACAGTGAATTCCCTATTCATCTGGTCATTGATTACTTAGAAATAAAGGCCGGCAAAGTATCACTGGAGGAATTTTTGCTATCGTTTTGGTCCTAGATTGCTGATAAAATTTAGGGGAAATGTATGTGAGAGAAAATCTAAATTATACATATGTTGTTGACTTGATTATTTAGGATCGAGTGGTGTTACTTAAAGGAATCTGATGCAACATTAGTTATTATGAGGTTTCACTACATCCATGAATTCGAATTTTTACCTCTATGAAAATCTTAAGAATGCTTTTTCATAAAATCTTTGATCAAATTCTAAGTTTAGGAAATAATTGTTTTTAAGTCTCAGAAAGAGACAGTACCTGTGCTGTAGTCAGGATCCTGACTTTTTTCTTAACTCTAATTAGGTGTTTTATTATTGGAATTGTTGGGACTGTCTGAGCTTTTGGGTTAATACTTTAATCTGGAACAATCTACTTTGTTCATATCTTAAAGATTTTATGAGTGTCATACCTGTCTACTGTTGAAGATTTGTTACGATTTCATGTATTGTTACTTCCTTCAGGTATCAGCCTCCACTGCCTGCAGAAATGGTCAAGGCATTAACAGAATTTGAGTATGATGGAGGTATTGCTATGGTTTAGGATCAATATACTATTGCTCTATAGTTTCTGTGTTTGCATTTTTTCAAGTTCTTTTCTGTGTTGCAGAGGGTTCACCTAATGGCCGACGTAGGGGTCGAGGCGGTAGAGGGAGGCCTAGGGGAAGAGGTACATTTATTTTGTTAATGACATATATATGAGTTTACCATCTCTAGATGTTACTGGCATATGATGCATTCATTATTATGCAGGAAACGGTTTTGTGCCTGTTGAGTATGAAGATGGAGGTCGGGACCGCAACAATCGAGGCTATGGTAGGGGTAGGAATCGAGGTAGAGGACGAAGTTTCCGTGGCCGAGGGAGAGGAGGATACAATGGACCTTATATGGACATGCAGCAAGATGGAGGCTACAATTATGAAGTACAGGCTCAAGGTGGTGGTAAGAACCAGCCTTTTATCACCCACAATTACAATGCATTAAGTTGATCTTAAAACCTAATTGACACCATCTAATAAGTATAAACTTTGTGCTGATATGAATTTGCGAGTTATTGAATGTGTTTGGTTTTGTGTAGGTCGTGGTCGTGGGAGGGGAAACCGTGGTGGGAGAGGTCGTGGCAATAGATCAAATGGGCCGATCCAGGCAGCTGCATTAAGAGACGATGTTTCTCTCTCGAACTAAATGCAGATTGTGCAGGGGTTGCCTTATCCATGTTATATCCAATCGTCTTTTCCTTTTATGTTTTCACTGTAATTTGTTTTTTTTTGGCCCTCGATTATCAGTGTTAACTTAGGATATTCACATATAGTGTGGTTAGTTTAATCAGAGTCTCCAAATGAGGCAACCTTTTTATTTTATTTCATTATTGTAGATGTAGGTGAGATGTTTATACAATTCTAATTGTCTGTCTTGACTGAGTAATGCATTCTTTAATTTTTCTGTTTGGAAATTGTCTTGTAATTATTTTAGGTTTTGGTTGCTCATCAGTTCGATCTTGATTTTCTTCACATAATTTTACTGGCCTGTGGTTTCATCCAAGCATAATCCAATTTTTTGGAAAATGAAGGGATTCAAAGCGACGGCTGTTGGTGCTTTAGTCTAGCGATAATTTTTTAGTATTACGCGGACCTCGAAGTCCCAGATTATGCATTTGTAAGAGGTTAAAAACTTACGTGGGATGGTCTCACTGAGTTATTAGACCAAGTTATACAAATTTTAAAGCGATGTTGTTGGGATTAGTTTAGACTTTAATTTTAACATTTTATATGGCAAGAATAATGATAGGTGTTCTAAATCGTTTTTCCTAAAATTCTTTTCGAACAAAAGTAAATGTGAGGTGTTAACATCTTATAAATTATGAGATTAAGAATAATGTAATGTTGACAAAAAATTTAGAACGTCTAACATTATTCACATGAAAATTATAAAAATAAACATAAAAGTTTTCAGACTTGAAATTTGAGACGTCTAGCATTACACTCATAAAAATTATAAAAATTATAAAAATTAAACATAAAACTATGTCGGGCTCTCTGATTCACCGATCGATATTGTAATAGTAAATTTAAAAAAATTGATTTTTAATTTTTTGATTTAATAGCACCAGACCCCCCTGAAGTGTACGCGAATTTACAATGTGCCCTTTGAATGTTTTTTTTTTTACGGTAAACCCCTTGAACTCTCATTTTCTTTGCATCTGCTTGTTTTATTGCCCCTGATGAGGAGGCATCTCTATAGGGATGGTGCAAAGAAAAGGAGAGTTCGAGGGGTTTACCGTAAAAAAAAAAAAAACATTCAGGGGCATATTATAAATTCACGTACACTTCAGGGGGGTCTGGTGCTATTAAATCTAATTTTTTTTTAGGTGCAGTGTAGAACACCTGGCGCGCACGTTAGAGTCGCCCGTCTGCAATTTGCTCTCATTTATAATTTCAGATACTAACTTGAAGAGAAAGAAAAAGAGTGATTGATATATTATTACTGGTGCTGAATATCGAGTGATAAAATATAGCTAGCTCTAAAACCCTGCACAGCTTCTCCGCATCAAACTCGCTTCACATTTGTAAGTCGCATTTTGCATTTTTTTTTTTTTAAACTCCGCTTCGCATCACACTGTTCAATAATCACTCAATCTTTCGCTTATTTTTTATTTTCATATTCTCTTTCGTTTTTTTTTTTTTTTTTTTTGTAGAGATTTTGCCAAGATGACTCAAGATGTGGAAATGAAAGACCACCAAACTCCTTCGCATTCTGTTTCTTCATCCGTACCATCCACTTTTCAGCGTAACTAACCAACTATCTATCTATTTGATTTCAATTCAATTCGAATTTTCGAGTTTAAACATTTCTAGGGTTTCAATAATTGATTGCTTTTTTTTTTTTAATAATTTTTTTATTTTAAATTTATATGGTTTATGTTTAGATTTGAAGGAGATAGCATCGGTTATAGAGACCGGCTCTTACGCGAAGGAGATTCGTCGAATTATGCGTGCCATTCGACTCACCATGGGGCTGAGGCGGAAGCTGACTGCCTCTGTGCTCTCTGCGTTTCTCAATTTCGCTCTCGTGCCAGGTTCCGATGTGCATACCCGATTGTCCGGGTTTGTTCCTAAGGTAGATTTATGAACATTTTTGAGTGTTTGTCTTTCACTGAATTTGTTTAATATGTATTTGTTATGCATATATATAAGTGATTAGTAATAACTTTTCAGTTTATACGATGCTATATGTGTGTTGACGCTGTAGATATGTATTGGAGGTTTAAGAATCGAGAAATTGGATCCTATGAAGCCATTAAGCTTGCATTTTTAATTTAATAATGTTGTCGGTAAGAGAGGTGGGAGGGGGAGGTAGCAAATGCCATGTCAGCAAGGAAGTAAATACTAAATATCGATAATATACTTGAAATTTTGACAATATTTTTGGAGTTCTGGTGGTATTGATATAGCAAATATTGTCAAAATATCGGACCATCCTTAATCTGAACCCCCTATATATCCATTGATCAATATTTACTTCCTTGGCCATGGACTTTTGCCTACATTTGCTGCTTTTTTTTTTTTTTTTGGGGTAAGATGATATGTGGACTAAGCAAGAAATTGAGGGTGCGATGTTGATTGTTTTGTTGACTTATACTGCTTACATTTGACATTACAATGTGTATAGGAAGTTGATCATGACATGGAAGTAGATACAGCGACATCTGTTACCCAAACTCCAGCAAAGCATGTGTTGCCAGAGCTTGAGATCTACTGCTACTTGCTTGTGCTTCTTTTTCTTATTGATCAGAAAAAATACAGTGAGGTTGGTTTAATTTTTATCAATGTCTTAGCCTTACTTCATTTGGGAATGAAATCATCAAGGGTTATATCGTGAAGACTTTTTTTCACTGTTTTCTCCCAGGCCAAAGATTGTTCCTCTGCAAGCATTGCTCGAGTCAAGAGCCTGAACAGAAGAACTCTTGATGTGCTCGCATCTAGATTGTATTTCTATTACTCCTATAGCTATGAGCTCACTGGTGATCTTGCTGAAATTCGTGGGTGAGCTATTCGTCACTCGGCCTGTATAAATGCAATCTACGATCTTTACTCCCTCATGTATTTATGTAGTTTATATATGTGTGTGTACATTTGTATGTTTATGTATAGGTAATTATTTATGTTTCCCTAGGCATATACATTCATTATTTTGATGGCTTTGTTCTACTCTTTTCCTCAGCAATCTCCTTGCCTTGCATCGTATTGCCACATTGCGCCATGACGAGCTGGGTCAGGTTTGTTTTTATCAATAAACTTAGTGACTTTAAGTGACCGGCATTTTGTAGCTCATACATGATTTAATGGCTTTATGCAGGAAACACTTCTGAACCTGTTACTTCGTAATTACCTCCATTATAACCTATATGATCAGGCTGAGAAGCTGAGGTCTAAGGCACCTCGATTTGAAGCACACTCAAACCAGCAGGTTAGCATTATATCTGGTTTAAACTTTCCAAAATCTGTTGTTTTGGGATTGCTCTTTGAAAAATGAGAGGAGCTGGTCTTTTGGATTGGAATGCTTTCATTATATGTATTATTTAAAGGGATTATTTTGTATGCCTTACAACTGTTCACTTAAGCTTTGATTTTGGCCTTAGATACCTAATCTCCATTATGTGTTTCATGTTTCCTCTACTTGTTTGTTTCATGTTACATGCTTCATGCTTCATGCATTTATATATTAGCTATCTGCCAACCTTTATCCATTCTCTTCACAGTTTTCTGGTAGCTGGTGACTTGAAATAGGCATGTTTTTCCTTTTGAAGGATGTTGATGTGAATTGTTTTCTCTGCAGTTCTGCCGATATCTGTTTTACCTTGGGAAGATTCGGACAATTCAGTTGGAGTATACAGATGCAAAAGAGAGTCTCCTGCAGGCTGCTCGAAAAGCCCCTGTTGCAGCTCAAGGCTTCCGAATATTATGCAATAAGTGGGCTATACTAGTCCGGTTACTATTGGGGGAAATACCTGAGAGGACGACCTTTATGCAGAAAGGAATGGAAAAGGCTTTGAGGCCATATTTCGAACTTACAAATGTAAGTCTAACTTACCTAACTTTGGTCCATCTCTCCTTTGTTGTGTTTTTTTAAATTGTAAGACAAATTAATTTGCATTTATTCTTTCAAAATCGTTTAGGAGCTGCCGGTTGTTTGCACTTTTTTGGTAACACGCCAAAAGTTGGCAATGTTAGTCTGTTTGCTTTATTTATGAACAAAAGTATAACCGTGTGGTTAAACTTACAGGCTGTAAGGATTGGTGACTTGGAATTGTTTCGAGCTGTTGCGGAAAAGTTTGCTGGCACTTTCAGTGCAGACAGGACAAACAATCTGATTGTTCGACTGCGACATAATGTCATTAGGACTGGGTTACGCAACATCAGTATCTCTTATTCACGCATTTCACTTGTTGATGTTGCTAAAAAGTTGAGGTTGGACTCCGCAAACCCAGTTGCAGATGCTGAAAGCATTGTAGCAAAGGCTATCCGTGATGGCGCCATTGATGCCACGTTGGATCATGCAAACGGGTGGGTGGTTTCGAAGGAGACCGGGGACATTTATTCCACAACTGAACCTCAACTCGCCTTCAACTCCAGGATTGCTTTCTGCCTTAACATGCACAATGAAGCTGTTCGTGCCTTGCGGTTTCCGCCAAATACACACAAGGAGAAAGAAGGTGCCGAGAAAAGAAGAGAAAGGCAACAGCAGGAGCAAGAACTTGCACAACATATCGCCGAGGAGGACGATGATGATTTTTGAAAGAAAAAAAAAAGGTTTCCATTCTGTTCTATGGCTGCGGACTTAAAATTCTCAAAATTTGTCCTTTCTTTCTCCTTCCAAAAGCACAGCATCATTTTACAAATCTCTATCGATAGTAATTAGTAACCATTTTATTGTTGTTATTTGTAATAGACTTATATTAGAGATTTTTAGCCGTCAGAAATCACTTATGCATCGTAACTGATACGCTCTTGATTGCCAACAAAACGATGAACACCTTTCCTCCACCTTCACTTCCACATTAGTGATGCTGGGGTTTTGAGTTTTGTCATGCTATTTTATGTGTTGGGAGTTTTCTTTTTGATATCGTTAAAGTAGATATCCAATCTAATCCTCGTGTCTATGTATGTTTGATCCCTTCAACTCCCGATAAACCCCTAACTCTAGTTTTATGCATATAAAAACATATATTTTTTTTAAAGATCTTGTAAAAATATAACTAAAACTAAGAGAAAGAGGTCCCATTTTCTAATTTGTTTCATCATCTGATTTGAATCCTTATTAAAAAGCATGAGTTTGCTCCCTTTTTATAAGATCTGTCATGTGCATGATAGAATTCGTATAATTTATTCCCTTTTTATATACTCACAATATTCCATCTTATCATTGAAATTATGATACATTATCTACAACATATGTTCTGATTATTATTATTTTTTTAATCCACCACCATTAAATGCGTGAACTGTCATGCTAAATATGATTGTAATTTGCCTTTCATGAGAGTATTGCTGCTCATGGCCAGTTCATGGAATTTTTCCTCTTTAATAATCTCAAATTCATGTAGACTTTCTCAGTTTCTCGTGGTGTTGCTTGACGGTTTGTCATCACATGGCAAATTTTTAATCCACTGTAGGTAGATCCGGTTACAACGGAAAAAAACTTCTGCTTGTTTATACGTCTGTATTTTTTGAATAATTACAAATAATTCAAACTTGAGAGATGATAGAATTCAAACTCATAATCTCTACGATATATGTGTGACAGACATATCACTATGTCCACCTCGTCGCATCGTTTGGTAATCTATTTACGGGTCTGTGGCAATTGGTTTGTAAATGTAAAGCTTTTCTTGTTTCTCATCTTTCAACATCAACCCAAATGTAAATTATTATTTTTTTTCCTACTGTTCTTTTAAAATTATTTTGACAATGTACAAAATAAAGTATTACAAGTCAAAAAATTACTTTAAGTTTTCTTGTTTTATTCCTTAACCTAAATCGTATGATTTTAATTTTAATTTTCAAGTTTTTAATGGTTGGCATTTGCTATGATGTGGCAATCCCTGGAGTTATGTGTGCTTTTTTATAGTAATATAATTAAAGGGTGGGCAATGAAATGAAAATATTCCATATCAATGGCAGTAATTGCATGTGATGATTTTGTTAGGTACCCAACCCAAGTCCCTGTACCACAGATCACAAACATGAATTTCACTGTCTAATAATGTGAACAAATTTTGAATCATGTGCATGACCCAATTTGTCTGAAAAGAATACCGCCATTGTGTCATATGAATCAATGGGAGAACCATGTGCAATTGTATGATACGATATTAGAATATATATATATATATATATATATATATAATAATTATGAGTTGCAGGTACGTGCAGGATCCCGATTCTATAACGTCATAAAGTCTTGTATGTAAAAATGTATAGGGTTCCCACACACTTAACCAATAAGGAGGTTTCTAAAGTAAACCGTCGCACAAAAAACATACAAGATCCTAATTTATCATATTAAGATAAGGTACGGAAAAAATTTACGAAATCCCACACTTGATAATTTATATATTTTAGATTCACTCTAAACAATATCGAGGCATCATTATTTCTCGAAAATAGCAAAATGACAACAACCGATTCATTAAAAGAAAGAAAAAAATAAATAAACAATTTGGGGGGTTTTTGATTCAGTCACGGTTTTTGCATCATTGCATGTGAGTGTATATGTGAGTGAACGTGGGAATAATTGAATGAGGACTCATAATTTCTTCGGTTTCTGCAGAGAATTCGATTTTAAAATAAATAAAATGTTGTTTTGAAGTGTCTCTCTTACTTGAAGTGATCAATAACATGTGAAGTTGTTGCATTTAGACTTTAGTCTCTGGTTCCTTATTTAAAGGTGACTCCTGTGATCTTGAAAACTTGTAAGCTGTAACTGCCAATAATTATTGTACATACACATTCTCCATATTTACTCCATCTATAGCTTTCTTCGATCAAGAAATGGCAAAACCCTTCTTCGCATTCGCGATCTTGATCCTACTAAGCTATTTCTCTATCGATATAGACGCTTTTTCAGCTTCTGGGTGGAGCAAAGGCCATGCTACATTTTACGGAGGATCTGATGCCTCAGGAACAATGGGTATGTAAATGTAACTTGTATATGATTTTATTATTATTTTTTTTTTTCACTTTTTAAAACAACTATGATTGATTGATTAATTGATTTATTGGTTGGCCTTACAGGTGGGGCTTGTGGATATGGAAATTTGTATTCAACTGGGTATGGGACCAGCACAGCTGCTTTGAGCACTGCATTGTTCAATGATGGAGCTTCATGTGGACAATGCTACCAGATGATTTGTGACACTCAATCAGACCCCAGATGGTGCATAAAAGGAACTTCTATAACCATCACAGCAACTAACTTTTGCCCTCCGAACTTTGATCTTCCAAGCAACAATGGAGGCTGGTGCAACCCTCCTCTCCAACACTTCGACATGGCTCAACCGGCTTGGGAGAAGATCGGTATTTACAGAGGCGGAATCATCCCCATCATGTTCCGAAGGTACTAGTTAATCAATTACATCTACCCTTCTTTTTCTTTTTTTTTTTGGGTATAAATTTAGTTCCTGATTTGATTCCTATCGTAAATATTCATTATCGTGAAATATACACTGCTTTCAATGGGGCAGGGTTCCATGCATGAAACATGGTGGAGTGAGATTCACCATTAATGGGAGAGACTATTTTGAGCTTGTTACGATCAGCAACGTTGCTGGGGCTGGATCTATTCAATCTGCATACATCAAAGGCTCGAAAAGTGCCAACTGGATGACTATGTCAAGAAACTGGGGAGCTAATTGGCAATCTAATGCTTATTTGAACGGCCAATCTTTGTCATTCAAGATCACCACCACTGATGGCGAGACTCGAATCTTCAACAACGTTGTGCCTTCGAATTGGCAATTTGGCCAGAGCTTCTCCACCAATGTACAATTCTGAGTCGAAACTCGGGTTCAGGTTCATGGTTTAGGGAATATTAATTGCGCGTCGATCAGTTGGCAGAGGCGTGCTTGTTATTTCATCGAAGCAGCCCGCCGGATATTTTTCTAAGTTTTGAAATGATGATCAGATGGTTAATTAATGTGAACACAATTAATCCATTGAACTCTAAAAGCATCTGATTAATTCTTCTGGCTGGGATTTGTGGATTCTGAAATTATATGAAGACCAATGATGTTAAATAGATATGTAGAATAATAGTGAGAAGCTGATCAGTTTAATTTTTAAGCTGCTTCTTCTTCTTCATATATATATAAGCTTTTTGCTTTTACAAATGATATGCTTGTAAGATGAATATTATTTAGATTATTGTGTCATCATTCAAAGGTAATAAAATGACCAAATTTCTCTTCATGCCACAGGCTCTATATATTCTTTTCAATGAATAATTATTTTGGTGTCTAAATGTATACATAAACATATATGTCTAAATGTGTCCAAATTGTATTATTAATGTTTAATCTCGATAGATTAGCACAAATGAATCTAATTAAAAAAAATATAGTTGTGAATATATGGATAAGATTTAATTCTATAATTTAATGGAAAACTTTAGAAAACTTTTTTGAGATTTTTACTCTTTTTAACATTTTATCATCCACCGCAAACCATATCAACAGCAGAAGAATGGCAAATTTTTTGCCATTATTGAACAGAAAATAAATAAATAGCATGAAATCCACAAATGGAGAAAGAGTTCTCAGAATTTTGATCCTTTCAATTGTTTTTTCCCAAGCAATTAATCACCGCCTCTTCTCAACTGTGATTTCCAATGTGAAAAAAGCTGCCATATATAAGATTCCCCTATCTTTCTCATATCTAGATTTAAGCTGTTGTATATTTTTTTTATATATATAATTTTCTCTCTTATATTACAATAATAATATATTTTTAAGAAAGGTAACTTGATGCCGTTGCATACCACCTCCGAAATATCGATTCGGAATCTAAAACCCTATGGGACACCTGGAAACCATGACCCACCAATTCATCATCGGTAAGCTTTGCATGTAAATCGAGACTCGTCAATCTAATAACGACACGGGAATCAAAAATAGGTAATCCTGAGCCAAATCATGGTGCAACAGTGAGCACCAGTTTGACTTGGGGTGATGGTGATTCAGTGGCCCGTCAAAATCAACCAATAGAATAAAGATAAGACACCTAAAGGTCTTATATAAACCTCTTCTCACCTTGCTTAAAGGGTAACTTTTTCATTTTTACCAAACCTAACTTAAAGCTAACCATTCAGTGGTCAAGCATACGCTTATTTACATTCACACTTATTTACTTATCTAATCCTGTGAATGTAGCCTCCGAAGGGCTCGCTTACGACGAACAACCGAATGCACATTTTCAACCCAACACCATCTATAAATCGCATCTAATAACGGACATTTGATATTTAAACTTGGTTAAATTTTAGATGGCCGGAATGTATCCGAAGGATCCCTAAAAAGAGACATTTGATTCTACTCATATATATAACACAGATCGATTAGATATCAGTATCTAATAAAACATATCTATTCAGAATTCTAGCTGCAGGGAAAGATCTTGCAACTATATAGTTGGAATTTTGAAATGTGTCTTTTATTTTTATCTTCAATATATAACAATTCACATATCTTAGATAACAAATTCATCGGTCCTCTACTCATCTTAAAGAATTATGTAAAAGTACTACTGCAGAAAAAGTTTAGCAGCAAAAGACTACATGAGTAACCCATGCAGCCATGCAGGACCGATTCAATATAGTAATGATCTCTTGCCACCCAAAAACGGTTTCCCATTGGTTGAAGAAAACGGCCAATTAACAGATTGCATGAAACTTTCAAGCCCATAATAATAAACTTTCAACAAATTAATTAAATGAACGTTTACAAGACGATTATGTAGTAAACTCTTCACATCACATCAATACAATTATTTCTCATACTCATATTGTGATCTTTTAACTTTAAAAATTATCGGTTTGATTTAGTCTTGGAAAAAAAAAATTTTTTGAATGGATCAAGCAAATCGTGTGAACCTATTCATATCAATAAGTTTTGTGGCGCACAATTAATCCCACGTCCTCTCTTATAAGTATTAATCAATCTTACAAAAATTTGGAATTCTGTATGTCGTTTTCACGAATCTAGTTATCCAATTAATATTGTATTTTTTTTTTTACGAGTAATACTGTACAATCTAAAAAATTAATTAAAATTCAATCAAAATAATATGGTAAATGAGCCGTTATAACCACATAAATCATGGGAGTAATACGATGAATGATATGACATAATGACAACGACAAATCATTTGGATTTATTTTTGAATTAAATTTTTAGATTGAATAGCATTACTTTTCTTTTACTAACTCAACTTCAAATCTTCAATATAATACTCATGAGATGTGATTCTTTTCAGTATAAAGACACAAACTAAAACAAATAGTTAGACTTGGTAGTTGACCGGCCTTTAACATCATGTCTCACGCAGCGAATGTTTGGCTAATGTTTCCTTGGAAATCGATGGTTGCAATTTGTGCATAGGTGTTAAATAGTTGACCCAAGTCAGCACCGATACAAATTCTGCAACTGATAATTTTTGTGAATTTAGCTAAGTAATTTAAGACAAGATAACGTACTTATCAAGGATATCTTAGTTATTGGATTGATATTTATTATAAGATGGAGTTTTCTTATAAGAACCGCGTTGATCAAATCAAAGATGCGAAGAAGATAAACCTCAATGACTGTACAGGTCGTTTGACAATGAAATATAGATAGCAAGTGAAGTTAACAATTATAATTGACAAATTTATTGGTTTAACCTCATCCACCCAACATATTCTTTGAAACTTTCAAGAGTTTTTGTAGGGTCTGTATTCTAAAAAAAAACTCTTTTCTTGATTTGTAATCAGGCCCTAAAAAAATTTGTGACACGTATGTGGCCAACTGTGCATGGATATGATTTAGGTTTGGCCTCACCTGAGCTCCTGTTACTTGTAAAAAATATCATCTTGAAGTTCAATCCCATGATTTAACTTAAGATTCCTCCTTCAATTTTGCTGATGACTGATTTTATATGTATTCTTTATTGTTCTGATCTTTTGTAAGTAATTCTATAACAATTAATCATATAAAATGTAGGTTTGTGTTAACAATAATAGCTAGTTCGATTTACTTCTTATTAACAATAAATCACAGAGTTTAATTATGTTAAGAAAAAAATATAGATCATGAAATGATTCAAATTTGATGCGGTAATATTGCTTTATTTTGTCTTCCTTTACTCCATGACTAGGGATAATGGACAAGCCTAGATCCCATATCAATATTATGGAGAAATCAAAGTTTAATGAAGTACATGCATCCACTCTTAATAAAATAGTTGTACACATCTTATTCACTTATGTGTTAGATGTTCGTCATTCTAGTCTTACATTTACCCATTAAATCGTAAAATCTGGAGAAATTTGTCCCTAGTTGTGGACTCGAAGGAGTTGTATTCCAGATATTGTTTGTAGCGTTTGATTTTGTCAGATCTTAATAAAAATCTGACCAGATTAACGTCGGATTTCATAAAAATAAAATAAATTAAATTAATGAAGTAAAATATGCAAATTCCGTGTTTACATCACATTAATCCGAAGGAAACATACATATAACTGACTGTGACAAGGCTAGTCTTCTCTTAATTTCTAGTTTTCTTCAAATCTACCCCAAATTAAAGTGTTCTTTAATTATCTCCAAAAACCATTGAATTGAATTTGTCAATACTCAATAATATTATCAAATGATTCACATTCGTCCACAGGTCAAAATATATGGAAAAAAACAAATTTCATTTAATGTGCATTAACATCACTCTTTGAAAAAGAAGAAGAATAATAACTAATTTAATGTGAACGTACACTACTATATATCAACACTGCACCACTACTATAAATATATCAACACAACACCACTACTATATATCCTCATTAACAACTCCAAGCTCCCTGTCTCTCTTGCCTTTACAATAAATATCCTCTTTGTTGTGTTTTCAACATATAACTAAAACATAATCAAAATATATATTAATTAAGCTTATAAAATTCAAAGCTTAATAATATCCGACTATGGCAGCCAATATTGTTGCATTGGTTCTTGTTGCCCTCCTGTATTTTCCAATTTCTTCTCCTGTGAATGCTCTGAGCTCAAACTACTATGACAAAACATGTCCTCAGCTCGAGACAGCGGTTAGATACGCGGTCCAGAAATCTATGATGAATGACAGAACAGTCCCGGCTGCTCTACTTCGCATGCACTTCCACGATTGCTTTATCAAGGTAATTAACCATTTTCATCACATAAACATATCTATATATAAATTTTTTATCGATTTGATTTTGAAACGTGACAATGTGATTTTACGAAGAATATATATAATTGTTTTCGTACATGCAAAGCAGGGTTGCGATGCTTCTGTGTTGTTGGCGTCGAAAGGAAAAAACGAAGCAGAAAAGGATGGGCCTCCAAACGTATCATTGCATGCATTTTATGTAATTGACAATGCAAAGAAAGCTGTGGAAGCTTTGTGCCCTGGCGTGGTCTCTTGTGCTGATATCTTGGCTTTGGCGGCCCGCGACGCAGTTGCTTTGGTTAGTTACTATCAACTCATAAATTATTAGAGTGATTAAATATCATTGTTCGACTTTGATCTGAGAGTTCTGGGTTCAAGTCCCCTCTCATTGTTGGCTTAGATTGAGATTTCGGTGGAGTAGCTTAAACTGGCACACTTAGCTTGTAGTACTCTTGTACAGAGATTGACTACTAAATTAACTAGCTACACCATTAAAAATTTAAAATATCGTTTAATTTGATATGTTTTGATTATATGCTATAGTCTGGAGGTCCAACTTGGGATGTGCCAAAAGGAAGAAAAGATGGTAGAATTTCAAAGGCTACCGATACCGTGCAATTGCCAGCTCCCACCTCTAACGTATCTGAACTTCAACAAAGCTTCTCCCAGAGAGGTTTCTCCATGAAAGACCTCGTTGCTCTCTCAGGTACGTATTATCCATTCCGAAACGAACCTGTATTCTCTGCTGATATGAGCTTTTACCTAAATAGGTTTTTTCGAAACAAATATTGCAGGAGGCCATACGCTTGGATTCGCTCACTGCTCATCTTTTCAAAACAGAATCCACAATTTCAATGCCACACATGACGTCGACCCAACAATGAACCCATCCTTCGCAGCCAGTTTGAGAAGTGTTTGTCCGATGCACAACATGGTGAAAAACTCTGGAGCTACGTTGGATTCCTCGCCGACTGCTTTCGACAATGCGTACTACAAACTGCTTCTTCAAGGGAAGAGCCTTTTCTCTTCGGACCAAGCTCTGCTCACAGCACCAAACACCAAAAATCTAGTCTCCAAGTTCGCTGCCTCACAAAAAGCATTTGAAAAGGCGTTTGTCCGGTCGATGATCAAGACGAGTAGAATCTCAGGCCATGGACAAGAGATCAGGCTCGACTGCAAAGCTGTTAATTAGGTGATTTTTGTTGATTTGTTAGCATGGATAATTAGGGCTCAAAAAAAAAAATTGTCACTATTTGAGCCGTGTTTTGTAAGAAAGACAAAAATATCCATTTTTTTGTCACTTTGAGTCGTTTTCAAACCTAGAGAGATTTGAGTCGTTTTCAAACCTAGAGAGAAAACAGTAGAGAGAGAAAGTATCAGCTGCAAGAACATACGCCTAAAAATCTCACGGCGAACTCACCGGCAGCGGCGCTACAGTTCTTTTAACACTTTTTCCGAGCCTTTTGAAACACTCTCCGAGGTTTTTAAATTGTAATCCAAGCTTTTTTAAGGAATAAGAATAGGTTTGTCAATTTTGAATCTCTGAACCTTTTAACACTGTCTCTGAGCCTTTTGAAAAGTAATTCAAGCTTTTTTAAGGAATATGAATAGGTTTGTTAATTTTGAATCTCCGAACCTTTTAACATAATCTCCGAACCTTTTAACATTATCTCTGAGCCTTTTCAAATACTGTCAACAGTAATCCGAGCTTTTTAAAAGAATATGAATAGGCTTGTCAATTTTGAATCTCCTAGCCTTTTAACACTATCTTCGAGCTTTTTAAAACACTGTCCGAACTTATTTAAGGAATATGAATACGTTTGTAAATTTTGAATCTCCGAGCCTTTTAACATTGTCTCCTAGCATTTTCAAACACTGTACGAGCCTTTTCAACAGTAATCAAAGACTTTGTAAATAGTTTCTAAGCCTTTTAAATTAGTCTCCGAGCCTATTTAACCATCAGCTTTTTTTGTTAATTTTGTGTCTCAGAGACTTTGTAAATAGTCTCTGAGCTTTTTCAATTAGATTCAAAATTCACACAACCAGTTTAAGGTTTTCAAAAGACTCAGAGAACAAATGAAAAGGAGCCTAATTAGGGTTTTAAATTGGGCAAAAAAAAAAAAAAAGCTCTGGGGTCTCCCGAATGCGTTTGTATAGAGCTACTAAACTAATTATCCAATGAAGATGCACTGATAATGTTATGATGTTGGACCTTCATTGGAGGTCTGTTAAACAGACCTCTATGAAGAAGATGAAAGAATAAAATCTCAGAAAATTTCAAAATAAGAGAATGTTAGTAAGGACATTTTTGGAAATCACTTACCTTAGTGCATTTTAAACTTAACTTATTAAATCACTCACTTTGCCACCAAATCAATTCAAAAATGTGACATTTTCCACCAATTCCACTCGATAATTATTGTCAAATTTGATGTTTTGAATGATTAGAGAGAAGTATAAATTTAGTATTACCGTAACTTTTATAATAATCATTGTTAGCTGTGTCAAATGAATAATCAGCTATAAAGTTAATTGTCAGATGTTGAAAGCAGTATAAAATAAGTTTGGCAATTTTATTACAAAAGTGTTGAAATTAATTACAATGTCTAAATTATATATGATTTTAGAACAATACTTCATTTTTTTTTTTCATTAGTTATTTATATTAAATCAATATTTAAGTAGAATATTTAAATTAGAAAAAAAAAATCCATAAGAACAAAAAAAATATTTTTAAAAGTTTTTTAAATCAAATCAATATTTAAATAAAATATTTAATTTTGAAATGAAAAAAAAGGTATATAAATGATTTTAACTTGATTTCGTAAGGATAATAATGATATTCTAAAATATTCATTAAATGTTTAAATAGATTATTCCATAATAACTTTCAAAAAATAACCCCCCACATACTTCTCAAAATCATTATCAAAACTTGCAAAACTATCAAGTAATCACTTTTGAAAGTGTTACTAAACATCATTTTATATCAAAATTATAAAATAAGTTGCTTTTAACTTTTGAAAAGCAATACCAAATTGGTTCAAAGTGATGGTAAGGGGTTAGAATAATAGTATTACTCAAGTAGTGTATTCAAGAATTAATGTTCGAGATTTGGATATAATGTATTATTATCTCATTAGTGTATTGTTCTAATGGAAGATCAGTTCTTTTATTTCTTTATTCTTTGCTTCTACTTCCTTGATTATCAATTTAAATGAAAATTGTTATCATTAACTCGTTGGTTACAGTCCAAGAAAAGTAGCGAGTTACACAATTGGCTGAAAAGACTTTAAGAATTGTTGTTGATGAAAATTACACTGGGCTTGATTTTTAAACGGCCCATATTTCCTTTGACTAGATGGTTATCGGCCCAATATCAATCAGAGAATTACACGATGGGCTAATGACTTGCCTGGGCACATCATAGATGGGCTTTAAAATTAAACTGGGCTGGGAAGTTAAAACGGCCCAAGACAAATCACAGAATTACGCTGATGACGTGCCCGGGCACGTCACCAATACCCTGACAAGACCCGATGGGCTTTAAAGGGTTGAAGATAAAAATTAAACTGGGCTGGGCTTTTAAAGGGCCCAACAACAATCAAATAATTTGCGTAATGGGCTAATGATGTTCCCGGATACGTCACGAAAAGCCAGACAAAAGTTAACTGAACAACACAACACAAAACTCAACACTGTACTTGGGAACCACTGAAGAAACAAAGACGCCCCTTTTTTTTTTTTTGGGTGGCCCTTTTTTGGATTTCTGTACGGAATTTACAGACCAGGGAATCTGATTTTCAATTTCATTGTTTGTTTTTGTAATTATTATTATTATTTAATAATAATAATAATATATATATAAATGTTCAAGTCAGTATGCACTGATATAACTTCATTGGTGCATTGGATATGGACCATTAGATTTACATACTTTGACTCAAAGTGTATGCACTTATCAAAACTTCTCCACAATCAGTGGTCTATATATATTGATACTGATGTAGTTCAGTGAACACTGATGTAACGGGAATAATAATAATAATTATATATATATATATATATATACTATTGTTGGACCTAACAATAATAAAAGTTAAGACCTAAGAATAATGATAATAATGTTTCTCTCTGTTCTCTGATACTTATTCTTCTCTCTCCTCAAATAGATATTGTTCTCTATCTTCAACTCTCCGTAATCATTCCTTCTATGCAAATTACAAGCATTTCTCAAACAATTTCCAGCAATAAAAAAAATTGATCAAAGCGAATTAACACAACTTTTTTTAGGTACAAATAAAAACAATATTGTTCAATACAATAGGTTAAAAAAGAAAAAGAAAAAAAAAAAAAAAAAAAAAAAAAACAATCACCGTGTATCACAAACTTGGTTTTTACCGACCGTGTATATATATATAGTGGAAATGGTGGAAAGTATCACCTTTTTCAACTGATTTGGTGACTCTATGACCGGTTTAATAACTTAAGTTTAAAAGGCACCTATTATGGTGAACTACCAAAACTGCCCTTAGATAATCATTTATGTTATTGTGTTTGTCTGGTTCTCTCTCCACACTTCCAACAAAAACGATAACGGGGTTAGTCTCTCTCTCTCTCTATCTCTCTCTCAATACAAATAGAAGTTCAAGATCAAAACAACTGGACGTGCTTCATTACAACAAGGTAATATTTCGTGTAAATACTTCTTTTCATTTGTTCACATTTTCATTGTGACAATTGTGGATCTCCGAGACTTTGTCACCTTTTTCCGAGCCTTTTTAAAAATCACTAATCGAGCATTTTCATGTCTTGTCCGAGCCTTTTCATGTCTTGTCCGAGCCTTTTTATGTCTGCTCCGAGCCTTTTCAAAAATCAGTAATTGAGCCTTTTGAAGTCTTCTCCGAGCTTTTTCATGTCTTGTCCGAGCCTTTGCAAGTCTTCTCCGAGCCTTTTGAAGTTTTGTCCGAGACTTTTATAAAATAACTATTCGAGCATTTTCAAGTCTTCTCCGAGCTTTTTCATGTCTTCTCCGAGACTTTTCAAAAATCACTAATCGAGCCTTTTCAAGTCTTCTCCGAGCTTTTTCATGTCTTCTCCGAGACTTTTCAAAAATCACTAATCGAGCCTTTTCAAGTCTTATCCGAGCTTTTTCATGTCTTGTTCGAGCCTTTTGAAGTCTTCTCCGAGACTTTTAAAAAATAACTATTCGAGCATTTTCAAGTCTTCTCTGAGACTTTTCAAAATTCAGTAATCGAGCCTTTTCAAGTCTTCTCCGAGCCTTTTCAAGTCTTCTCCGAGCATTTTCATGTCTTGTCCGAGCATTTTCAAGTCTTCTCCGAGACTTTTAAAAAATAACTATTCGAGCTTTTTCATGTCTTGTCCGAGCCTTTGCAAGTCTTCTCCGAGCCTTTTGAAGTTTTGTCCGAGACTTTTAAAAAATAACTATTCGAGCATTTTCAAGTCTTCTCCGAGCTTTTTCATGTCTTCTCCGAGACTTTTCAAGTCTTCTCCGAGACTTTTAAAAAATAACTATTCGAGCTTTTTCATGTCTTGTCCGAGCCTTTGCAAGTCTTCTCCGAGCCTTTTGAAGTTTTGTCCGAGACTTTTAAAAAATAACTATTCGAGCATTTTCAAGTCTTCTCCGAGCTTTTTCATGTCTTCTCCGAGACTTTTCAAAAATAAATAATCGAGACTTTTCATGTCTTCTCCGAGCCTTTTCATATCATCTCCGAGACTTTTCAAAAATTAGTAATCGAGCCTTTTCAAGTCTTCTCCGAGATTTTCAAGTCATCTCCGAGACTTTTCAAATAATCACTAATCGAGCCTTGTTAGGTCTTCTCCGAGACTTTTTATTGAATTACTAATAGAGTCTTTTAAAGACTTTTTCGAGACCAAAAATGTCTTTTTCGAAACTTTCATGTATTCTTCGAGACTTTGCTAGTGTTCTCCGAGCCTTTTAAATATCCTCACCCGAGCCTTTGTAAATGTAATTTATGAAAATATTTTGTACTCCTGAGTTTTAATTAATAGTTTTGATTAATTTGACAGCATCATGAATCGGGTTAGAATAGTAATATCTTACAACGGTCAATGAGAGCAACTACCCGACGGAAGTCAGAGGTTTGTTGGATCCGATAACAAGGGAATGTATGTGTCAAAGAATATGACTTACGAAGAATTGGTGGCGATCGTGCATACCATTGTGAAGTATGATGTAAACAAATTCAATGTTGATCTGGCATCAGTATCAATCGTTCCTGGCAGTACATGTCGTACATTTATAAGAAATAACGATGATGTTCAGTTTATGCTAGGGGAAGATCGGGTGATCCCTCAAGTATGTGTAAGTCTAACTCAGAGGACACCTGGAGATGTGATAGGGAATGATATTCCTCCTCCTGAAAATACCCAACAATTTGGATCCTTTAGCGGTAGCAACCAACTATATCCCCAAAGGAGTTTCGCCGAAAGTGGGGAAAACATGTGTGGTGTCCCACCGGTAGCGGTTGACCAAGTAGTTGAACCTCAATTTGGCAATGTGTTTGGTTGTCGAATTGAGCAGTACCATGAGGTGGATAATGAGGCAAATAATGAACAGGTAGATGATCTAGAAAATGTGGATGAAGAGCGTACACAAATTCAAACACAAGGAAGACATGTACAAGGAGTTAGTTGCACTGTACCAAATATGCCTGGGACTTCCGAGGTCCGACATAATATAACTGTATCTGATTCTGATAATACGATAACGTGGGTTATTCCCGGAGCAGATTCATACTCGTTTGGTATTGGTAGAAGCAGCACCTTGGCAACGCAAGAACCTACATGCATGATTTATAAAGGTCAATTTTTCCCGAGTAAAAAGGATTTGAAGAGGCTAGTTGGCCTTTTTTCAATGCGGGAGAACTTTGAATGGAAGGTGAAAAGGTCTAATAAGACAACGTTACATCTAGTTTGCATCATTGACAACTGTACGTGGAAATTAAGAGCGGTGAGGAGAGATGAAAGGGACTTACTTCCAAGTCAGAAGTTTTGTCAACCAGCACAGTTGTCCTTTGGAGGAGGTTCACCGTCGCCACCGACAAGCTAGTGCAGTCATAATCGGAGAAGTCATTGCACCTAGACTTCAACAACATGATGGTCGTCTCATGCGTCCGAAGGACATAATCGCCGATATGAAAACAATGTATGGCATCCAAGTCATGTACAGTAAGGCACATGATGCCTTGCAATATGCATTGTCCTTGACCTATGGAACGCATGAAGAAAGTTTCAAATTGTTACCATCGTTTGCGTACGTTTTGGAACAGCAAAATCCTGGCACAATCACCGACTTACAATCCGCAGACGATGATACATTTTTATACTTTTTCATGTCGTTGGGGTCCTCAATTAGAGGTTTTCGGAGGTGTATGTGTCCTGTGATTGCAGTTGATGGTACCCATTTAAAGGGAAGATTCGGGGGTACAATGTCTGTTGCAACTGCACAAGATGGAAACGAACAGGTGTATCCAATTGCTTTTGGGTACGGTGACTCAGAAAACAACCTTTCATGGGAGTGGTTTTTGGAATGCTTGAGGGGTGCCCTTGGTCATATAGATGATCTGGTTTTCATTTCCGATCGCCATGCAAGCATTGAAGCGGGGATTTCTAAAGTATTCCCTTATGCAACCCATACGATATGTTGCTGGCATTTTGGTGAAAATATGAAGAAGCGATTCCACAGAAAGGATGTTGCCGACATAATGGATTCAGCAGCTAGGACGTACAGTGAATTCAATTATAACAGGCACATGGAGGAGTTACATAGGCTGCACAAGGGTGCATTCGAATATGCCATTGCTGCCGGTCCACACAAGTGGTCTCGCGTACACTGTCCCCAAAGAAGGTACAGGCTGATGACCACAAATGTCGCTGAGTGCATAAACTCATGCCTAAAATTCGCACGGCAACTGCCAATGATGACACTGGCGGAGTTCATTAGCAATATGCTACAAAAGTGGTTTCACGATCGTCATGCAGCTACACGGTCCATGCGTCATCAACTGACCGACGCAGCACATCTTGTGATCCTAAAACGTGTCGAGAAGTGCAATTATATGACCGTAAATCCAGTTGACTGGAACATATTCTCCGTCAAATTGAAGGGAAACCAATGGACGGTTAACTTACACTTGAAGACTTGCACATGCAACAAATTCCAAATGGACCATTTCCCATGTTCTCATGCACTCGCAGCGGCAAGGTACATGAGATGTTACAGTTAACGATTTATATTATTTGGGTTCGTGAATCTCATTGTTTTCATTGTTGTAGGGAGCGAAACTTGGATTTCACATCTCTGTGTGCGGACTACTACAAGAGAGAGACACTTATTGATGCATACTCGGTTCCTATTATGCCTGTTGGCCATCCTTCTTCATGGGTAGTGCCATCCGACATCGCATCTCGGGTGGTTTTAAATCCAAAGTCGAAGAGACAATCAGGTCGCCCGATGGAGGGTCGACATGCCTCGTCTTCGGAGAGGACAACCACACAGTCGTGTAGAAGATGTGGACAATCAGGACATAATAGCAGGCGGTGCTCCAACCCACCGATGGTTAATGAAGGTCCCAGCATAAGTGTTCCCGATGAATACCGTCGCAAGTGCAGCATCTGTCATTCAATTGGACACAACAAACAAACGTGTCCTGAGAAAGACTCTACCGTAGAATGAATGGAGCCATTGAGGAAGGCGATCAAACATAACAAGGCAGTACAAGAGGAACATGTCTCCAACTTGATGTCTTCCAACATCGTCCAGACGTTGGGAACCATGCTCGATACAGTTGTGTTATGAGACCGTTGGTTATTATGCTTTTTTATGTTGAACTATTATGATCTATTTATTGGTTGTTCGTTTAATGCCATATTGTATCTTTTGTTATAGTGTCTACAATTCATTGTATTGTTTATGGATTTCAATATATCAAATGTGTGTTCAAGTGTTAATTGCAAACAACTAAATTTTTTTAAAAAATAATTTCATTTCATTACTCAAATGTTATGTACATCAACTAAATCACTAACTGGAAGACCAATCCTTTGAGTTACAATAAACCTCCACAGCCATCTTCTCTCGGATGGTGCCCATTTCGTTTTCTGACCAGTCGAACGTATCCCTGTTCGCTGCCAGGTACTCTATCAATCTCAAAGTATGGGCACCACAGTTACCACTGCAATTCACCACATAAACAACCGTTAGAATTGAATGTTATTAAAACCGATTAGGATAGAATAAGATCTTTAAACAGTCATACCCTCTATCATGTTGGGGTACACGGTCTCTAGACACAATGTTGAGTGGAAAGAGCTTATTCTGCAATGTATACGTCATATCGCCCCTCCGTCTGCGACCGTGAAAGTCCAACGCATGCAGCATCGACGGTAAAAAATATCGTAAGCAAGCGAGCTGTGTTTTCCTATGGCGAAATGGTACCTCCTGTCTGAACGGGTCCATCAGGTAAATACTCCCTGTTGTGAGGTTGACGCTGGCTAGTGCCCAATGCGTACGTCCAAGGTTGCAAGGAATCAAAACCTATATGTGTTTCAACAAAGTGTTATCAATGGGAAATTTATTTAAAATTCAAATTCAAAAGAAATTAATAAAACACTGACCACGTCAACTTCGTTCCATGGTTTGGTTCCTACCGGGACCAATCCACGTACCACCGCAAGGTCCTCAGTGGACCACTGATGCTTGAACATAGACCAACTGCGGCGGGGTTTGTCGGCCCCACTTCCCATCAATCTGTCCCAGTCATTCAATAACCATGACTGTACAAAGAAAATTTATAAAACGTTAGATAAAAGATGTACGAAACACATAAATAGATGTTCAAAAGCCGTACAAATTAAACACTTACATAGAACTGTGAATCCAGTATGTTGATCCTCGGACCGTAGACAGTGGAGTAATATCTCTGACGCTTCCGCAGAATATGCAAGTACGCGTCCATATGCTGACAATTTCAACATTTTGTATTGTTAGCATTCTACTATTTCAGAAACATCTTATACACAATGTTCAGGTAAGGACCATACCGTATCCTCCAACTTCATGTTGTTCGTTTGAAATCGTTGGAACCAAGGGACACCAACTGGCTCGAGTAGATCCACATCACGCCTGCATAATTTTTGAAAAAGTTATATAAGAAAGTCGTTTTACTTAGCAGTTTCAAAATACAAATTAATTTTTGTAATATTTGCGATTATACTTACAATTCCCCAGTCGAGTTCCTCTTATAGGCTTGGTACGCCGCAAGGTGGTCAGGATCTATCAATGCGTGGAGCGCCCATACATGTGCTGGTTGTGGCCTAATCCTTGGCCTCTTCGGCCGACAGGGGTCAGTGTATGGGGTCCGCTGCTACCAACCTGCCCTGCGAACCCGATCCTGACGTTGAAGGGGTGGGGTAATCCGGTCCACAGAAAGGATGTGATCCACTGGATGGCTGAGCTGTAAGGAGGAACTCTGTTCCCGTGTATTGCCTCCAGAGGTGCGATGTGTTGACGGACTATGTCCCCCTGTATCGCCTGTAGGGGTGCGCTGTACATTGGAACTATGTCGCCGTCGATCGCGCCGTCGATCGCCTGCAGGTGTAAGCTCTTTGGGTGCACTGAGACTGGGGATCTCTGTCTCTGTGGAATAAATGAAGGGGTGCTCTGCACGAGGATCGACCGGAGGGGTGTGCTGTAAGGAGGTGCTCTGTACCAGTTCTTGAGAATGAACAGGTTGGTCTGGTAAAACCTGCTGAGGTTCTTCCTCTATCTCCATAGGTGTTGTATCAGTACCACTAGTACCACGAGTAACCTCCTCTCGTGGTGTCACACCAGGCCCTTGCTGATCACCCTGATGACTACCTGTCCTCCCTCTGGGACTGAAGTCTCGGTGTCCGTCTGGGTCATCGAAGGGGGTCATCGAAGGGTGGGTCATCGAACCGTGTACCTCGAGTACGGGCGTGCGACGTCGAACCCTGAAGCCCTCGAATCAAATCTAGCAACTCCTTATGCTGTTGATCTCGTTTCTCATTACTCTTTCGCACCTCCTCCTGTAACTCGCGTAACGCATCCATTAGTTCAGTATACCGACGGTCCTGAAAGGATTTCGAAATTGTCAGTACTAAAACCATTCACTCGATTGAAATTAAATAATACGGTAAAAAGAATTATACGTACCTCTGTTTGCCCTCCAACGCCTCCTCGTGAGTCATCTCCAGTTCGAGAGTCATCTCTAGTTCGAGGCTCTCTAGGCAACGTGAATCGAACCCGCCTAGTCCTCGCGAGACGAATATGACGACCGTCCGAGTCAGAACCCTCTGTATCACTGGGTTCGAAAGACGGACCCTCAGTGTCACTGGTTCCAGCAGTTGTATATCGTTCGGGGTCAGAGACGGGAACAGGTATATCACCGAGATCAGCATCATACAAACTGCCTCCCTGGGAAATGCCCTCGAAGTACCGTTCAGCCCTCTCAGTTGCCGTCGGCACCAATTTCACCCTCGCAAACATCTGAAATTGCAGTTAGACCATTGTAATTATATACATACTAATAGTTATGAACATAAAATATATATATATATAGATATTTACACTTTCAAGGAAAATGCTATTCAACTTCTCCCCCCTCGGTCGCGTACTCAACTCCCATTTTAGAATTCGGGGGGAGAGCTCGATTTCCCTCCGCTTCCCACATCCGCTGTTGCCAAGCTCGGGGATAACCTCGAAAGCAAATATCTACAAAACAGCTAAGAACGATAAGAATCCAATACAATACATAAGTCATATGAAAAAAATAACAAATTCAAAATTCTCACCAACAGGGCGTGCGTTAGCCCATATATGTTATATGTCTCCGTGGTGTGTACATCAACGCCCTTTCGTCGCTGGCGTTGTTCAAACCGCCTACGTCGACCATCCAACGCATGCTTGAAACCGTATATAGACCGCCTATACACGTGTGCACCCCACGGGAACGCATCAAAAGCGTCCAAGTCCTCGACTAGGCGAAACTGCCATACTGGAACTTTCTCTCTCTCGTCCAACCCCATCAGTATCCAGTTAAGCATATACAATAAGCAAAGCTTAACCGCATCGTACTGCTCAGAAAAAACACCAATCCGTAGAACGGCTTTCAGCTCTGCATACTCGACCTCATCTCGACCCTCAAAGTACCGCTGGTGTATGCCATTCTCTACCATATCATAGGTCGACGTGTCAGGAAGTTCTCCGAACTTCAATCCGGTGATTAGACAAAACTCAACCTTTGAGAACCGGACCGAATGCCTTCCTAACAAAAATCTCATCTCATCTTCAGGCCCATCGTGATGCAACTCGCGAATAAGCAACCGATGTACAATGCCAGCTGAAAACTTCATCCCACGATCCATCCGAAGGAGGTGTCCAAAACACGACTCAGTATACCGACGTCGTTCTTCGATCGCAAGATGTTCAGGTACCTTGTTAAGTGCGTTGTCGATATCTGTAAGGTCATCAAAATGGTCATGTCGAGTTATTTTCCCCGAATACCTTTCTTCCTCTGGAGTTTTAAGCGAATCTTTTAGTTGATTCCTCATCTGCATATTGACATAAAAAAAATATATCTAGTTAAATAAAATAAATAATATAAAAATGAAAGGTTTCGGACACTAAATGAAAAGTCTCGGACACTATATGAAAAGGCTCGAAAACTATATGAAAAGGCTCGGGCACTATATGGAAAGGCTCGGAAACTATATGAAAAGGCTCGGACACTATATGAAAAGGCTCGGAAACTATATGAAAAGGCTCGGACACTATATGAAAAGGCTCGGAAACTATATGAAAAGGCTCGGACACTATATGAAAAGGCTCGGACACTATATGAAAAGGCTCGGAAACTATATGAAAAGGCTCGGACACTATATGAAAAGGCTCGGACAATATATGAAAAGGCTCGGAAACTATATGAAAAGGCTCGGACACTATATGAAAAGGCTCGGACAACTATATGAAAAGGCTCGGAAAATATATGAAAAGGCTCGGACAATATATTAAAAGGCTCGGAAACTATATGAAAAGGCTCGGAGACTATATGAAAAGCTTGGAGATTCTAATTCTAGAAACCTATTCATATTCCTTAAAAGGCTCGGATTACTATTTAAAAGTCTCGGACAATGTTTTAAAAGGCTCGGATCCTATTTTAAAAGTCTCGGAGCCAGTGTGAAAGGCTCGGAGATTCAAATAGCAGAAACCTATTCAAAATGCTCGGAAAAGGCTCGGATTACATGTGAAAAGCTCGGAAAAGGCTTGAAAACCCAGAACTTCATCGTGTTCAACAGAATTTTTTCATAAATTTAAACCCTAACCTAATCAAACAAACCTAATCAACAACAAATCAAATCAAACGAACATCCAACATCAAACGCAAATAAAAGTTTCAACAACAAAAACGCGTCAGAAAATCATATCACCTTCTCGTCGATTTCAAGACTGTATCGCCACCGCCGGCAGGTTTCCCATGAGATTTAGTACCGGATTTCTTGCACCCAAGGTCTCTCTTTCCACTGTTCTCTCTCTCTCAACTTTTTTCTCTTCAGACGCAAACTGACAAGAATGAGGGTATTTTTGTCTGGTCACCTAAATAGGTGCCTTTTAAACTTACATTAGTAAACCAGTGACATTCTCACAAAAGCCCCTCCAAATAGTGACAAAAAATTTTTGAACCCTATATATATATATATATATATATATATATAAAACAATTAGTAAAAATAAAAACTTTTGAGTTTCTAGTTTTTTCGGCAGTCTCTTGTTACTCGTATAGCTTTTAGAGTAGTGGGTAAATTAATTTTTGTGATAGTTGTACGGTCGGTAAAAAAAGAGAGAGAGTAAAAAACGGCAATATAGGTGTAGTTCAACCGGTAGATGGACGGATTTAGGGTTTTGACAAATAATCCTCAAATCAATAGTTCGAATCCTACTAATAACAAAAAAACTTTAAAAAAAATATATGGTCTAGATAGGTGGATAGATAGATACAGTAAAATAATAATAATAATAATAATAATAAACAACTTTGTTCATAAATATTTTTTAAAGTTGGAGATTGTCCGAGTAAAGAACAGTTTAGCAATTTTGAGTTTTTGTGATTTCCCTTAAAAAAAAAAAAAAAAAAAGTTAGATAGGAGAAAGTGAGTTTAATATGGTAATTAAAGATTCAAGAGATGGAGAAATTGGGAGAGATAGTATTTAATAAGGTAATATTTAAAGATTAAGAAGAGATAAATTTTTTTTTTTTTAATTCAAAAAAAATTTATCTATTAGATAATAAAAAGACTATTTATTGTAATATTGATTAAGTACGAGATTCCATACGTTTTTTTATATGTGATTCCAAATAGATATTGGTATCTATTGGAAAATGTTCGACTAACACAAATATCTATTAAGAATCCTCTATACATACATATATATATATATATATATATATATGGAAGATCAAGCACCTGACATAGTATAAATATTTGTAAGATATGAATTGCAAAAATTGTGTTTTTAAAGAGAGTTTTATATAGTACATGAACTCTATAGTTGAAAATGTGTCTTTTACTTTTACCTTGAATATGTAAGTTGATTCCGATGTCAAATAACCTTATATAAAAAAATAAATAAATAAAATTTAACAATTCACATATCTTAGATGACAAATTCATCAGTCCTCTTAAAGAAGTATATAAAACCACAGAAAAAGTTTAGCAGCAAAAGACATGAGTAGCCCATGCAGGACCGATTCAATAGTGATGATCACTTGTTGCCCAGAAATGGTTACCCGTTGGCCAAAAAATTGCATGAAACTTTCAAGACTGTAATAATAAATTTAAATGAATTTAAGTTGAACGTTGAAGAGATTCGATGGGAAAACCTTCACGCCCACATCAATAAAATTATTTCTGATACCAACATTGTGATCTTTTAACTTCAAAAACTATTGGTTTGATATAATTTGAAAAAACAAAAACAAAAACAAAAACAAAAACAAAACAAAAAAATCTTGAATGAATCAAATAAATTGTGCCAATTCACTTATATTATGTTATGTGGTGTATATTAGTATATATATACTAATGTGAGTGAACGACCGAAAATTTCCTCCATGCTCAATCTGTGACAGGTAAATTATCTTACAAAAATTTAGGGAATTCTTAATGTCGTTCTCATGCATATAATTTTGATCCTTTCAATTATTTTTCCCAAGCAATTAATCACTGCCTCTTCTCAACTGTGATTTCCAATGTGAAACAAGCTGCCATATGTAAAGGGCAGACCTGTAAACGTTTTTCAGTTGTTGTTTTTCGAAAAGAAAAATGAAAATGAAAACGAAAACAATATTTTTTGTTTCAGTTTCAAAATTCGAAAACTCGTCTGGTAACATATACTGAAATCCGTATTTTTAAAATGAAAACGGGAAATACACGTCTAGTAAGTTAAGTGAAAACTATCGAAAATTGCAATATCAATTTTTACATTTTGTTTAATATTATAACAATTATAAACAAATTGATAATTAACCGATAAAATTTTTGTAATGAAATTTATAAATTAAACAAAATTAACACAACACAAATTGATCCAGAGTAGTTGAAGAAGAAGAAGACCATATCGGTGGTGAGTGGCGAGAGGCGAAGCAGATCGACGGCGAGCGGCGAGAGAGATCAGTTCAACCGCAAGTAGAGATTAGTTCGACGGCAAGAGGCGAGGAAGATCAGTTCGACCGCAAGCAGAGATCAGATCGACTGCGAGTGGCGAGAGAGATCAGTTCGACGGCAAGCGGCGAGAGGTAAAGGCAGATCGACGGTGAGAACGGCGGCGAGCGGAGGAGGAGGAAGAGCTGTGAAGGAAGAAAGAAGATGAAGATGGGAAGAGAAGAGAAGATACTGATCCAAATACATTCAAAAGAAAGAAAAAAAATTGTTAATTTTTGTTGAAAAACAAAGAAAACATCTTCTTCTTTTTCTTCTTTTTTTTTTTTTTTTTTTTTTTTTTAAATTTTCCATTTTTAAAATTGGTTTTGTTTTTTATTTTATTTTTATATTTTAAAAATAAAATGAAAAACGGTTAACGAACTTGATTTTGAAATCGTTTTTAGAAAAAAAAAAAAAATAAAAAAAAAAAAGAAGAGAAAACAAACTGAAAAGCCCAAGATAGGCCCTAAGATTCCCTTATCTTTCTCAAATATAGATTTAAGCTGTTGTATATTTTTTTTAATAATTTTATCTCTTATATTACAATAATGATATTTGTTTAAGAAAGCTAGGTAACTTGAACACCATTGCATACCACCTCTGAAATATCGATTCGGAATTTAAAACACTATGGGACACCTGGAAACCATGACCCACCGATCCATCATCAATAGACTTTGCATGTAAATTGACACTTATCGATCTAATAACGACACATGTCAAAACCAGCTAATATGACAAAGGCAAGGCACCTTCGGTGGTGTCAGACCAAGGCCTTATATAAACCCCTTCTCAACTTGCTTAAAGGGTAACTTTTTCATTTTTATCATGGGATAAGCATACACTTATTTACATTCACACAGGAGATATCTAATCCTGTTAGTGTAACCTCCGAAGGGCTCACTTGAAGGCACATTTTCAACCCAACACCATCTATAAGATGCATCTAATAATTTTATATTTATATTTAAACTTCGTTAAAATTTTAGATGGTATGTACCCGAAAGATCCCTAAAAATAATTTATATAATAGAAAGAGAGACATTTGATTCTACCTTTTATATATATATATATATATAACACAGTTAGATATCAGTATCTATTAAAAAATGTTCGATTAACATTCATATCAGAATTCTGCAGGGCAAGATCCTGCAACTCTATAGCTAGTAATGATCTCTTGCCGCCCAAAAACGGTTTCCCATTGGTTGAAGAAAACGGCCAATTAACAGATTCCATGAAACTTTCAAGCCCTTAATAGCAAACTTTCAACAAATTAATTAAATGAACGTTTACAAGACGATTATGTAGTAAACAGTTCTCATCACATCAATACAATTATTTCTCATACTCATATTGTGATCTTTTAACTTTAAAAACTATTGGTTTGATTTAGTCAAATTTGAATGGATCAAGCAAATTGTGTGAACCCATTCATATCAATATGTTCTGTGACGTACTAATTAATCCCACGTACTCTCTTAATCTTACAAAAAATTGGAATTCTGTATGTCGTTTTCATGAATTGAGTTATCTAATTAATATTGTATATTTTTTTACGAGTAATACTATACAATCCAAAAAAAATTAACTAAAATTCAACCAAAATGATGTTGTAAATGAGTTGTTATCACCACCATAAATCATGAGGATGATGTGGTGAATGATATGACAATAACAAATCATTTATCATATCATTTGGATTGATTTTTGGACTAAATTAATTTTTAGATCGACTAGTATTACTCTTCTTTTACGAACTTAACTTAAAATCTTCAATATAATACTCATGAGAGATGATTCTTTTTAGTATAAAGACACAAACTAAAACAAATAGTTAGACTTGGTAGTTGATCACCATGTCTCACGCAACGAATGTTTGGCTAATGTTTCCTTGGAAATCGATAGTTGCAATTTGTGCATAGGTGTTACATAGTTGACCCGAGTCAACACCAATACAAATTCAGCACCTGATAATTTTCATGAATTTAGCTAAGTAATTTAAGACACGATAACGTACTTATCAAGGATATCTTAGTTATTGGATTGTTATTTATTATAAGATGGAGTTTTCTTATTAGAACCGTGTTGATCAAATCAAAGATGCGAAGAAGATGAACCTCAATGACAGTACAGGTAGTTAATTTGACAATCAAATATAGGTAGCAAGTGAAGTTAATAATTATAATTGACAAATTTGTTGGTTTAACCTCATCCACCCAACATATTCTTTGAAACTTTCACGAGTTTTTGTAGGGTCAGTATTCTAAAAAAAAATCCTCTTTGCTTGATTTGTAATCAGGCCCTAAAAAAATGTGTAATGTATGTGGCCACCTGTGCATGGATATGATTTAGCCTCTTGAAGTTCAATCCCATGATTTAACTTAAGATTCCTCCTTCAATTTTGCTGATGACTGATTTTATATGTATTCTTTATTGATATGATCTTTTGTAAGTAATTCTATAACAATTAATCATATAAAATGTAGGTTTGTGTTAACAATAATAGCTAGTTCGATTTACTTCTATTAACAATAAATCACAGAGTTTAAATATGTTAAGAAAAAAATATAGATCATGAAATGATTCAAATTTGATGCAGTAATATCGCTTTATTTTGTCTTCCTACATTCCATGACTAGCAAGCCTAGATCCCATATCAATATTAAGGAGAAATCCAAGATTAATGAAGTACATACATCCACTCTTAACAAAATGGTTGTACACGCCTTATTCACTTTTGTGACAGGTGTTCGTCGTTATGGTCTTACATTTACCTATTAAATCGTAAAATATGGAGAAATCTATCCCTAGTTGTGGACTCGTAGGAGTTGTATTCCAGATATTGTTTGTAGCGTTTGATCTTGTTAGGTCTTAATAAAAATCTGACCAGATTAACGTCGGATTTCAAAAAAAAAAAAAATTAATTAAATTAATGAAGTAAAATATGCAAATTCCTTGTTTACATCACATTAATCCGAAGGAAACATACATATAACTGACCGTGACATGGATCGTCTTCCCTTAATTTATAGTTTTCTTCAAATCTACTCCAAATTTAAGTGTTTTTTAATTATCTCCAAAAACCATTGAATTGAATTTGTCAATAATATTATCAAATGATTCACATTCGTCCACATGTCAAAATATATGGAAAAAACAACTTCATTTAATGTGTGTTAACATCACTCTTTGAAAAAGGATCGAAGAAGATATATGTGATCACCACTACTATATAGCAACACTGAGCCACTACTATAAATATATCAACACAACACCACTACTATATATCCTCATTAACAACTCCAAGCTCCCTGTCTCTCTTGCCTTTACAATAAATATCCTCTTTGTTGTGTTTTCAGCATATAACTAAAACATAATCAAAATATATATTAATTAAGCTTATACAATTCAAAGCTTAATAATATCCAACTATGGCAGGCAATATTGTTGCATTGGTTCTTGTTGCCCTCCTGTATTTTCCAATTTCTCCTCCTGTGAGTGCTCTGAGCTCAAACTACTACGACAAAACATGTCCTCAGCTCGAGACAGCGGTTACATACGCAGTCCATAAAGCTATGATGAATGACAAAACAGTCCCGGCTGCTCTACTTCGCATGCACTTCCACGATTGCTTTATCATGGTAATTAACCATTTTCATCACATGCATATCTATATATAAAAATTTTATCGAGTTGAATTTGAAACGTGACAATGTGATTTTACGAAGAAAATTTATAATTGTTTTCGTACGTGCAAAGCAGGGTTGCGATGCTTCTGTGTTGTTGCAGTCGAAAGGAAAAAACAAAGCAGAAAAGGATGGGCCTCCAAACGTATCATTGCATGCATTTTATGTAATTCACAACGCAAAGAAAGCTGTGGAAGCTTTGTGCCCTGGCGTGGTCTCTTGTGCTGATATCTTGGCTTTGGCAGCCCGCGACGCTGTTGCTTTGGTTAGTTACTATCAACTCAACTCATAAATTCTTAGAGTGATTAAATATCATTATTTATATCAGAGCCAGGTTTGATACTTTGATCTAAGAGTTCTAGGTTCAAGTCCCCTCTCCTTGTTGGCTTAGATTGAGGTTTCGGTGGAGTAGCTTAAACTGTTACACTTCTACAGAGATTGACTATTAAATTAACTAGCTAACACCATTAAAACATTGTTTAATTTGAAATGTTTTGATTATATGCTATAGTCTGGAGGTCCAACTTGGGATGTGCCAAAAGGAAGAAAAGATGGTAGAATTTCAAAGGCTACTGATACCGTGCAATTGCCAGCTCCCACCTCCAACATATTTGAACTTCAACATAACTTCTCCCAGAGAGGTCTCTCCATGAAAGACCTCGTTGCTCTCTCAGGTAAGTATTATCCATTCCTAAACGAACCTGTATTCTCTGCTGATATGAGCTTTTACCTAAATACGTTTTTTCGAAACAAATTTTCCAGGAGGCCATACGCTTGGATTCGCTCACTGCTCATCTTTTCAAAACAGAATCCACAATTTCAATGCCACACACGACATCGACCCAACAATGAACCCATCCTTCGCAGCCAGTTTGAGAAGTGTTTGTCCAATGCACAACAAGGTGAAAAACGCTGGAGCTACGTTGGATTCCTCGCCGACTGCTTTCGACAATGCGTACTACAAGATGCTTCTTCAAGGGAAGAGCCTTTTCTCTTCGGACCACGCTCTGCTCACAGCACCAAACACCAAAAATCTAGTCTCCAAGTTCGCTGCCTCACAAAAAGCATTTGAAAAGGCGTTTGTCCGGTCGATGATCAAGATGAGTAGAATCTCAGGCGCTGGACAAGAGATCAGGCTCGACTGCAAAGTAGTTAATTAGGTGATTTTTGTTGATTTGTTAGCATTGATAATTATTGTCAAATTTGATGTTTTGAATGATTAGTGAGGAGTATAAGTTTAGTATTGAAGTAACTTTTATAATAATCACCGTTAGATGTGTCGAATGAATAATCGGCTGCACAGTTATTTGGCAGATGTTTAAAACGGTATGTTTAACAATTTTATTACAAAAATGCTGAAATTAATTACAATGACTAAAATATATATGATTTTATAATTATACTTCATTTTTTTTTTTCATTAGTTATTTATATTAAATCAATATTTAAGTCGAATATTTAATTTTGAGATGAAAAAAATGTATATAAATAATTTTAACTTGATTTCGTAACGATAATAATGATATTCTAAAATATTCATTAAATGTTGAAATAGATTATTTCATAATTACTTTCAAAAGTAACTCCCATATACTTCTCAAAATTAATGTCAAAACTTGTAAAATTATTAATTAATCACTTAATTAAAACTATAAATTAAGTTTCTTTTAACTTTTGAAAAGCAATACTAAACTGTGTCGAAGTGAATGGTAAGGAGTTATAATAATAGTATTACTCTAGTAGTGTATTCAAGAATTGAATATAATGTATTTTGCCGGGACCAGGTGAGATAAGACACAATCAGGGAGAGGGCACCCACACTTGGGAATTAATAACTAATACATACTTTGACTTGGTATGTATGCACTTGTTAAATCACTTTTATAAATAAGTGGTTTACATTCAATATCCTGATAAAGTTATATAAGGATGCCCTGATAGGAACGGGACCGTATATATATATATATAAATACATACCTAGACGTTGAACCGTGGTGGTGGAGGCTCACTTGGGAGAGTCCAACCACATTGACAAGAGGTCATTGGTGGATATAATGTATTATTATCTCATTAATGTATTGTTTTAATGGAAGATCAGTTCTTTTATTTCTTTATTCTTTGCTTCTATTTCTTTAATTATCAATTTAAATGAAAATTGTTATCATTGATTCGTTAGTTACAGCCCAAGAAAAGTAGTGAATTACACAATTGGCTGAAGACTTTCATAATTGTTGTTGATGAAAATTACACTGGGCTTGATTTTTAAACGGCCCAGATTTCCTTTGACTACATAGTTACCGGCCTAAGATCAATCAGAGAATTACAAGATGGGCTAATGACGTGCCCGGGCACATCAAGATGGGCTTTAAAATTAAACTGGGCTAGAAAGTTAAAACAGCCCAAGATAAATCACAGAATTACATTAATGACGTGTCCTGGCACTTCACAATACCCTGACACGACCCGATGGGCTTTAAAGGGCTGAAGATAAAAAATTAAACTGGGCTGGGCTTTTAAAGGGCCCAACAAAAATCAAACAATTTTGTAATGGGCTGATAACGTGCCCGGACACGTCACTAAAAGCCAGACACAAAACTCAACAGTGTACTTACGAACCACCGAAGAAACAAAGACGCCCCTTTTTTTTTTCTTTTTTTTTTTTTCCTTTTTGGATTTCTGTACGGAATTTACAGACCAGCGACTCTGATTTACAATTTCATTGTTTGTTTTTGTAATTATTAAACGTTCAAGTTATTACGCACTGATATATCTTCATTTAGATATAGACTATTAGATTTACATATTTTGACTCAACGTGTATGCATTCGTCAAAACTTCTCCATAATCAATAGTCTACATGTATTGACACTGATGTAGTTACATCACTACGTACTAATGTTAACAGAACCGTATATATAATAATAATAATATATATACTATTGGTTGGACCTGAGAATAATAAAAGCTAGGATCTTAGAGTATCCCCAATAGACCGAAATATTGGACCTCCTTGACTATATTTAGGGAGCCTCAATCGGAAAGTGCTCCAATCGGCCAAAGACTCCCTAAATTTAGGAAGCCAAACCATCCTCCTTATTTTTTCTATCTCTCTCCTCAAATGAAATGAATGGTGAGGAAGAGTCCACATCACTCATATCTAATGGTTCAAATTCATTCTTCCTATTATTTATTTAACCCAAATAATTCCTATTTTTCTTCTTCTTTTTTACTCTCCAACGGCTACACTGCTCATTCATTTCTTTTCTTTTCTTTTTTTAACCCAAATTGCAACTACTTTTTTTTTTTTTTTTAAATTTGAAAGTGATGCTACACTGCTCATTCATTTCTTTTTCTTTTTCTTTTTTTAACCCAAATTGCAACAACTTTTTTTTTTTATATATTTGAAAATAATAAATATCGACCGTTAATTGTAAATAATAACATTTTAAATTTATTTTAAATAATAATATTTCTTTTTTATTTAAAAATAAATAATAACACTTCTTTTTTATTTAAAAACAAATAAATAATAATAGGGAGCCATTTTTAAGGAGGCTTGTTAGAGTCTTCACTCCTTATATGACTCCTTATTCTTAAAAAGTACAACTGATTCCCTAAATCTAAGAAAAAAATAGGAAACCTTGTTTGGGATACTCTTAGTATCTCCTAAACATTAATTGCCATATTTAACTCTAATGTTTCTGTCTATTCTCCGATACTTATTATTCTCTCTCCTCTAATACATATTATTCTCTATCTTCAACTCTCAGTAATCATTCCTTCCGTGCAAATCACAAGCATTTCTCAAACAATTTCCAGCAATGAAAAAAAATTGATCAAAGCGAATTAACACAACTATTTTTTAGGTACAAATAAAAACAATATTGTTCAATATAATAGGTTAAAAAAAGAAAAAGAAAAAAAAACAATCACTGTGTATCACAAACTTGGGTTTTACCAACCGTACATATATAAAACAATTAGTAAAAATACAAACTTTTGAGTTTCTATTTTTTTTCGGCAGTCTCTTAGTATTCGTATAGCTTTTAGAGTAGTGGGTAAATTAATTTTTGTGATAGTTGTACGGTCGGTAAAAAAACAAAGTAAAAAAACATTCATATGAGTATAGCTCAGCTGGTAGATGGATGAGTTTAGGGTTTTAGTAAATGATTTCGAAATCAACATCTTGACCCTACCGATAACAAAAATCTTCAAAAAAATATATGGTCTAGATAGGTAGATAGATAGATACAATAAAATAATAATAATAATAAACTTTGTTCATAGATATTTTTTAAAGTTGGAGATTGGCGGGTAAAGAACAGTTTAGTGCTTTTGTGATCTCCCTTAAAAAAAAAATAAAAAATAAAAAATAAAAAAAAGAGTTAGATAGGAGAAAGTGAGTTTAATATGGTAATTAAAGATTAAGGAGAGAGAGAGAGAAATTGGGAAAGATAATATTTAATAAGGTAATATTTAAAGATTTAGAAGAGATAAATTATTATTAATATTTTTAATTTTAAAATAAAAATTATCCATTAGATAATAGA